>OZ038489.1:100360789-100405789 GCA_964036315.1 Acanthosepion esculentum | reverse complement strand
TAGATTTAAATTTCGATTTCTTAAGTTAATCACTTGAAATTCAGTGATAATTATCAATCCTATTCTGCATTGTAATACTATTAATTAAAATATTTAAAGTATTGCTTGTTACAATTTTTACTTGTACGTTTTCGGTGAAATGCTCGTCAACGAAATGTCCTGTTGTGAATATAGATTATCTCCCCTTTGAGAATCCAAACTATAAAAGCTGTACATTTCCGCTTGTCAAGTAGACGAGTAGTATGATTCTTAATTGAAAAAATTGTAATGAAAACAGGACAACAGATTCTGTCTAGTAATCTTTTATTCAATTAAGAATCTTACTACTCGTCTACTTGACAAGCGGAAATGTACAGCTTTTATAGCTTGGATTATCAAAGGGGAGATAATCCATGTTCACAACATGTCCATTCTGCCAAATGTCTGTCTGCCAAATGTCCGCCGGCCAAATGTCTGTCGGACAAATGTCCGACCACGGACTGTAGCCAGTATGATGTCATATTCTCACCTAATGAGCAGACGGACATCGTCGCAGATATCTAGCCCCGTAGAAACGGATGCGATGCGAACTCAAGAAGGAAAAAATAATCTGCTCCGCAAGCTGAACACCCACTGTCTGGACAGGCAAATTCTTCAGGAAGTTAGTTATCATGGCTCTTCACAATTTCCTGTCTATTGCATTTCTTAATAATTTTTTTCTTTTTTTTTAATCTTTCCTAATCCTTGCTCCGCCATCCATTTAATCAAGCTCGCTAGGTAGGTTATGCGTTAATTACCTCTGCCCCTATTGCCTTAAGTATTTTCAATCTCTCTTTCCTCATTATCTGCCCTAGAAAATTCAATTGTCTCTTCCTGCTCTTAAATGCCAGTCGCCATCTTCTGTCTCCATAAACTTGGTATTTTATTCCCTTGTCAATTTTTCACACTTAGTAACACCTTGCATCATAGTGACCTTTATTATCTTGCTTGGGTTGAAATGAATAAAAAAAAATTCGATTTTTATTTCCCATGTCCCTTCAGAACGTGGACGACAATGATTTCCCCCATCTTCCGATCATTCGTAGCGCTAAGCACTGTTTGTGCGCTTAAGATCCCACCAAGTTAGTTTTTGTTATCCATTTGCAAAAGTTCTTTAATTTATGCACTTACTGGTTGCTTCAGGCTTCCTTGCGTTTTGGGAATTTCTATAGAATTTTCAACCGAATCTTTCTAATTCTTCGGACGAATTTATCACAGTTTTTCTCGTCAGTTGAAAGAATTTCCACATATTTATATTACACAATCTTCAATTATATGCTGTACTTCACTGCTGATATATATATATATATATATATATATATATATATATATATAGAGAGAGAGAGAGAGAGAGAGAGAGAGAGAGAGAGAGAGATTAAGACATTTTTTTTTCATACGTTCTTTTTATAGATACAAATATTTAAGTAAATGCTCTGTTTATAATAAACAGTATTAACGACATTTACTGGCCTAAAAGTCCGAGAAATTGTCATAGAAAATATGCGTCCTCCGACCGGAATCGAACCTGTATCCTATACAATATTAGATTCGTGTCGGAGAACAGATATTTTCCATGAAAATTTCAGGTCGGTAAATGTCGTTAATACTGTTTATTATAAACAGAGCATTTACTTAAATATGTGTATCTATAAAAAGAAAGTATAAACATAACAAATGTCTTATAATAATTGTCGGACATACAACGTGCGTTACCACGTGCGATACCCTGTCTTCATAAGCTGCCGACCAGGAGTGATTTCACGGTTTCGGTGGCTATGGCGGGACCACCACCCCAGGTCCCACCAGCAGCATTTGCCACCAGGCAGGGTATGAAGAAAAGCTAATTGATCGTTCCTCTTTGTAAATTTTCGTAATGAATTAAATAAAACGATTATTCCTCTTTGCCGCTACTGTCTGTAAAGAAAATTCCTGAACGCGTTTGCCGTTATTGACGCGTTCGTAAAAATCGTTATAGTCGACTACGCAAATATTTCACTTACGCATGTTAGGTCGTGATGTTGCACGCATAATATTTCAGTAATCTTTGTTCTAATCGTAACTTTCCTTTCTGGATTTGTCGTCGATTTCGTCGCCTTTTTTAATCTTTTTTATCTTTCATTTCTATTACTGGTCCAAACCACTCAAAGCAAACGTTGTATATTATTCTACAAAAGGAACTGATCTGTTGCCCTATGTGACCCTTAAGGTTGTTATTAATGATAAAAGAAAGCTCTTTGTCAAGATTTGTCCAAATAGTCTTCTGGTTACCATTGGGCCACTGGATTCTTGATTTACTTAAGATTTCTCCAGGGTGCTGTCGCTCAACTATGGAATCCTGAACGCTGTGGTTGTACTCCAGATGCATAATCCCATTTACATTCTCCGATAGGAGAATTACGTTGTTTGCACCAGCGTGCCTTATGGATACTTAAACCGCGTAATGTGTGTGTGTGTGTGTGGTAGAAATTATTAGGAGGATTTGAATAATGATAATTAAATAATTCAACAAGTCTAGAAGAATCCTCAACAGAATGCAGAATGTACTGGACATCCGTTTCTTATCAGCACTTCCCAACCACCACCGAGAATCGAATCCAGATCGTTGCGATATGTCGCAAGCGACATAGTCACTGAACCAACGGGTTTTGATGAGGAAGAGGTAACTAGATTCGATATAACGCCGCTCATCACAAGTTCCGTTGTGTGACTCATCCAAGTCTACTTAGCCCAACACACTGTGCCCCTAAGTGTCACGTCTTCTATCCCCAAGCCGTTATACCCATATGTATGTATGTATGTATGTATATAAATGACACATTATTTCACAAATCTCAACAGCTATTTGCCAGTTTTCCTCAACGAAATAATGACTTCATATCTTTCTACCAAGTGCAGCATAACATCAAGCCATTATATTTCCCAGTACCTTAAAACTACACAACTACATTTTAGCGTCACTTAACGGAGAAAATTTAAAACAATAAGATCCTTAACTCTGTGTATAAAAATAATTCTATATGAAATTCATGAATAATTTTATCGGCCATAACATTACATGCATATCAAGAAGTGTCTCGTTACACATCTCTGACCATACCTCAATTGGGATGTATTTAAAAACACGGAAACGTACCGTACGCCATCCGCAAAATGCTTGTAAAAAATACAAGTAAAATAGACATATCCACATGTAAAATTAACTAAAACTAATAAAACCAATGATAATATAACAGAAAAAAATAACACCCACTAACATCAACTATTAATGTGGCCATAAATTGCCGAGAGTTTTTGTAAAAATTTCAATAACTCTATCTCTCTCTCTCTCTCTCTCTCTCTCTCTCTCTATATATATATATATATATATATATATATATATATATATATATATATGTATATATATATATGTCTATATATATATATATATATGTATATATATATGTATATATATATATGTATATATATATATATATGTATATATATATATATATGTATATATATATATGTATATATATATATATGTATATATATATATGTATATATATGTATATATATATATGTATATATATATGTATATATATATATATATATTTACATATATATATATATATATATATATATATATATATATATAGAGAGAGAGAGAGAGAGAGAGAGAGAGAGAGAGAGAGAAGAGGTACGGTAGAGTAATGGATGACGGTGGAGGATTTGGAGAGCCGAGTTCGAATTCCAGTCGAATCCATTACATTCACTTACGTGTTAATACCCTTGGGAAAGGTGTGAATCCTCTTCTCCCTCCAACTATGGGTAAATAGCAGGACAGACTGGGTTCTATAGCATTGGATGGCAACTGGTCTAGGAGAAGGACAACTCTGAATTCAAAACCTGCGGAGGGACCTTGTGGCACATAGTGCACCAGGTTTCTGTATTCGGCCCTTCAAAAAGTGAGGATGGTCATGCACGAAACCTTCACCACTATAATAAAATCTAATGTGCTGTTGTCGGACTGTTGGTTTCCTAGGATCTGATCTGCTTGACCCTCATACGTCAAATTCGACGGGAGAGTCGATATATATATATATATATATATATATATATATATATATATATATATATATATATATATATATATATATATGTTTGAATAAAATTTATACCACATAATTTATATAATGTTTTAAAAAACAGAGTACATTGTGCTTCTTTAAAAAGAACATATTCATATATGATTGAATATACTACAGACATTTTGTCTATTAATTTTTAAGAAAATCCCTTCATACTCACAAATAATCTTCCGTCTATTGATGTTAAAGTATGAGAGAAATGTGCTACAGTTGTTTAAATTTATTTTATTTTCATTTCCTAAGTACCTGCGACCTTTTTCCAAGATCATATTCAAAGGTGCAAGTAGTAAAAAACTGCATGTCGTTTATCAGTATAAGCATTTATACAATGTTGTGAGTTGTTATCCATTGCCGTAATTTTTCATTATGCTTTTAAATGCAAAACGATTGACAATGTGACGAGCATTCATTAGAACGTAAAAAATTTATCCATTATGGGATTTTTCCTCTATGTTATAATGTCATGGTTACGTGCGCATTAAAGCATGAAAAACTGTTCCTTTACAGGCATTTCAGAACGTTACTCCGTTTTCATAGTTGATTCTGTTCAGTGACGGCTTTAATATTTGAATATAAAGTATTTCTAGTATCTGTAATCTAAATCTGCTGCTTTATGGTGTAGGATAATTGTGTTGTCGATTAGTATACATATGATGTATATTTATATATGTATATGTGTGTATATGTAATTTAATATTATTAATGTTATCTATATGCATAATAATAATAATAATAATAATAATAATAATAATAATAATAATAATTATTCATTATTGATATATATATATATCGAAAGATAGATATATAATCTATACATATACATATAGAGGGAGGTGGGGCGCCATGATCACCATCCCACCTCCATCTCTTGCAGCTCTCAGCAGCTCCTTCACTCTGCTTCCTCCCGCATACCACGTTCTGTCATTCACCTGCTCAAGCTCGCCAAGTATGTCATGCGCTGCTTTCCCTTGGCTGTCTTTTCCTATATTCGACCCGTGAGTATCAGATTCTTTTCACGAGGACGAAAATGAATAGTTATATTTTTGCAGAACTCTTGAGAATATTTCAATTCTTTGCAATTTTAAAGGCGTTCCGAACATCGCACATTCATCATGAAATGGAGACAGAAGACGAGATTATAGACACAGAAGGATATGATGACAAAGTTGCAGGCACACACACACACATATACACGCAATATATATATATATATATATATATTGTCATCCACAGACAGACTGTTTCTCTGTATCACAGCTCATCAGTGTGGCTAGACGTCCGGTTGCTTCTGGCTAGAATCGAAAACCGGCCGAATCCGCGTCAGTCGGAAATTCTACCCTGAAGCCGTTGGCTCACGGCAGAGAAGAAGCGTATTTATTTTTAGATAAACACACAGTGACTGAGAGAACTCAATTCGATTTACCGAAGAGTCTTGCACCATTAGCCGTAATAGTCACTGTTTACAAACCCACACATCCTCCCGAGAGAGCTCAACCGATATATATATATATATATATATATATATATATATATATATATATATATATATATATATATAAACCCAAATATAGGATTCGTGTATACAGAATAAATTACAACAACCAAAAAAAAACTATTGTTAATCTACTTTCATTTGCCTGTGGGGGAAATAAATCACCATTAACAATTAAGTCTCTCAGACAACAATATATAAGGCTGGGTAAATAAATCAGTATTCTAATACATAGTAATCCGATATTTTTAAAATGGACGGGTATTATTTGGCAATCATGACAGAGACATGCACAAAAAATATGCATAACAAAATACAAATATGTTTCTTTCAATAAAGAATAAAGATTGTTCCTTAGAACATTATTCCATTTCCATGTTTATCTGTCATAGAACGTAAAATCATAAAGAGATACCTAAATTGACACTTTGTATTATTGCCCTCCCAAATTCATAAATGATTTCATTTAGTTTTTGTTATTCTATTTCAGAAAAAAGAGAGTAATTTAAACAATTTTCAAGATTCTGTGTGCGAATATCATTTCGCATTTTCCACTGAGCCTTTTCTCTAAATATCCATAAGTTTTATAGCTCATTGTGTAAAAAGGGGAAACGAATTTCAGCAAAGTCATTACAGATATATATTCCTTGTTTTCCATGAATCTATTTGTTTCAAATTTGCGCATGCGTATTGAAAATTATTTTAGCCTTTGTAGAGTTCTTAGTGAATTATAAAAATAAATCGAGTTGTTGAGCTTCAGAGTTTCTGTTTGATTAAAATTTAGAATGAGAAGTTTAAGTGGGAAACATTTAGATTTTACAAGTTATACTGTGCAGTTTGGAAGCAACATTAAAGAACGACAGCTAATATTTTCCAATGATCTCTGGCAAAATTTTATCTTTCAGTTCATAGTCGCACATCTAAACATAGGTATTTGTATATGTATATTTTATAATATATATATATTTGCTCTGTCTAACCGTATCGAGCACTGTTATGTTCACACTTCATGAATAATTTTGATGATTATTTATTTGCTTGCCTGCCTATGCACTCCAATCCTAATCTATACCCATATATCTATATCTATATCTATATCTATCTATCTATCTCTCTCTCTCTCTCTCTCTCTATATATATATATATATATATATATATATATATATATATATATATACATATATACACATTTCATTAAAAACGACTGACAGTTGTTTTTAATGAAATGTGCATGAAAGAAGGATTGCTGCCTAAATACACAAATATATTTATATATATGTATATATATATATGTGTGTGTGTGTATTTCAATGTGAATTGAAAGGCTCATGAAATATTCCTTAATTGAAAAGAAGTATTTCCTGATAAATATAAATAATCAGAAAATATATTGTTCTAGACACTTACTGAATCACAAATACAAGTGAAAACATTCTATCCAATCTCAATAAAAATTTTTTTTAAAAAACTACGCCCAAAATTTAAAAAAAAGACTTAATCAATATAAATCTTAATAATAAACTAGAAGTTTAAGTCGGAATTTACTTTGTTGTCTGTCATAAGTGACACAAAGAATACATCGGTGAAACCTTAAGGAATAACACAAATGTGACCTTTTAGAAGGAACGCATTAAATGCATTAGTTACTCCACGTAACGAAACATAGCAGAATTTTGATACAAAAACTGCTAATTTAATTAAAAGTGAAAACAAGTTCTTCTTTTAAATATCGAGTTATTTCAGGACGTGGGTGATCATGGCCCTCCCCATGTTCCCCCTCCTTGTAACTCTTAATAAGTTTTGTCTTTTTGTTACTTCTCCCAAACCTTGTTCTACCAAACATTTACTCAAGCTCATCAAGTATATTACGCGCTGTTTTCCTCTCTCCCTATTTCCCTCCATCTGTCCTGTGAGTATCAGATTTTCCAAGTCTTTTTTCCTCATTACGTTCTCCGGAAATTTCAATTGACCTTCCTGATATTAAGTATACGTTTCCTTTATGTTTCCATTCTTTCCAAAAACCTTGTCGTTGTTCGGACCATCTTTCTGTAGACTCACCTTTCTGTTTCTTCAAGTCTCCTCTTAATTTTGAGGAGATTGTCCGGCATTCGGTTTTATATAAAAGAATAAATATCACCTAACAGGCCGGTACTTTTTTTCGTTTCTAACGAAGATTTTCTGTATCTCAATACTCTGCTTAGCATTGGAAATGCATTTTTATATTTCCCAATGCGTCTTCGAATCTCTGTGTCTCATTTCCGGATATTTACTGAGAAGAAAATGTTTAGAAAATGCATTAATCGCTAGAGTATATGTATGTATATATATATATATATGTATATATGTATACAGAGAATTTGTGCGTATGTTTGTATATATAGAGACAATATGTATGTGTATGTATGTGTATATATATATATATATATATATATATATATATATATATATATATATATATATATATATATATATGTATATATATATATATGTATATATGTATATATGTGTGTATATAAGACAGAGAGACAGAGAGAGAGACAAAAACTGTTGACAGTTCTCAACTGATGATCAATCTGAAAATTGAAGTAATGATTTGGACCCGTCCACTTTGTGCAATTTCGATGATTAGCGTTACTACCCTATTCTGATATATTTGCTAGAGGCATTGAACACTTTTGTTTATTGCTAAGATTCTTGTCTCTCTTTTGTCTTTTTTTCCTTTTTGTATTTGTTGTTTATTTCTTGCTTTCTTTTTCTTTTATTATTTAAAGTCCTTTTTTTCTGTTATTCATGCTTAGTATTGGTATGGGTGTATTCGGAAGCTTTAGTAATACTGTGGTATATATATATATATATATATATATATATATAGTAGAGTATAGTATATATATATATATTTATATATATATATATATATATATATATATATATATAATATATATATATATATATATAGAGTAGAGTATAGTATATATATATATATATATGTATATATATATAGTAGAGTAAAGGTATATATATATATATATATATATATATATATATATATATATATATATATATATATATATATATATATATATATATATATATATATATATAATCTCCAATTGTCTTCATGTCAGTCAAGCTCTTTGCCAACATTTAATGAAAACATTTAGCTTTTGACACTTTCTTTCTCCTTTGGCACTTTCTTTCTTATATATATATATATATATATATATATATATATATATATATATATATATATATATATATATATATATATATATATTTGTCCTCGTGTATTTGACTCTATATTATTTAATTTACTGTTAGGTTAAACACATCGATGATTATGCATGGGATAAACCTCCTGTTGAACCCGGAATCAATCTAAATAGATTTGAGTCAATGCAGTTTCTTGGAGATGCGTAAAATACGGTGTGATCATAAGTTGAAGCCGGTAAGTTCAAAGCCTCCGTCAGGATAATTTGTGACTTCGACAGCTTTTAAACAGTTTCATGTAATATATGACAAAGAATAAAAATCGAATTGATCTGCTGAATGGTTCCCAAGTATTCTTTATCGATTTAGTGTATTGACCTCAATCATCACAAACCGATATTATCAAGAAATCAATTCCGTGACAATTGGACCTTGTTATTCGAACCCGAATCTAATGTTTCGAACGCTAAATCTCTTAAAACTCACACAGATAACAAACACACACAAACACAAAACGACACACAACACACACGTTCGCTCGCATACCCACACATACACACGGGCGTGCGCGCACATAAACACACACACACACACACACACACACACACACACACATATATATATATATATATATATATATATATATATATATATATATATATATATATATATATACTAGTTGTAATCTTATAAATATAAGAAATTATACTCGTCCGGAAAACCTTCGGTTTCTTGACTTGCTAATAAACAAACCAATACCAAAGGGGAGAGAGAGAGAGAGAGAGATAGAGAGAGAGGGAGAGAGAGAGTGAGAGATGTAAGACGATGAAATCAATTAAAAAATAATTTCTTCCGTTCTAAATGTGGTTATCAAAATATTGATGTTTTTCCTTATGCTCTTATTTTCTATATTGACCTTATAATAATAATAATAATAATAATAATAATAATAATAATAATAATGATAATATTAATAATAATAATATTAATAATAATAATAATAATAATGATAATATTAATAATAATAATATTAATAATAATAATAATAATAATAATATTAATAATAATAATAATAATATTAATAATAATAATAATGATAATATTAATAATAATAATAATAATAATAATAATAATAATAATAATAATATTAATAAAATATAATTATTATTATTATTTTCGATGTACATTTATCGGGACAGTATACCGACATTCTAAAAAGTATACGTGAATTAACTTTCCCAAGATATATATATATATATATATATATATATATATATATATATATATATATATATATATATATATATATATATATATGTTATAATATTTTTTAACTCAACATAATTTCAAAAATTATATTAGGATTCTCGGCTCTCGCTTTTGAAACATGAGAACTCTTATGTAGCGAAGGAGTCATATTTTTAGAACAAAAATTATTATAATATAAGCTCTACTTCTGTATGGAGCACTGTCTTTTTGAAAATAAAAGCAAAAATACTAAGGAACACCGGATTATTTACTTAACGTGTTCTTTCCTATTTTTCTGCATACCTGCATATATATATATATATATATATATATATATATATATATATATATATATATATATATATATATATATATATATATATTAGTGTGTAAGTGTGTCTGTGTAAGCACTTGTGTATGTCTCTATATGTGTGTGTGTTTAAATTGACTTTCCCGCTGTTAGTTCAATATGGCTAATCTGTCATAAGCTGTTCAGACGTTGGCATCTCATCTGAAGTGCTTCTTGGTAAATTTCGCATGTTTATTGTCAAAATATTAGCTGGAAGAATAAAGACACTTCTAGCAATGGAAGTAACATATGAACCGGTTTTTTATCTCTATGTTTACTTATTTCCTGTTATTTCTTCCTTTCCCATCTCATTGCCATTCATTTATTCATACTGCATATTCTCTTTTTGTTTTCTGTTTTTTTGTTTCTGCTTCTATGATTTTTTTTAATGATATTTTAATGTTTTTTAGGGGTAGGTCTTTCTTCCATTTTGATTTAATTCGCTGCCGCACTTCTGTATTAATTTACTTCTTATAGACTTTGATATTTACTTGAATATCCACCATTTGATTTTATTTCCTTCTTTTATTCTTATGTTACGCCTCTGTTTCCGACATCGACAGAAACCTTTCTGACTCGTCTCAAGTATGTCACCATGTTTTATTCATACATATTCTAAAGAAGCACTTGTTAATGTTGGCGCCGGGAGGCAATAAAAATGGGAAAAAAAGTATACACGCACTCCCCATATATACCTATACATACATACATACATGCATACATATATATATATATATATATATATATATATATATATATATATATATATATATATATATATATATATATATATATATATGAACATCCCTATGTTCAGAGTACAGTAAGAAGAACAAAGTGATGACAAATATAGAATTCCGGGAGATTGCGTGAAAAAAATACCAAAGTTGGAGAAGATGAAGAAAAGAATTGATTAACCGATATAGCATGAGAATTTGTGATATATCGAAAAAATAGGATGTCGACTGAAACCTATATTAAATGTTGATGTTATCTCCCAAAAAGATAGAAGTTTGAGTAAATGCTTATACCTGTGTAACATTATGTGTATAATTTAAAAGCTAGAAGTGCAGAAGAAAAATGAGTTTATTTTGTAACTATTTGGAAAGAAATATGTCTTCAAACAAAAATGTCATACCTGTTTGAAATACATCGTATTCTTCTATATGACCTCTCCCTTCAGGCCATGTGCGATCTTAGCTTTCCACATTTTCATAAACTTTGTAGAAGTTAGTAAAGTTTGTAAAAATATTATCCCTCCACTCTTCCGTGACGCTTATCTATAATTCAGTATATCATCATATTGTCTTATCCATCCTTCCTTATTTTATATTTAAGAAATTTATTCTGTAGCTTTCGGATTCCGTGTCTAAGTAACTTCATTGTTTCCATTTTCCTTAAAACTTCTTTCTTGTTGACACTCTCCTTAAAACAGTCTCGTTACTCATATGTCCATAAGAATCTCAGAATCCTTCTGCAGAACCAACTTTCACTTGACTCCATCCTTCTCTTCATTCACTGCTATATCGGCCAGTCAATGTTACATCGCAGTTCAACACCCATTTCTTTTATTTCTAAAGAAAATTTCCAGGTTAGTCGCACTTTACTTAGGGTTTTGAATGCAGTTTATTCTCCATTTCAGTCCTTCCACGCATTTCGGTGTCAAAACATTTCATACTGTGTTAAAACGATTCCCAGTTATTTAAATGTCTCTATTCGCTTTTTGAAATACCATCTATAATTCCCTAACATTATTTACATTATTCGAACTGTTATCCCCATCTTCAATGCCATATTCACAACAGTTCGGCCGCTGCACGGACCGGTCTTGTGCAGGTGATTTGAATTTCGAACCAAACATTTTTCTTATCCAGTGGGCTAGATTTTTCTAGTTCCACGAGCCATGCCTCTTCCGGATCTCTCACTTATTTTCCTTTAACTCAACTCTCCAATTTGGTTCACCACTGCTGTGTCATGGCATTGAACCAATGTCTTTATCGTTTAACCAAAGTCTTTTCCCACTTGTCCTCAAGATCACATGGCCCAGTGGATAAAGACGTTGGTTAGATGCAGTCGCTAGACCCAAGTTGTGATTTCAATTCAATGGAATTAGAACACTGTACCCCGGTGGACGAAATAAAGGATTCGTTTCGAAATTCCAATCACCTGAAGAAGGCCGGTGTGCACAACGGTCGAAACGTTGTAAATATGGCAATGAAAATGAGGATAACAGTCCGAATAATGTAAATAATCTAAGTAATCATTATACCTCATCTCAGAGATATAGAGAGATAATTCCCTAACTTAAGAAAATCCTCACAAGAATAAAAATAAAGAAATTGTTTTCAACTCTCTACCATTTTGGTAGGGAGCTGAAGAGAATTATCATCAGGAGTATCAAAGTGAAATAGGCTTGAGCAATTTGATAGTGTCTGCGTACAGTTGCCCTTTATGTCTAATATTATAATAATATTTAAATACGTAAATGTCATTATCTGTCTCTATTTCTGAGATGAGGTATTATGTACACTATTTACATTATTCAGACCATTGTCCTCATCTTTGTCGCCAGATTTATTACAACGTTTCGACCGTTGTACGCTTCGCTTCTTCAAGTGGTTGAATGTCGAACTGAACCCTTTATTTCGCTCACTGGGGTAGAATGTTCTATTTTCACGTGCCATGTTTAATGGATGTCAGTTATCACTTATCTCCTGTTAATTCCCCTCTCCATGTTCTCCACTGCCTTAACCATGTAATGAACTCACACTCTTTGGGTCCTGTCATTGGATCTAACCAACGCCTTTAACCACTGTATCATGTGTCCTAAAACTAGAACAGTCTAGCCCAGTGAGCGAAATAAAGGGTTCAGTTCGACATTCCAACCACTTGAAGAAGACAACAATGACGAGGACAATAGTCCGAATAATGTAAATACTGTGAATGTCATTGTTCGTTACAAAAAAAATGATACAAAAAATGAAGAAAAATCCTTTCATTTATCGTTATAGGCCTTTCATGCTTGACTGCCTATTCATTCGAATGTGAACTATTCTACATATTTAACAGATTATACGTTACAAAGAATTCGAGTAATTTCTCTTCTCCCTCAAAATTTCCAGTGACACTTTTTATCTCTTGGAGAACCTTTTCTCCAGAGTTTGGGGTGATATATTCTAAGGTTTAAAATTAGGTTATGGGAAGACTACGCAAAATTCGAGAAACAGTTAAATATAACAGTTCTTGTTATGCGTACTGTCTTGGATTCTGGATGTCTATCGGCAATTACAATCACAACGCTGCATCAACTGTATCAGTCAAAGCATATAGTTATATTCTGGTTTAGTTTTACTACTTTTTATAAAGAGTGGATATAGTAGGCATAATTTATTCGAGGATACGAGAGGGAAAATGAAGTAGTGGTTAAGGTTCTCGACATTTCACTCAACTATTCAACTCCACTTAATAGCATGTTACTTTGTTGGCGCCTAAAATTAATATAGAAAAAGAATATATCAGAATCATTTGATTTAACATATTTTCGTTCTTAGATCAAAACTTAGAAAGAATAATTAATCATTGTCAGTCTGTCGAGAATGGCTTGGTTAAAATACCCTCACTCACTTCGGGTTTTCAATGTTCTTGTCAGTACTGTATGGTTACCCATTTGTATCTAAATTTCGCATTCTGTATAAATGAGCGTTAAAGGAGGACAATGAAACATACAGTACAAGAAGAATGTCGTGAATGTGTACTAGGGAAAGAGCTTTCGTAATATTCTTTCCGGTTTCCATATTTTGTCAGTTGTCTCTTTAGCTAAGTGGATTTGGTGACCATAGTATTTATTACCTGTGCCTTTTCTATAAATTCTTTCATGGCAATTGTTCGGATGAGGTCTTCGCTACGGTACTTAGACTATGAATTTAGTGCAATATTAGACTGGTTTCGAGATCTCATCAATTTACAGTTGATCTAGCTAGATGTAGCTGTATCTTCTATGCAAACAATTTCTTATCCCTCACTTCTCGCTTGTGGAACTCCGCCCTCCCTCCGTTTACAGCAACTTTAATCTGCAAAAATTGAAATGCATTGTTAATTGCTATCTACCGTCTTCCTTGTTGTTCTTTCCTTTTTCTCCTCATTACTAATGCTGCTGTTCTGTAACCGCTTGCATGCTAGGGGTTGTACTGCCTTGATTAGGGTTGATACCGATTAAAAAAAAACAAAAAACAAAAGAAAAGAAAACAAAAAATAATGCATAACCCTGAAATAATAAATTTAATTTAAAGAAATGAAAAAAAAAATTTCACAAGCGATCACTGAATTTGCCATTTTCAATAAGACTGCTATGAAGCTATCTATAATTTCCTTCGCCGATCAATCTGCCATCTCTTTCACAGTTGAGAAAAATATAAAACGGATTAAGAAGACAGTTTGACATTGACGATTGGCATTGCATTTAAATTTTGAAAGATCAAAGTTGACTGGAAAGCAAGAAGCCGAAAGTGTGTTTCACAACCAATAGAACTTTTGGTTGCATCTAGCCATTTAAACAGTAAAATCATGAGACCATAGCAATAATCTAGTACTACGCTTAAATTAATAAAATCTAGGTACCATAAAGGAAAGTTCACCAGAACAATTACCATGAAAATATTTATAGAAAAAACACATGGGAACTATATTACGACGGTAGGAAAGGCAATAAAGCAGAGATGTCAGATCAAGACAATTAACATTTCAGATTATTTTTGTATTTATTCAAGAATCACTAGATCTATAGGAAAAGCGTCAGACCAGATGTGACTACAATATTCAATGCATGGATGAATGGTATACTTATAAATATGTAAAACTGACTCTGGCAATGAGAATGTTTACCACGACACAAGGAACCAACTTCCCTAGTTGCAGACCTTGCCAGTGATTCATTATAATCTTTCCATTTCATCTCAGTTCAAGAAGGCGTACCAAGTCACTGTCCTGAAGGTTAGCAGCAGAAAAAATAACTATAATCAGTTGTATATTTTAAAGAATTTTATTGATTTATTGATTACGGTTTATCAATTCTTTCCGTGTTATTTAAATACGATGAATATTTTGGATAATTCTTTATTCGGTGATTAAATATCGAATTGACACTTGATTTGAGAACAGCAAATACTTTTTCCGGATAAAAAGCAACTATTTAACCCTTAGATCGAAGAAGGAAATCGATGCATACCTTTCTCAAGTTTACGTGCGTGTGAGTGAAATTTAAACTGGGTTTTCCGATTTCACATTCCGAGCGGCTGTGCATGACGCCACACGCACATTCACTAAAGAATTATAATGAATTAAGAAAGAAGTTGGTATTTATATATTCATACTCCATTTATTCAATTGGTAATGTTTCCTTAAAGGCCAGATATATTCAATTATATTAACAGCAGAATGATACTTAAATCTGGGAGACGTTTTATCTCCGGTTATACACTCTTGTGCAAATTAATTGAAACAAAACAAATAATTCCATTTTTATTTACTTTTTTTTTTTGTATTTTTCCAATGAAACATGACCCAGTGCAAATGGTATTAATTCGTATATCCATTCCCTGTAGCCGTTCATTGCAGATTGACCACAGATTCTCGATTGGGTTTAAATCAGGTGAGTTTCCAGGCCAGTTGATTTGCTTACTCCTATGGCTTGCCAGTGTGTTCGAGCAGTGTTTTAGGTTTCGAATGCTTCGTTGGAGTAACGTCCATCGTAGACAGTGGCCATAGGACAACTAATCAACAGTCGAGTCAATAGTATCTGGGTATGATAAAAATATGATGCTATCATGAATGAAGTAAAAATTTTCAAGGCTAAACAACTTTCATCATACACCCCGAAAATAGATTCATATTGCTGCACCCCACTGCAAACGACCTAATCCGCGACAGAAAACTGTCAAGTCACTGGGTTTAATACTGACAGTTGTTTCAATTAATTTGCACAAGGAGGTATCATTTTTTCTGGCTTTTCCTTAACTCTACTTGTTTTTCTCCCTCTAATTTTTTTTCGTAACATTTTGCTATTGGGAATGTTTTCTCTATTTAGATAATATGTATGTACGCATTTAGAGATTTTTGATAAAATCCTAAAAAGAAACTTCAATGTTACTGGTCATGTGCTGTCAACTCGTCTACAGGCATTTCCCAACGTCGTAGTGCAGATTTCTTGTAACTCTTATTAATAATTCTATGGTAGTTGTTCTGATGAGCTTTCCTCTTTGATACGTTGATTTATTAATTTAAGCTCAGCACTAGATTGTCGCCAAGATCTCATCATTTTACAGTTTAAATGCATGGCTAGATGTAACCGTAAGTTATATGCAAAAAGTTTAATCTCTTAAATTTCTCACTTGTTGAAATCTCTTCGGGCTTCTCAACTTTGATCTTCAAAAATGTAAATGCAATGTCAATCGTGTTCTTATGCCTTCTTAGTTACATTTATTTTAATTATCTCTCCTTAGCCCTTTGAGCCCTGCGTTCTTGAACAATTTTATCACTTCTGCCTGAGTTCCTGAGTCAAAATTCGTAAATATGTGGTATGTAATGTTTCACGGTAGAGATTAAAATAGTTACAAGTGTTTATGATGTGGACCCGAAGTAGGGGCCACGGAAGGAAAACACGGAACACTGGTTAGAGATAAGAAAGATATATTAAACAGAAAAGTTACAAAGAATAGTGTAAGAGTAAGCAGAGCTTAATATCCAGTGGTGTCCGATATTGGTATCGTACGCGGCTGCGCATTACTGGTGCTACTCCCATGATACTACCATTCACATAATAATATAGTACTGGGAGAGTCCATGATGTAGGAAAGTATCGGTCTCACAACAGTTTACCCACCAGTGTCAACTGTTGGCTGGACATAAATCATTTTTCTCTATCATTGTTCACCCTGCTGGCATGAGGTCATTTTTCTCTACCATTTTTTTCTATTTTTCTCACACTCAATAACCCGTTGCGTCTCAGTGGCTTTATGACCTTGCTTGGGTGAAATTATAAAAAAATAATAAGAAGAATAAGAAGATTGTCTTACAGAATCTTTCTAACGTCAGCAAATGTTTCTTTATGAAATAAAAGTTGAAAGTTAAACGACAAAGTGTTAATACAATTATCTTTTTATCTGGTCGAAAATGAAAGTATTTGAAGTTCAGTTTTTTTCTGGCAAAAAGGAATTAATATTAAGAGACAGAAGGGAAAGAGAAAGATAACGAATCATGTATCGTATAGGTTTCAAAGAGACTTAAAGAATTATATTTAACTAGATAAACTCGCGAAAATGCCACGGTTTTCTTATTTGATTTTTTCTGCTGTATCTTAATTCTTAAAATGACGATTATTTAAGCTCATGTGGAGTTCTACAACAATCAAACCGTCAAATATTTGAGCTTAAAAACTTTAATAAATTATGGCAATGACAATCATAAATATGAATCCTGATCGTTATTTTAAAAAGAAAGCGGTTACGCATGAAAAAGATTTGAAATGGTCGTGTTTTTCCATTTCACTGATACGGACATTAGGCAATACTATATTCCTTTTCTTTTCTTTGTCTTTCATTTTATTCACTGAAACTTGTAGCAACTATGCGTTTTCTACCTTTCCGCGCGATTCCCAAAATGGAATAATCTATTATTTATGTGGTATTCACAGGAGACATTAAAAAACTTCTATCTTATATTTCTTTCATTCTTTTATTTTATTTCTGAAGAAATGATGTGGTATTCACAGGAGATATTAATCACTTCTAACCTATCTTCTCTCTTTCATTCTTTTATTTTATCTCTGAAGAAATGGTGTGGTATTCACAGGAAACATTAAACACATCTATCTTATCTTCTACCCTTCATTCTTTTATTTTATCTCTGAAGAAATGATGTGGTATTCACAGGAGTTATTAAGCACTTCTAACTTAACTTCTCTCTTTCATTCTTTTATTTTATCTCTGAAGAAATGATGTGGTATTCAAAGGAGACATTAAAAACACTTCTATCTTATCTTCTCTCTTTCAATCTTTTATTTACTCTCTGAAGCCAAGTAGAGTCGCTGATATGAATCTTCTCTCTGTCCACGCGTTCAGAAAGGGTAGTTCATTATTTGAAATGTATTGGCGGATATTACCTGGAAAAAGAGAAATAGTACGGTCATCAGTATGAATAAAAGGCCAAGACTTGAGTTCAAAATTGGAGATATAGACATCAAGCAAGTGCAGATGCTTAAATATCTGGAAAATGTTCCATCGAACACGCATTAACCGAGCGAAAGAAGCATTTCAAAATGCTGACAAACGGAAACTCTTCGTTAGAAACAAGGAAAAGAATATTACATTGCAAGCTCTTATATGGCAGTGAATGCTGGACAATCTTATCCCGGATGTGAAGAAATCTGGAGGCACCAGAAATGTTACTCTACAAAAGGAAACAGATAATTCTATGGATGGAGCGGGTGAGCAACGAAAAAGTCTTAAAGAAAATAACAAAAACAACACTTATTTTTAGAACTAGGAAGCGACACCTGAAATCCCTTGGATACATAATAAGGATGAAAAACTTGGAAAACGTAACTCTCACGACCTATATTGAAGGCATGAAAGCGGAAGCCTGCGAGTAACTTATCTGACAAAATTTTTCGAATATATGGCGGTAAAATATAAATAATACTAAAGTCCACACATAGATAATAAAATTTGTGGAGAGTCATGATCGCTTATGTCCCGAAAGAATGCGCTACATAGAAGTAGAACACAGAAAAGGTAATATTTAAAGACATTTATATTATGTTTAACGTTCTTTTTATAGATACAAGTATTTAAGCAAATGCTCTGTTTTATAATAAACAGTATTAAATAACATTTACCGGCCTGAATGTCCGAGAAATTTTCATAGAAAATGTTCGCTCTCCGACAGGAATCGAACCTGTATCCTATACGGAACCATCATTTCGCGTGATGTGCCTTAACCTTTCGGCCACAGATGAGCGTCTGGTTAGCAAGGTCGATTTTACTATCTTTAAACTTAAATCTTCCATGAATCTCTTCTATTCATATCTGCTCTAGCGTATCAAATGTAAACAAATGACGTCATATATTTTAGAATTGTCGGACAATGTCCAATTCTAAAATATATAAAAGGTAATATCTGTCTTAATTTCTGGGATGAGGCGTTATTATTACAATATTTAGATTCCAACTATTGTCTTCATCTTTGTTGTTCTTATGACATTTCAACAGTTGTATACCCCGGCCTTCTTCAGGTTGGTTTGGTTTGTTCTACGGCATATAAACCTCAATGGGTTATTTAATACTGACAATGTTTTTATTACTTGTAATATGTTTTTCCAAAAAATGTATTGCTGGTAATAATTTTTTTTCCAAAAATATATTGCTGGTAATATTTTTCTTTTCAAAAAAACTATTCCTGATAATATTTTATCCTTCTTTACAAAAAATATATTGCTGGTATTAAAACTTATTTTTACACTCTCATAGCGTGTTGATAATCATTTGGGGGTTACCCATTTGCCCATAGCTCGGACCCTAACAGGCGCTACCACACCGGGTCAGGGTGGATCTGGGAACACCAGCAATTAAGTGCTAGTTCCACGCTCCCCAAAACCACCTGATCAGAGGCCTTGCTGTTGGATATATTTTATCTTTTTACTCAGGACTCGGATGTAGTTTATCGACGTACCCAGGACAGGCCTCCCTCGGGTGTATATCGGCCAGATAACCTATAGTTACACTCGCCTAGTGGATTAAACCATTGCTTCGTGAATTTAATGACATAGTGATTGTGAACTCAGTCTCCGGGTCGGGCAATGTGTACTTGCACCCAGCGAAAAATAATTGAAGATTTTACGTAAAAATAAGAACTGAACGATATCCCTTGTCATCAGTTGTGGAACGAGAGTAGTCTATCCCGTAAATTAAATAAAGTGTTTAGTTTAGAATTCCCTGCTGATATACTCCCGAGGAAGGACGGATATAAACAGAGTAAACAGAAAAGTAATCATTGAATTACTCATATTATTTTTCTACGTGGTCTGTACCTTCAGGACCTGTTCGATCATGACTCACCACAGCTTCCTTTGCTTTATAGTTCGAAGTAAGTGTTGTCTTTTTGCTATCCCTGCTAATCCCTATTTTGACAAACATTTACAAAAGATCATCCCTCTTGGTTTCAATATGTCTTGTTCGTATCAAATTCTCCAATCTCCCTTTCTACTATTCGAATCAATTATTACAAACAGGAATATGAAGTTAGAAACAAAGAAAAGTGTACTGCACAGTTAAGTATTATCCGTCTTCTTATATGGAAGTGAATGCTGAACAATTTCCTCACAGATAAAAAAGACACTTGAAACCTGGTTCTGCAGAAGGATGCTGAGAATATGGATACATGTGAGCGGCAACAATGTTTTTGACAAAATGGAAACAAGAAGGACATTATATATTTTACATCAGGAAGAGAGTTGAAATAGTCTCGGGCGCACAATGAGAAAAATGGGCTTGGAAAATCTGATACTCACAGGACAGATTGAAAGCCAGAGGGACAGTCGAAAACAACGCATAACATATCTAGCAAGCTTGAGTAAATGAATGAAGCTTTACGAACGATAACAATCAGAAAACATTAATTCAGAAATACAAAAGACACGAAATTGTGGAAAGCCATGCTAGCCAACGTCCCGAAGGGAAACTGTCACAAAAAGAAAATTGTTTCCATTTTCTCTATAACTTCCTTGAGGCTCAGGTGTTCGGTCCATGTTATTCTCAACATTATTTCATAGTACCACTTTTCTGTTGCTTGGTTACAAGACATCTGAGCTGCAGTCTGGTAAAAATAGCTTTTAATATGCAAAGATTTGTGTCTTTGAATTATTATATACAGCAGAAATTGCCCACAGTAACATTCCGCGCGAATTAGTGAATGTTTTCCGATACTAAACAGCATAGGTAAGTGATGTTTCATGCATTGCCTCATTAAATGCGTCAAAGATGCATTTGAAAAGCCTCGTTCTGATTTGTGTCGATATATAAACATGGCTGCGAAGGGAATTAATATTATTTCACAATTCTCATTTAACTATTAATACTTAACATTGCAATATATGTTTTAACTCTGATAAGTAATTTGTTTGATATATTCCTGAACCTTTTAGTCAGACTGAGTTTCTTCTCACATGCGGCATTAAAAAAATGTGCATTTCCTTCTCATGTTTTTCTTCGGTTACTATTTGACAATTTGCTCTGCTAATTTTGACTACTATGGTTAAGAAATTAAATTTAACATTAAATATCACTGTGGTTTGTAATGTACTTCACTTCACGACTTCAAATTAAATCTATCAACCATTTTCTGAAGCTTCTCTTACGAGAGTCATAAAGGATGAGGACAAAAGGAAAACCTAGTTTATTTATTGTATACTTCTTTCACACTTTTCTATATTAACTCCCCGATCTATGAAGCAGCACTCAGTGTGGTCAAAGGTCCAAGATCTCATACTGATATTTAATTCCAGTCTGTAATCCTGGAATTATAGTTCTTTCCTCCACTCTCACTAACCATTGCAACTTTGGCAAACTTGAAATTTCGGGTCCAAGATAAAACGGAGTGTCAAAAGAATGGTTTTGGGCAACAACAAAAATAAGCACTATTTATTCATTAAATTGTTTATTTAGACATTTTATTTATTATATTGTCTTTTTAGAATGGTTGGAAAAACATCGGCTAATTACCAGTTGATACCGTCCTGGGTATGACGATAAACTGTATCCGCGTCCTGGGTAAGACGATAAACTATTTCCATCAGCCAGGCCTCTGATCAGGATGTTTTAAGGAACGTGGCACCACCTGTTAATTGCTGGTGTTCCCAGGTACATCATGACCCGGAGTGGTAGCACCTGTTAGGGTCCCAACTATGGGTAAATAGTTAACCCCCAAACTGGGATTAAAACGTTATGTAAGTGTAAAAATAGGTTTTAATACTAGAAATACTGTGTAAAAATGTTATTACCAGCAATACATTTTGGGGAAAAAAAAGATGTTACCAGCTACATATTTTTGAAGAAAAAATATTACCAGAAATAAAAATTTTGTCGGTATTAAATAACCCATTGAGCTGTAAAACAAACCAAACCAATTGGTTTTGGCTGTAAATACTCAAGATCAAAAAGAAAATGTACAAATTCACTTTTATCATACGTGAATGTTTTATTACAATTCTGATAATCGCTTTTCCTGGGAGCGAAGTTAGATAAAATGATAGCGGTGTCAATAGGAAATAAACCGTCCTTTTGACCTGTTTTCTTCCCTGGCAGGCACGATTGTCCAAGTTTACCGCAGCTTTTATCACCTTGCTTGATAATGCCTGTATATGCTTTGTTTTTTAGTAATAGAAATTAACATGAGTCATGGTGCTACAAGATCAAATCATATATTTCCCTTGCTATATCCACAGGGTTGAATCAGCATCGTTCCTATGTATTCTTTTGGAAGGAAGGGAGTTTGACTCCGAAAGTTTTATCTAAGAAATATTACTGGATGCTACCAGGAAAACTACGACATGAACCTTTTCCAGTTAAGTGTCACTCGCATTGATATGTGATATATCTTCACAATTTTCAGTTCCTATTTCCTGCCCTTAATTTCATATCATACACCTCAAGGGCAAACAAGTAAGGAACTAATGATGATCAAGCGCAGTTCTTTAGCAAAGTCGTTTGCAACACGAGTTTGTTAAATATCCAATAAGCTTAAACTTGAATGTTTGAAGTAACATAGCATTGATATCTCTCGTCGTTCAGAAGATTTTACATGCTGGAACTTTTTAAATATACCCTTACATAAAATAGGTACTTCAATATTTTGAAAAAACATATGACACGCTCATTTCGGTTGTAATCAGTTTAGTCAGAAAATTTTGTCAAAGCAAGTTATATAAAACTTTGTCAATAATATCAGGCTTGACGTAGTTTCAGATATGGCTGACGCCAGTGGAATGGAGCCATGTCTATTTGGATCTGAAATTTAGAGAGGAAAAAAGAGACATATACAAAAATATATATATATATCTTGTAAATCGTTGAGACCGTGGATGGAATTTCCATTTCAAATACGTTGGTTTGATCGACTCTGATAAGGAAACTCAGTTTCGTCTTTACATTTAGTTAGTCGTAAAGACGCTTCTACAAAATCACACAATGATGTTAAATACTGTAGATGCCTTCTTCTTAAATTTCCATTGTTCCTTCGTTTTAGTGAAACGCTTGCATAAAATAGTTGCATGGATTCTGTTGAGCTTTCATGCAGTTAAAATTCTTTCGATTTTTCTCAAAAAGCTAGCATATTATTTGAATATGAAGATAAATACGAGCACAAATTTATTTATATATATATATATATATATATATATATATATATATATATATATATATATATATATATATGTGTGTGTGTGTGTGTGTGTATGTATGTATAGGCATTTAAAACAACATGCCTGGCCGCATACACAATTCAGGAAAATCCTTGTTGAAAACACTATTATACTTAAACATGAAAACACTAAACAAATATTAAAAATTCTTGAAGCTGTATACATAAAACAGTTGAAACCTAACCTGAACAAAATAAACTATGAAATCTCGAGAAATATTCTTAAATGCCTATAATTGGTAACAGACGCCATTGGTTCATACCAACGGCTTCCCATACTTAATGCTTCTCGTTTTCACTCTCGCGTGGTCATGTGTGACGTCATGAGCTGAGCGATTTTCGCTTCCAGCGTCTTATATACATGAGTTTGTCGTTGCTTGGAAATCTTCCATGAAAACAGAAACAGACTGTCATCACTATTTTTTCCTTGTATTTCTTAATATATTGTACTCTAATTGTCATCTTTGATAATGGCTTATGTAAGCCGAAAGATTAGATTGGATTAAAAAATATGTATCAATATTGTGATTTTCTTTCTTCGTTTAATGATAATGTTATTAAGCTTATCAGATGATATGAAAAATATTTACATAAAATAAATAGACAACACTTGTCTATATTATTTAATGAAACATGCATCTATATATGTGCGTGTGTTTGTTTTCTGTGTATTAAGGCAGAAATCCCTCTTTTATACATGTTTCATTAAAGATGACTGAAATATACAATAATTAAGCCTTTTATTTAATTTTACTTCTGTTCGTACGAGTGTTTTCTTTTCGGGAAACAAAGGTTGTAATAAACTGTCCAGAAGTTCTGAATGTCCGTGCGCATTCGATTATACTTTTAGCCATTATCATGGATGATTTTATTTTTACTTTTAACTGAATGTATGCGTTGTTTTATCTATGTATCTAAACTTATACTAATGCATTATTTTCGAAACACGGTCAGCAAAATATGGCCGTGTTCATAGTCAATTTTATTGTGTGTTGGCTTTTTCTATTTTATTATTAGGGTTCCCATTATTTTTCATTATTTTTGGTTGTGGAAAAGGTTATTATGCATGTATTTTCTACTAGTATGTTTCGGGTGGTGTCTGGAAGGATTTGCGTGCTTTTAAATGAGTTCTAATGGAGCTATGGTCGGGTACGTGTGAGAATCATGTAGTAGTGTGATCTATCACACGCACATAATATATATATATATATATATATATATATATATATATATATATATATAGAGAGAGAGAGAGAGAGAGAGAGAGAGAGAGCGATGTCAAAATGATCGATATCAGGGATAGAGCGTATGTAAATATAAAAGTCAACACCTTGAGGCGACAGTCAGTTTCACGCGTTGTCCTTTTGCAGGACGTTTTACATATAGAGGCAATAGATGCATTTTGGCTAGTCTCTTGCATTATTTACTTCGTTTATTTATTTGTTTCGAGTAATGTATTTGACTTGTTTTTGTTTATTTATTTTATTTTATGTATTTATTTTTGTTTATTCTTGTTCGTTTTCAGTTTTCGATTTTTAAGAAACGTTGTAAAATTTGATTTCGTGTCTTCACTTTGAGATTAGTTCTGATCGCTTATTTAGTAGTTTGCTTTTTTTTTGTCAGGGAAGACAACTATACCTATTTTTCTCCAGGCAGAGTAGACAATTTTGGGAATGATATTTGTAGGTTGATGTTCTTTTACTTTTTTTCTATGATATTTTGGTGTAATTTTGCTTCTAATCTCCCAGATGTATTTAGAAAACATTGTGCTGTTTGCGTATTTACCATTTCTAAAGGTTGTTTTGTGTGTGTACTTTCCCATTTTCAAGGGTCCGTAAGTTACTCCTGTGTATATGATTTCTTCGTTATCCACTGATTTTAAAGTGGCTTGGTATATTACAATTGTTCTGCAGGCATTTCCCGTTTCAAATATATATATATATATATATATATATATATATGTAATCATATAGGCTTCAATGCAAAAAAAAAATCAAAATACTGTGAGTCGATGTAATACAAGAGAAGCAACTCATATTAAATAAGATATATTTTTCTATAGAGGATTGTATATTAAGTGTAAAAAAAATATAAACGCACAAAATATTTTGACTGTTATATAGGCGTCACATTGTGTGACTTGAAATTGGTACCAGCAAACGAGCTAAAGTTAAAACTAACCAAACGCAGTTGCACAAGCACATTGAAAACGAATGCAGCAACATTCAAGAGTGCCCGGTAACAAAATTAATAAAAATAAGAATATACTGAGTAAACTTAAGGATGATATAAACAACTAATTCTGAAATTTGAAACGTCAGTAAAAAATAGTGGATAGACAGAAAAAATGTTTGAAAGAATTATTACTGCCTAACTAACTATATATATATATATATATATATATATATAGCAAAAAAAAAACTAATTCATTGAGTCTAGAAGAAACCTGAACAGAATGGAGAAAGCACTGGACGGCCGTTTCGTCCTATATTTTGGACTCATCAGCAGTGCGCATCCACTACCGAAACCCTGACAGTTACGTTATCAGGCAAACGTCATACCAACTGTTCCAATGGGCCTCGGTGACGAAGAGTTAAAGAATTAGACTCAATATAGCGCCGCTCGATAATATATATATATGTGTGTGTGTGTGTGTGTGTGTGTGTGTGTGTGTGTGTGTGTGTGTGTGTGTGTGCGCGCGCGCGCGCGTGCTCGTGTGTGTGCCTGTGCTCGTGCACATCTTTGTGGGCGTGGGTGTAATAGAGAGACTGTGCTTCCGTGTCTCTGTGTGTGCACTACTCTAATTATACACAGAATGATTTTGTATTATATATATACTAGCAGCATGGCCCGGCATTGACCGTGCTTGATTCAAAAATCGTACGACTCATACAGCAATCGCTATCACATGACTTAAACTACTTTTGACCTTCTTTGCCTTTAAAGGAGTGCCCTTTGCCGTGCTGATGTTGCTACATGCCTTCCTTCTTGCCTATCTCACACTGCGAATATTTTCTAAGCTCTATACTAAACATTAAATCTGTTACGATAAAAGAACTAAATAAAATGAACGCAAAACGATCAGCTTTAAAAAAGGACTCGTAACTGGAAAACCGAATGAAAAAAGAATGTTAACAACAAATACTGTTTCACACCCAACCCAGTTCTGCGGAATCAGAATCAAGGTTGAGTTTAAGCAAGCAAATGATCCAATTGGAGTAAAGTGCCATGCAGCTATCGATTTTTTTTGCATGCTAGTTAATATTCGTGTCAGTCAGCTGTTGGCTCTCACGCTGGCCAATAGAATCTTCCTGCCTATTCGTGGCAGCCAGCTATAGGCTGTCACTCTGGCCAGTAGAAAATGGCCGCAAACTATATGAAAACTGCCGGAGAAGCATGAACAATTCGATTATTTCCACTATCGATGGGATCTGGGAAATGCAAAGTCGGTCTTGGCCGTCCCGTTAACTTGGAGCATGTGGATGTAAATTTTTGTGCAAATCCGTCGAAAATTGCGGCCGTACATTCGTTACACACACAAACACATCCTGCCTATTATATATATATATATATATATATATATATATATATATATATATATATATATATATATATATACATATATATATATATATATATATATATAGATAGATAGATAGATAGATAGATAGATAGAAATGAACCGATTGAGATAGATAGATAGATAGAAATGAACCGATTGAGATAGATAGATAGATATATAGAAATGAACCGAGTGAGATAGATAGATAGATAGATAGATAGATAGATAGATATGAACAGATTGAGATAGATAGTAGATAGATAGATAGATAGAAATGAACAGAAATAGATAGATAAATAGATAGAAACAAAAAAATGAACAGATTGAGATAGATAGAAAGAAATGAACTGATTGAGATAGATAGATAGATAGATAGATAGATAGATATGAACAGATTGAGAAAGATAGATAGATAGATAGATAGATAGATATGAACAGACTGAGATAGATAGATAGATAGATAGATAGATAGATAGATAGATAGATAGATAGATAGATATGAACAGATTGAGATAGATAGAAATGAACAGATTGAGATAGATAGATAGAAATGAACAGATTGAGATAGATAGATAGATAGATATATAGATATGAACAGATTGAGATAGATAGATAGAAATGAACAGATTGAGATAGATAGATAGATAGAAATGAACAGATTGAGATAGATAGATAGATAGATAGATAGATAGATAGATAGATAGATAGATAGATAGATAGAACATCCCTCTAGACGCATTCTTTTCCCATTGCTCTTCGACTGTTTGGAATTCAGAGTTCGCATTCTTCTTTGCATATTCCTGTTAATAACCAAGACTAGAGAGTACCGTTTCTCCCGTTATTTCCCAAATATTTGGGAAGCATAAAGCCGTTCCTGTCTCTGCATCCTGCATGGAGTTTCAAATAAGCAGAAGTAAAATGGACAATGCATGTAATAATGCTATAACCTAGGTGTGGTTTTTCCACACTAACAAAAGTTTAAGAAGGAAAATCCCACCTATACTAGAAAGACTTTGTATGGTTATTTTCATTTAAATATCGGTTTTAAAAGAATAATTTTATAATTTCAATCTTACAGTAACGTTAAATTTTTTGTCAGTTCATACCGAATGTTTCCTATTCAGAGATGACAATTCTCACCATTGCAGTTAGTACGAAAACCGTATTAGATTTTTAGACTAATTAACCTATCTGCTTTCCATGTCGGGTATAAATCAATGCTAGCAACACTACTGCTAAATTGTATGTCAATCTCAGCATATTGCAAATCTCAATCCAGACCCTAACTGATGAGATTGCTTAATATTCAATGCAACACTCTTCAATAAAATTGCCAGTTAAACCCAGAAATGTCATTGTCTGCTTTTGAAATATTAGTCTTACTCGAATGAAAATCTATAAAATTAAGTCAAAAGCACACAGAAAATTAATTAATTTGATCAAAGTTTCTCATTTCAAACGCGTACTTCTTTGTCTATAAATATTAATACATTTACTTATGAAATATTTTCTAATTATTATGATATAAAATTAAAGAAATTTATATGTTAAACATAGGACTTGTGACTCATGATTCTGTAAGAATAATAAGAGAACTTTATGCAAATCAGATATTTGGCTTCATCTTGCGAGATAATGGTAGCGCCCTGTTTGGTCAATATTCAGATCTTTGGCGGTGAGACTAGAGTGTCCTCTCTAGAGCGCAGGCCCGGCTGATGGTATATGGAGATCCTGCTCTACCCAAACTACATAGCCCCTCTTTCAATCGTATCGACAAGAACCAAAGCGATAAGGTATATTACATTTGAGGCAGGCTTCGCTGCAGCAGATGCGGGACATTTGTCAGTGTTGACGGGAAAACCATCTTCGGAGATTCACTCCGGGTTTTCGGTCTGGATTTTCTTTCCATAAACCTTTCTATATTTTGATATGACCGCAAGCACGCGGAGGTTTAAAGTCATAATTTTCCATTGCCTAGACGGACTGTCTTCTTGGCTGTCGAGCTCATCCTGCACGAAGTTTCTGGTTATGAGGCGCCAGTTTTCCGCCTTCGTTCGTTCCCTGGTTTGGAGCTGGACTTAGTAGTCAGAGGCTATTTAAGAGCATGCCGCAAAAGCATTTTATAGAGAGAGGGAGCTTATCCCAAATATCATATCGATATGACATTCTTTGGCAAATATATAATGTACGTATATACTTTAGAAGCTTCAAAAATTAAATTTTTTTTTTTAATATATAAAATAAGAGGTAAACGAAAACACGAGAAAACAAGAAAATTACGAAACAGCCTTACAGACATAAATATCAAATATTTTGGGGGAAAGATAGCAGAAAGATGAAAGAATAAAAAAATAAACCGAGGTTTAAGGATAACATATATATATATATATATACAATAAAATTATTTATACTATATTTTTGATAGAACTAAAACTTGATCTTTCAATTGATAAAAAATGGTCGAGAGTAAAAAAAATGCAAAATTCAGTTAAACAAAAAGAGAAAGTAAAAAAAAACACGATCTTCAGGTTTGATTTACAAAAAAAAAAACTATAAATGGGGAATAAATTGAAATATGTAATAATAATTAACAATATATGTAACTCCTAATAGATATACTGTAGTAATATAATAATAATATATAATAAATGAAACAAATAAATAATTATTGCGAACTATGTTAAATTATTTTATTACTTTTAGTATTTATGTTTTCAGTCAAACTTAAAATCATGTCCTTTTGTGAAGCTTCGAATAAACGTGTCATCTCTCCTTATCTTCCGAAGGCTAACTCACATAACGTCCTATATTCACTGGTAAGAAAGCATTTCCAGACGAGCCCGGAATTTGAACTCGGGTATCCGATTAAACTTTACAAACATATGGACGCACATCCACAATTCTTTAGTGATAATTATGCTTCAAGTTCTGAAATGAAGATTAATATTTTTTTTTTCTAAAGTAATGTAACTCCTCTGGTATTCGTTATTTCGATGTAAACATTCCAGTCAATATGCGGTTCTCTGTTGTGTATATACAACATCCGGGGATGTTTGGATATCGTCCAGCATATTGTTTTGTTAATAACACACCTTATCCTTTGGAGAAAAAAAGAAAACAGATGCACTCCTTAAAGTTTCGTGTAGTTATCGGAAATATTTGAGAGGGAAAATCATGACATGTTACCATCTACAATATTGGGTGCGTCAATGGTTAATGTTTTTCAGAAACAGAGTTTTTCAAATAAACTTTAATTTCCTTAATGTATGGATCATAAATACATTCTTGTTCAAATTACATTCTCTTGATAAATACTGATATTTTCTTTTCTTCTGGTATATTTTCCAGTGTCTTCCGCTTGTTTTTAATCCGTTCCACAAAAGCAAGGTAATAAAGCCACTATGACGCAAGGTGAGAATCTTAGAAATAGGAAACTTTGTTACAGAGAGAGAAAAATAAAAGAACAGAAATTGCATTTGAATTTGTGAAAATTAAAGCAAGAAACCATTGCTCAAGCGAGGAGTGTGATAGAAGAAAATTTTCCCATAGGACTTACGGTTAAATCTCACCATTTCAGGTGTAAAATGATCAAACCTTGCAACCAACCTAGTCAATCAATTAAGTGCCATTCGTGTTAAACGCTTCATGCCAGACTAGGCAGAAATGTTTACCGCAATCTGTTGGCGTTTCTTTCTGCTGTCTACTTCTTGCCACGCAAAGCTATAGGACCAAATTTGTCTTGTTAATGAATCTATATCTGAGGCTAGAAGAGATATATTCATATCTTTACCAAGGATATTAGTAAGTAAGTTAATGTAAGCAACTCTGCTGGAATTCGAACTCAGCTCTCCATTTCCGTATCCTGGGCCGTTATCAGTTCTAAGTTTCTAAAGCCTAAGTACTAAAGAGGAAACTTAATCAGAACAATTACGATAATAAAAATGATAGAAAAGACAAAGAGAAGCTATGTTAAGTCGTTTGTAAAATGACTGAAACCGAGATACCAGGTTCGGACTATTATCATTGCAGATTCTTCTTTTGAATATTATTATATAGAATCTGTAAATATATAGCAGAGGCACCAGACCAAATGAGACAGCAATATTCAATGCATGCATGACTGATAGAATTATAAATGTGTGAGATCGATTCTGGCGTGAAAAGTCTGTCTAGCACGACACAGTGAACAAACTTCCCTAGCAACAGACCTAGCAATTTCCAATCCATGTCCGAGGAAAACGTTAGCCCGAGAAAACGTAAGGAGACAGCATCAGCATAGAAGATGGAAGGGAAACGTTTTCTCCCAGAGAAGTTCATTTTGCAGGTACTAATATTGGACCAGTCAACTACAGATTATAGATTATTTTTTAGATCAACTACAATATATATATATATGAAAATAAAATAAACGAACAGGAAGACACTAGACACAATGATTTTTTATAATAATTGTGATGAATTATTTCTCATGTCATAACAATAGTTCTACATATGCGTTTCATTCATAAATATAATTTTGTATTCGTCTCCTTGGAGAAATCGTTTTCGTGAGCATTGTAGCCATTATAATAGTAACCCTTCAGGGGAAGATATATACTAGAATAAATTGAAGCTATATGCAATTCAAACAACGAACAGTAAAAAAAAAGTATATACATAGATAAATGCTTATAAAAAGACAATGAAACCAGAGAATCGGCGGGAAACAATTGTGGTTATTTGTCGGCTTATATTTTTAAATGATATTAACGTATTGATGTTTGTACATGAAAGTTATCAAATTTTCATTTCTTTGCAGACATCAGACGCAATTACTGGATAATGGAGTCATAATACCTCAAAGACTATGCATTCCTCATGCGCTGAGATAACGTTTGACTGATATATTAATAACGTATGCACACACACACACACCTACATACACACATAAACACATACACATATGTATATATCACATAAAGAAAAAAATTATATAAAGAATAATTAGCAATGTTAATGTGATTAATGAGAAATAAACTTACTATCAATTCCTTAAATAAGATTCTTATATTTCAGTTGTTGCCAGATGGAAGTGACATGCCAAGTCCTTTCGACAATTTCAAATTGCCGTCTTCAGGGCACAGTTTTCTCATACATAGGCAAATACTACGATTAAATATATGTATACAGAAAGATGTTTATTTTAATTATGCTACTTATTGACAGTTAAGAATATGTTTCGGAGCGTTTTGTACGATAGAGTTCTTGTTCAAATCAATCAAGAGAACATTTTGTTTTAATTTTGAAAAAAAAAACAACTTTTTTTTTTAAACAAACATTTGCCAATTATCTTTTGAATTTAAAAGGAGTTTAACGTTTATTTAGTTTGTAAAAAAGTAGCAACATGATTACGCTACAAGATAATTGGCAAATATTTGTTTAAAAAAAACAACTTTTACTAAAAATATTGACCCTGAAGATGAACAATGATGTTCGAAAGCTCTAGGTCATCGTACGGACACTACATATTTCGAAATCATTTTCAAATAAAAAGTCTCATTAGAGAATATGAGAAATTTCAAAAGAATATATACAAGACTATGTTGTCTTTAACATTCAATACTACATGTTTAAATATATATATATATATATATATATATATATATATATATATATATATATATATATATATATATATATATATATGTATGTATATAAACATATGCAACCCCATATACATGAATCGATGCATATACATATACCTACCTAAAATTATGAATACACATATACATATACATATTTACACAAGCGCACACAATATATATGTATATGTATACATATAGATATCTATATACATATACGCATAAATCCACATATTCATATCCAAGTCCATATACACATTTGTATACATACAATTATGTATCCGCACACATGTGTGCATACAATCTTCAAATCTAAAAATAAGCCAATATTCACAAACGTATATAGTCTTTTTTTATTTTTTAAATGTAGTGAGTTAAATTGAGATGATTTCTATGTCTGCATTTGAACATCATCTCGTTAAATGTGTGTGCGTGTTTTGCGTGTGTGTAAATACATTTTTTCCTACGTCATATAAAAATCGAAAGCTAAAGCCCAAATGAAATATGAAATATATAAATTAATAAGTAAATAAACAAGTAAAATAAAATTATCAAAATTAATAATTAATTAAAGGAATCAGGTAAATAAAAAACAAATTAATTACCAATGATCACAGAAACACATGTAAGGATAATAATAACAATCGACAATAAATAATAAAGTAATCAATAATTAATAATAAGTGGAAACGTCAACAAATAATACTATAAAATAGCCACAAAACAACATTCTAATCCACAATCGTTTCTACTGAATAGTTCCTAGAATAATTTGAAACATCGCAGTTACTGCCCAACTATAACTGTAAAAATAATAAAATAGATCTCCTGATAATGCAGCATTGACAATCATATATAAAAAAAGCGAGCCAAAATACTACAAACATGGCTTATATATATATATATATATATATATATATATATATATATATATATATATATATATATATATATATATATATATATATATGAAACGCATATAAAGGGATGGTGTTATTGAAAATAAAAGTATAAATTCAGCACCTGAGAGATTGCGTACGAAAACATCGAGTAATGCAAATGGTGTGGGATAACATATACATTTATTCATGCACACATACACACACACACACACATATATATATATATATATATATATACATATATATATACTACACATATAAACATACACACACATATATACACACACACATACATATACATACACACACATGCATATACATACACATACACACACATATATACATACACACACATATATATACACACACACATACATATAAATACACACACATACATATACATACACATACACACACACACACACACATATATATATATATATATATATAATATATATATATATATATATATATATATATATATATATTACAGGCAAAATGTTTGGGTTCATCCTGCATTTCTTAAAAAAAATACTTAAAATAAAGTATTTTTTTATATTTTTCAAGTGAAAAAAATGTTGCTACAGAGTATTTGTTCTTATTTTTTAGTTTTTCTCCAGTCATATCTTACTACCAAATCTCAGATTTGCTTTAGGCTGTCCACAATACATTTTGCTTAATCCTGAATATATTATTATTATTATATTTTTCAGCATTAACCACGTAGTAAACTTCTTGAGATTGCAAATATTTTATACTAATATAAATGATAATACAGGTTCTAAATCTTAACTCAGCACCAATGTTGTAACCAAAAAACATATGCAGCTTCTATTTGAAGAAAGTATTTTCATATTTTGTTTTAAGTTATTTTTTAATTCCGAAGTAATTTGCATAAAATGCCAAAATAAAAGCAGTTAAACACTGAGTTGAGGGCACAATTTATATTTTGTTCAGATAAGAGTACTCTCAGTATCTGTATACATTTCTGAGATGAGGTATTATGTCCACCATTTACATTATTCGGACTATTGTCCTTATCTTTGTCGCCATATTTATTACAACGTTTCGGCCGTTGTACACTCCGGCCTTCTTTAGTTGGTTGGAATGTCGAACTGAACCCTTTATTTCGCTCACTGGGGAAACGTTAGCTTATTATTTCAGCCGTCTTCTACTCTAGGGAGTTCATTTTTTCAGTTTATCATCTTGAGTTAATTCTAGAGGGTGTGGTGACAAGCATTTTCGTATTATGTCGGATAAGCCATACCTGAGCGAAATGTTTCTCTTACAGCTTTTCGATAGTTGTCGCCTATTAATGCTAAAAGTATTTTAAATATGTAAACTGAAAAAAAGGCTTCTTTCTTCGCAAGAAGAAGAGGAAATGTAAAAATGAGGATAATAATAACAAGAAGTGGTAAGTGAAATGAGAGGAGAAGAAACATAAGGGAATTGAATTAAGAGTAGTAGTTGTAGTGGGAGAAAAGAAAAAAAAAGAAGTTGAAAAGTAAATGAGAGAATAGTGAAGAAGAACAACAACAACAACAAGAACAAGAAGAAGAAGAACAACAACAACAACAAGGAAGAAGAAGAAGAAGAAGAACAACAACAACAACAACAAGAATAAGAAGAACAGCAACAACAAGAATAACAAGAAGAAGAACAAGAAGAAGAAGAACAACAACAACAAGAAAGAAGAAGAAGAAGAAGTCGAAGAAGAAGAAGAAATTATTAGTATAACTACTACTGTTATCCCAGAACACCTTTTATTTTATATTTCATTTTCTTTTCAACATGACATTTAACCAAACCAAGTTTTCTTTTCCTACGAAACGGAATCTATTTTCAAGAAATGTACCAACCCATTTTGTTATTCAGGTTTTCCATTCGTTCCAGTTTATCTTTCTATTCTGAATTTTAAAAGTGTCATATTTGGATTAAATCTTGACATATATGAAAGGTTTTTTTCTCATAATTGTACAATTTCATCTAATTTCACAAAAAAACTATTTATCAGTTTATTCGTTGCTTCTTGCTTCCAAGAATTTTCATCTAGCTTGCGGACATTTTCTTTTTTCTGGAATTGCAATTCAACTATAGTTTTAGTGAACTTTATCATAGACGTTAATAAAATAAACTTTAGTATGCACCGAAATAATACTTGAAAAAAGTAGTTTTTTATTCATTGCCAAGTTATTACTTAAGTACCTTTATATTTCGTAAGCAATTATTTCAATAGTTCGAATATTTTCAAAAATCGATATTTCTCTTTGATATGCAAGATGCAAATATTCCAAATTCAATTTCGTCTCGTCAACAATATTTCTTTCAAAACATTCCTGCTTCAGACTTTCTATTTAAGAATAAGTATATTGTTATTTATTAAATGGTAATTTAGTAGATATGTGACTAATCAGTGCACGGTCTTCGTCTGTTAGATGTTACAATGTGGATATTTACGTGCCGAGGTAATAAAATTGATGTTATAGTTATGATTTAATTTTTCTAGAATGCACCTGACGGTATATTATTCGTTTTTTGGAAATATTGTTTCTAATAAAATTACTGGCTGCCCGACGTCGAAATAATTCATGACTGAATGAGTTAGATGGACGCAAATTATTACTAATCGAACCTCTAAGAGAAAAACAGTTTTCCTCTTTTCCTTACTGAGGTCAATGTACTGATGACGCTGATATTGATACTGATATAGAAATTCATACTTGGGATAATGATCTTGAAACAAGAAATCAACTCTCTGTAGAAATTAGTCCAAGACAATCTTTCCAAAATAGAAAATATGATCTCGGATTGGAATAAAATTAGTGATGGCACATAAACTGGATCCATCATAAAATTGCAGGTTGCGGAAAGATTAATTGATCAACACATCATATACCTAGATATATAAATCACTTGTAAGAAATTTGGAATTTGAAAGAGGCGGAGCCTGCAATAGGGACAGTTTCGACAAAAACAACAATGCAATCCATTATGTTAAAAACTCGAAACATCTATTAAATAACTTCGTCAGATCTAGAATTTTATGTAGATGTCAAGCATGGTGAACTAGTTTAACCGTTCGCAAATGTCTAAACTATTAGATATATGAAAGGATTAAATATTGATTAAAATGAATGAATTCTCTTGGTTTCTAAGAAAAATAATCCTTCATCAGATCTAATGGATTGGCGCTACATAATTACAAAGAAAATTACCAGATAACACAAACTACAACGCATGGTATGAATAATTCCAATAACAGTAAGAATTGAAATGTATAATAAATGTAACTCGATGTGAAAATAATAATATAATCAAGGTGCTAACTCGCCACAGGCCAGTCACGATGAACAGATATCCCCTCAAAAGGACCTCAAATTCACATCCGACCTAGAGTGGCACTCTTAGATACGGTCTTTCGATAAACCTAAAGATAACGGTGCAGGTAAAAGTATCGGATCCTTGAGCCGCTTAAATCAGTACCTGACTCCCCGGTTCTTACTTTGCAGGTTTGATAGAGTTCAAAAGCGACTCTGAGTTCTTGTTGAAGAAGAATTGGAGAATACTGTGAAAACACTCATTAAAAATATTAAGAAGAAAAATAACATCTCTGTTCGAAAGAACGAAAACATTTACTGGACTTGAGAATGCAAATTTCCAGAGACAGATTTTTTAATATTAACTTATATTAACACTAACTCTTCGGTTAGTGAATGTCGAATATTACCCTTATTTGCAAACTTTGGAGGCGTGTTGCTCACACCAAAACTAAGACAAACCTCCATATAAACATATGTACAGAAATCCTTCGCTTTTGAGTTATTACGTTTAATTAAGTTTTACACGTTGCTGTGTTGCATTGTGTACATTCGTGGCTAGTCTGCTTGACATGTGTAGTAATGTGTTAACTGTTCCGTTTAACAATAACAGGATATTCATATTGTGAGCATGCAGACTTTTACATACAGCCGCGTGAATGGTAATGGACATGTGGCTGCACGGCTGTATCAGATTGCGTTATTAGACCGAAAGCAGACGTGTCATTAAACCTTTACTGCTTTTTATCGTCGTGTTGCTGAGATAGAATCCGTGGCACCACAAGCTACTATGTCTGACCACGAAGAACACGTTCTACATGGCCATTTGAACATATGTTTATATGGACATTTTACCTTGTCTTGGTGTCAAGAACTCGCCCACAAATTTTGCGTAAGTATTTTTGATGCACCCTAGATATATATAATACATATTGCCAAAGTTGAAAAACTTTATGTTTACGGTGACGCGAACACACATTCCTTTCTCTTTTAATTAAAGTAGCATTTTAAAATCACAATTGTTGTCGGTCTCGTTATGTTGACTTAAAAAGACGATACACTAATTAAAAGAGAAAATAATTTACTAAGACGAAAAAGATTAGAATGTGATTTAATCGCTAGATCATCCATAGTCAATTTGCATCTTGACAGATCTTCCATTATCACAATGGAAACACAAACAAAAAGAAAAAAGAATCTAAACAAAATTGCTAGTTTATACCCAAAACGTGGAATAAAAAATATATTGGAAATTTAAAATTCTCGGCATTTCTTCAGTTCGTGCGCATGCGCTGTCGCATTAAGATAAACATAAACTTAAATGAAGGACGAAGCTCATCACACGAAAACATTTTCCATGTGTTTAGACTTTCCTAAAATGGTTCTTCCTATATAAAAAATGTATGTATCATTATCCCATAATACATATATATAAATAGATTTATATGTAACCACACACAAACACACACACACAAACACATAATATATATATATATATATATATATATATATATATATATATATATATATTAACTCTAATCGGGGAATAAGATATGCAGATAAAGAAGGAAGAAATTCTGAGGTTTTTTGCATTTTGGTTATCATTGGTTAATCATGATTCACCTACGTTTTACTTGTTAAACAAACGTTAAAATAATTCAGTGTTTTTAGAAATTTTTAAGCAACAGCGCATCTAGGAGCAAATGAAAATCACATCACACTTAGCAAACTTTTTAAAGTTTATGAAATAAAAACCATAGATTTAAAAAATATACAAACACAAATATGAACTTATTTTAATTCAATCTTTTTATTCAAATATTTTATGCACCTTATTTAGTATGAAATCTGTTCCTGGTGGATTTTTTCGCGATTTCTACAATGTTTGATATGCAAACGCTCATTTCTTCTTCAGTTAAACGTAGTTTTTCTCGCTTCTTATTTTCGAGGTTATTTAGGGCTGACAAGCAAAACTCAAACAAATAAGAAGTAGAAAATTGCAATAAAACTGCTAAAGCATTTTTAGCTAACGTGGGATATTCCTTCTGTATTGAAATCTCTAATTATATCAATGGCTACAGTCGAATGTTTGATTTTGTGTCCTCAATCGCTAGAAATGGTGGCCAAATCTTCTTTGCATAACTGAAGTCCAATATTAGAAGGAACATTTATGAAGGAATTTCGAATACACTTATGCTTTTGTGACTCACTTAAAAGGATTGCGTGACATACTCGTGTGCCACGGCACATCGCTTGAGAATCACTGGCGTAATTTATGGGGTTCCTAATTCAAGGAGAAACGACGCTACCCTTTTTTTATATCTTCCTGTCGGGTTAAATCCATAATTGATCTGTATTCTGATCACAAATTACATATATATATATATATATATATATATATATATATATATATATATATATATATATATATATATTGAGAGAAAGTGATTTATAGACTTCTTGTGTGAGTAACGAAGCGACGCTAACTTCATTAAGGTTGAGAAAGCAATTAGCTGATTAATCGATTAGTGAAGGGTATTGATTAAATTGCAAAGAATGTAGAAGGATGATAAGAAAAAAGACCGACGTCATAGATTGCCAAAGTGATATATTTCTCAACATAACAAAGACTTTCCGTTTCTTATATGCTTACAATTATAAATTTTAAAATTAGTCGAAGTAATTATGTAAATTTAAAATAAATAAATTCTTCGCGTCTTGTCCCTGTAAATATTTATTATATAGAATGTTCATAAATAGGGAAGTATTTTTATTGAACGAAAGAATCATTCGTTGGTTACTGTTAGTGTATTTTTAAAGAAATTGCTTTGTCGATTGCGTCCTTAAATTTCTTTTCTACACATCTATCTATCTATCTATCTATCTATCTATACATTTTCTTTTCATACTTTATTTTTTTTCTTTTCATTCATTCTTTTTCTTTCATTCATTCTTCTTTTCATTCAATCATTTTTTTTCATTCATTCATACTTTTCTAGGTAGCCTTTTTGTTTAAGTGACTTTGATCTAGCTCTCCCAAGACATCGATTTCGATATTTTTCATCCAGAAAAAAATTAATAATGTGACGCCACAACGTTCTGGTGACAGATTATAGTTTGCCAAGTCCTTCTCAAGAGTTCGGTAAAAAGCAAATGTTTAACATTTACAAGTTGATTTCGCCTGTAATGATTTCGACAAATTTACATATAATCGCTCGCTGACGAACAACGCATCATCATCATCATCGTCATCATCATCATCATCAAAATTGTTACGATTTGAGGTCATGAATTAACATATTCTCACATTTTCAATGATATTGTATACTGATGCGGCAATATTTTGCCAGATTTCTCTGTCCTCTGTGGATTCGTTACAGAACTTCCTTGATTGTAAACTTCTCCAAATGACCGACGTCAGAGATTGCCAAACTGATATATTTCTCAACAAGACTTTCCGTTTCTTATATGCTTATGTGGGATCTGTCCGCCTTGTTCTGTGAATGTCTCGGTTCAGCGTTCTGACTATGCTGGTTCTTGGCTGACCTCTGAACTTTTTGAAGTCAGTCTTTTCAGAGTAAAACTCCATGGCTTTGTTAGCTGGGCATTCTGGATCCATTCTGTTTGTTGACATTCGTATGTTTTTGTCTTGAACAGTGAGCTGTATTACAGACACACGGTCTGATCGTTTCCAACATCGAAGTACATTATTCTTCCATTTACGGTTGACAACAAATCCGTTCTCCATTCTGTCTCGAAACATATCAGATGGTGTTTAATTTTGTCGATGTTACTCTTCAGACCAGGTCCAATTTTTCATTTTCTGAATACTGTCTTTCTCAGTATGAAACGTCTTAAATAAGTAGTTATGCGTAGCAGTAACTGGTCTAGCCATTACCTTCTCCACCAAATAGAACACACCAAAACATTTAATTTTGGTCAGGAGTTGTATTTACAAATCTTTAGTTCGCTGTCTCTACACTGATGTTTCCTTATTATTTGATTGTTTTTTTAAATAAATTTCGATTTTTTATATTCTTGAATTAAAATGTGGTAGTTATGTTATTTGAGACTTGTATTCGCCTGCCCCCGTGTCTGTATATTACTAGAATAGGAATCTCTCTCGTGGATACAGGAAGTGATTTCTAATTTTGTAGTATGCTGGGGTTTTTGTTTAGTCACGATTTTGAATGTGTCTGCTGAAAAGTTTTTCAGACTCAAATATGCGAGTGATGGTGAAATGTCGGGAAACAAACACTACTGCTACTACTTAAAATAAGAGTTATAACAAGAAAAAGAAGGCGAAAAGTAAGCGAATGCTAAACGCATTGATTGAATATATAAAAAGGCTAATTGAAATAAGAATAATCTCTCCTGAGCATGGAACCCGAACTGAGAACAATCTATCTCCCTTGACTGAATAAAGTGTTCTATTCCAAGTTCCATAAACTTTAACCCTAATGGATGAGATATTGGAGAAAGTCAATATTCACCTATTTTTATTTCCTCCATTATTGGTACTAATATATGAATTATATAATAACATCTTATATCCGGGACGGAACGGAATGGCTGAAAGGAAAAGCTACAACAAACATCCTCTGTTTACTCTCTGTAGAAAACAAGTCTTGATAAATTATATCGCATACACTTCTTCTTCGACCTTTTATGCCTAAATATTTTGCACCAGAAAGCCCATCTTCTAAGCTAGGAACACTAGACTATACAGTCTTCCACAGGTGCCTGTCCTTTATTATACGTGTAAGAATGCAAAAGGCGATTAACATCCTTTGGTCGAAATTAAGTTATGTGGGTCGTGTGACGGCAGATTAGTGACGTCCGTACTTAGTGTGACGAAAGTGATTAGCCAGTCATTGTCCTGGGGTCAAACCGAGCAGTTGCCTTTTTAGCACGATGGACGTTTTAGTGGATGGAGGCTAAATTTGCCTCCTCCAGCCAACTTCCACATGGTGCAGCTTACAAACCCGTGGCGCCTTTTCATTTAGGAATATATCTACCTCGGATATAGAAAGAAAATATATCTGTATCGCAGTACTCAATTTGACATAAACTCATGATCAGATGATTCCCATATAATATGTCCAAGATAGCGATATAGCAGATAAATCAGGCCCACTCAAAATTCGTAATCACAATTCAATTACATAATTAAATTAAAGTCCCTAGTAATCTTTCATTTCCAAGCTACTTTTTTAATATTAGTTTGGTGCAAAAATAATGTCGTTTTCTCACATGAATTTGAACGTCAAAAAACGACATTATTTTTGCACCAACCTAATAACTTACTTTGAAATTTACATAGTTTTATAAGCATTCATAATATTAGTTTTTACAGATACGGGAAAATTCAATCATTATGAATATATGAACTTATAAAACAAAGTAAATTTGAAAATACGTCATTTAAAAATCGCTTGGAAATGAATCAGGTCTAGGGACTTTAATTTAATTCTGTAATTGAATTGAGTTTGATTTTGAGGCTTAATATCCTATCGAGGCACGGGACCTCCTCGAGAAGACGTCCGTTCATCTTGATTGGCGGTAATGCGTGGTCTGATCGGTTGTGAGCATACGCTTGCCACCTTCACATGCCTGGGAAATATCATATCCTCGTTGACAGACAAGTCGAAGCTGTTCGCCTTGATCTCTGACTTAAACTCAACTTTTCTAACACCCTGCCCTGACAAATGCCCAACAAACATTTTAGCCGTTAGTACCACGTCATATCATTCCCTAGTCAGTGTCCAGATTGACTCTATAACTCCAATAACATCCCCCGATTTACCGTTTCGATATTCTGGGACAGCTTTCGGTCTCATATGACGGAAGCTCCTATCACAAATTTCTTCAAACATGAGCCTCCCAAAATGCTACCCTAAACTCTGAATCGAGAATTACTGGAATGGAGAGTATTATATCATCCAAAAAACAGTCAATCCTGACTGTGCTGCAGCCATAGTTCACAGGAATCACTACTTCGAAATCTATAGCAAGGACCGATGTAATTTGGCGTTTACTACTTCCAGAACCGCCCGTAATCGCTGTGAGAGCGTTTTGGAAAACGTGCGGAGCAGCTACGCGCAATCTGTCCAGGCCAAGGTTGAAAATAAACAAATTGAATCGCGCGAATACTGGAAGATCGCCAGTCAAATTATTAACAGAGGCCAAGCGGCTGTGCCCACTATTATAAATGAACACGAGATCCTATCCCCTTCGACAGACCAGATGAAGCTGTTCGTCTCTATCTTTGACTCAAACTCAACGTTAGATGACAAAGGGCATCAGCTCACAACTTCATATGTCACACTGAGCACTATCTCAATAATATTCTCATTTGAGCAAAAGAAGTCTTATCGTCCTCAAGAATATCAACCCAGAATTATGCCTAATACTAACCAAATTATTTAACCACTGCTTTTAGTAATATATATATATATATATATATATATATATATATATATATATATATATATATATGAGACATTTTTATGTTTATACATTCTTTTTATAGATACAAATATTTAAGTAAATGCTCTGTTTATAAAGAACAGTATTTTTAACATTTTATTTTACTGCCTTTAAACTACAATCTTCCATGAATCTCTCACGCACATTTATATCTGCTGAAAGCGTATCCGAACGTAAACAAATGATGTTACATATTATGAAATGGACAAGGTCCGACAATTATTATTAAATCATGAAGAAATATAGTTTTAAGGTGTGCTATATTTATGGGATAATTTCTCAATATCAGAGATAGAGCGTATGTAAATATAAATATAAAAGTGAACATTAAAGTCAACACTCAGATTTTTTTACTACGTTGATAAAACATCAAAAAATAAAAAGAATAAATAATACAAAATGAAAATGAAAAACAAAGAAATTAACTGAATCAAATAAATACACAAGCCACTGTCGCAAAATAACCGCCACAATAGATTATCCACATTGCACCACTGACCCATATAAATATTCGAGCAAAAATCTAACATTCGCGGCCTGATGATTGTGCCTAATATGAAAAAGCCTGTCACCTCTGAGTGTTGACTTCAATGTTCACTATTATATATATATATATATATATATATATATATATATATATATATATATATATAAAGAGAGAGAGTCGAGTAGATAATTTGGGCAATAGAACAAAGTGAAACGAAAGGGCACCGATGTAATCAGTACGAAAAACATTGATAACGTTAAACAGGTGAAAAAAATGAAGCACGGAGATTGTGGTTCCAAGATTGGAATTTTTTAACTGATTAGCGGATACGAGAAATAAACAGAGGGCCGGTGGAGACTATCCAATATTAGTTTTCGGAGATGGGTATAATTCGCTTCTAGGTGGAATTATTAGGAAAAAATCTCTTCCCTGTTTGATTCCCCGCTGTGCGAAACTTAATGTGAAAATAACCTTAGATTTAAAAATGGTGATTGGTGGTTGGTGGTAGTGGAGTTAAATGTCGAACATAGGGGGAAAAAGGACCAGGGGTGGGGGCAGTATTAGTGTTGAAAGATTTAATTTTGTGAGTTAGGATCAGTGTGGTAGCATACCGAGATTGTCACTAAAAGTAAAATGAAAGAGAAAAAGAAAAAGAACAAAAGAGAGAGAGAGAGAGGGAAGAAATTTCACAAAAAAGGATAAAGAATTATTTTA
>OZ038489.1:100335789-100355789 GCA_964036315.1 Acanthosepion esculentum | reverse complement strand
CGGCAAAAACAAGAAGAGGGGGAAGAGTAAGAAGAAGAAGTTAGCATAGGTATATTTGTTATTGCAGTTAAGTCCTGACAAACAGAAATTATATATGATTCAACCTAATGAATATTGTGTTCTGTCTGTAGTCTTTATAATGAATTTAATAATTTGAAGAAGAAGAAGAAGAAGAATACGTAGGAATTGAAATCGCGACCACCATGTAAGTAAATTCAATTAAGTAGACCTAGAATTCACTCCACAGTGTGTCCTGTAAAGCAAATCAGTGATTGAAACCTATTCGATTCTTAGACGCCTTCAGATTTCTGCATAACAAATCAATCAGAATTTTGAACCCACTCACCAAAGTTTCATTATCCCTTATATTAGCACCATGGTTACTACCCAGTTAAAACGGTATTATTTACATTTTTCTTCAATATTAGTTTTCTTTCCTTATTGATTAGTGAATGACGTTCGAAGAAATAATCCTTTCACTTTAATCATTCATTCCTTTTTCTAATTCTTAGAAATAATGCACATTGTGATCCCGAAAAGCAGAAAGTAGAAATTCCAGGCGGAAAATACTTTGTGTTAGGACAACAATGCAGCCTTTGACATGTGCACCTGAGTCGATGGCAGGCTATACACTTTATAGATTGTTGATATTCCTTACTATAGAAGAGTTGTTGATTCAAGAAAGCCACTGACGCTTATCACTGGGAAAACGCTTTCATTTGAATATAGCCATGACAGCGTCTCGCTTTTATCAATGGGTGAAGTTGCAAACGTCTCTGTGTATGTATGATCAGATGCAAGCAAAGAGTGGAATCAAATGTTTATGTTCTCAAGAGAAAAATGCTCTGCATAGATCCATTTGACATGAGACGGTCGATCCCTCCGCCTTGATGGTGTCAGCGACCAATATTATATTAAGATCTTTCACTCTCACGATAAAATACTTATATTTGTTATTCAATGGAAACTCTTCTTATTCTCAAACCATAAATCGGATAATTTAATCAGATATTATGGATTAATATTTTGCGGCAATCGCTTTTTCGTTGAGCTAAATTCTCCCGATCGGACACCCGTTTCTTGTTTGAATCAGGTTGCGTCCTTTTTCTTCTTTGTATCGTGTTTTTCTTCTGAACTTAGGCGATCACGGGTCTGGACGACTTTCTGTCTTTTCTAACTTTTCTAGGTAAGGCTTGTCTTTATTGCGATCTCTTCTAAACCCTGTTTTTCTAAAGATTTGAATAAGTTTCGTGGATAGTTTATTTACAGCATTCATCTATTTCTTTCGCCTTCAATATACCCTGCGATTATCAAGTCTTCCAGGCTAACTTTCATCATTATGTGCCCGAAAAAACCTCAGCTATGTTTTTTTTGTGAATCTAAATATCTATTTTTTGTTTCCATTTTCCCAAAAACGTTGTCATTCCACACATGTACACTCAATGGTATTCTCAATATATATCTATACATCTATAGATCCACATTTTTGATGCCTCGAATCTCGTTTACACATGTTATGAGATCGTCCAAAATTTATTGTCATATAGAATGCCTGATATAATATAATAACTCAATGCTCTTTTCTTTGTATCTAACGAAATATTCCTGTTTCTTAATACTTTGCTTAGATTTTGGAATTCGTCTTTCACTATCCCAATGCACCTTGGAATTTCGGTTTCGCATTTTCCTTCTTATTAGAACACGTCCTTCATATTTACATATGTACGTATTGATTTTGGCCTTTTCCATTTGTAATTTGCATAACGGGCTGTTTCTTTTGCTAACAATTATACAATTTTTGTTTCTTTTTCTTACACATTTTGCGGAATACAGATGGTGTGCTAGGATGGCCAGCGATTGATTAGAATATATCGTTCGCGCTGTATTGTGAGAGTGATTAATTGCCTTTCTCTAAGTTTTGGATAAAAGACAACAAGGTGCGAAATCGATAGAAGCCTGTATGAATTTTAAAGTATCGAAAGGCAATCCACATCCAGGTTCAAGAGACAGGCTAAGGCAACACGTATCGGAATGCTAATCAAAGGGACATTCGTTCCCCAGAAGTTCTTCGTCCAGCTGCCTCCTAGAATCAATTCTCACACGTCTGTCCTTCTAACATAATAATACGAATAAGAAAAACGTTCCCTATTTTTCCTTGAGACGGTCTATGAGGTCGCGTTACGGTCTACAGGGCTGAAACCAGAAACAACACGGAACGCAACACAATTGATGTTTAGTCCTTTCTTCTGTTTTCCTTTAATAACTTCTGCAGGATTTCACGTTGATAATTTCTGTATTTGCTATAATTACTATGACATCTGCAGATTTTACGTTATGAAATTATTGGCGCCAAGCCTGAAGTGTGACAGGACTTCTAATCCTTCGAAGATCGCTTCAATGTAAGGATGGATAAGTCCGGTGCGAAGACACATCCTTGTCCGATGTATATTTCTATTTTTGCATGAGGAAAGAAGATCCGTAAAAATAAATAAATATACATTGAGTCAATAGCTTCGTCTACCGCAAGGAAAGTTGACTCCCTGTGCCGCGCCAGGAAATGTTTTATCTCCGGAGTCGATCCTTAAAATCTACAAATCAATCATTCGCCCTTGCATAGAGTATTGCTGCCATATATAGTTCTGTGACCCTTCTGTTTGTCTCAAGGTTCTTGATAAGATCCAGAGACGGATATGCAATGTGACTGACCCTTATCTGGCATCTCGTCTGCAGTCGCTCTCTCACAGACGTGCCGTCCCCTCCCTCTGTCTTTTTTACAAATACTTTCATGGTAACTACTGCGATGAGCTGCTTTCGCTGGTTCTTAGACATCATGAATTTAAGCGTTCTACTAGGCTGACATCTCGTTCATACACTTTCGCTGTCGAAACAGTTAAATGTAGCCGTCTATTCTACTTCAATAGCGTCATGTCTCGCACCTCTCGCCTATGGAACTCCCCCTTTTCCTGTATCCCTGATAGCTATAATCTCCAACTATTAAAATGTACTGTCAATCGACATCCCCAGATGCCTTGACCTATCCCCTATCCTTCTCTTCATCCCTTCCTCTATCACTCCTATTTGTTATCACACCAATTCCCTGTAACCCCTTGCGTGCTAGTGGCTTCCCGCCTTGCTTGGGGTGAAACGCTTAAAAATAATTAAAAAATTCCTTCTATCGAAACCGTGGATCTAATGCAAGGTAAATAGTTTGCATCGAAAATATATCTTTCATTTTTTTTTAGAAATAAAATTTAAAAACAAAAGAAAGAAGAAAAGAATTTAGCATTATTTTAGAATTAAAAATAAAGACAAAAGAAAGTCGAAAAAGTTTTGCATCGAAAATATATCTCGCATTTTTTGGGAAATAAAAATTATGACAAATAATCACGAAAATTTTTTGCATATCTCGCATTTTTTTAGAAATAAAAATTAAGACAAATAAACACGAAAAAATTTTGCATCGCAAATATATCTCCCATTTTTTAGAAATAAAATTTAAGACAAAAGAATGAAGAAAAAGTTTTGCATCGAAAATATATCTCGCATTTTTTGGGAAATAAAAATTGAGACAAATAATCACGAAAACATTTTGCATATCTCGCATTTTTTTAGAAATAAAAATTAAGACAAAAGAAAGAAGAAAAAAGTTTGCTTCCAAAAAATATCTAGCATTTTTTAGAAATAAAAATTAAGACAAAAGAATTAAGAAAAGATTTGGAATCAAAAATATATCTCGTACTTTTTACAGATAAAAATTAAGACAAAAGAAATACGAAAAAATTTGGTTCGATAATATATCTCACATTTTTTTAGAAATAAAAATTAAGACAAGAGAAAGGAATAAAAATTTTGCATCGAAAATATATCTCGCATTTTTTTAGAAATAAAAATTAAGACAAATAAACACGAAAAAATTTTGCATCGAAAATATATCTCTCATTTTCTAGAAATAAATATGATAAAAGAAATACGAAAAAAATTGGCATCGAAAATATATTTCTCATTTTTTTAGAAATAAAAATTAAGACAAGAGAAATAAATAAAAATTTTGCATCGAAAATATAACTCGCATTTTTTTATCAATAAAAATGAAGACAAAAGAAACACGAAAAATGTTTGCATGGAAAATATATATATCTCACTCTTTTAGAAATAAAAATTAAAACAAAAGAAATACGAAATAAATTTGCATCGAAAATATATCTCTCATTTTTTAGAAATACTAATTAAGACAAAAGGAATACGAAACATTTTGGCATCGAAATTATATATCTCTCATTTTTTAGAAATAAAATTAAAACAAAAGAATTACGAAACAAATTTCCATCGAAAATATATCTCGCATTTTTTTAGAAATAAAAATTAAGACAAGAGAAAGAAGAAAAAAATTTCCATCGAAAATATATCTCTCATTTTTTTAGAAATAAAAATTAAGATAAAAGAAAGAAGAAAAAATTTTGCATCGAAAATATATCTCGCATTATTTTAGAAATAAAAATTAAGACAAATAAACACGAAAAAATTTTGCTCCGAAAATATATCTCGCATTTTTTAAAAAGTAAAATTGAAGACAAATAAACACGAAAAAATTTTGCATCGATAATATATCTCTCAGTTTTTTACAAATAAAAATTAAGACAAGAGTAAGAAATAAAAATTTTGCATCGAAAATTTAAGACCAAAGAATGAAGAAAAAAATTTGGCATTGAAAATATATCTCACATTTTTTTAGAAATAAAAATTAAGACAAGAGAAATAAATAAAACTTTTGCATCGAAAATATAACTCGCATTTTTTTATCAATAAAAATGAAGACAAAAGAAACACGAAAGATTTTTGCATCGAAAATATATATCTCTCACTTTTTTGGAAATAAAAATTAAAACAAAAGAAATACGAAATAAATTTGTATCGAAAATATATCTCGCATTTTTTTAGAAATAAAAATTAAGACAAAAGAAATACAAAAAAATTTGGCATCGAAAATATATCTATCATTTTGTAGAAATAAAATTTAAGACAAAAGAATGAACAAAAAAATATTGCATAGAAAATATATACCGCATTTTTCTAGAAATAAAATTATAAGAAAAGAAACCTGAAAAAATTTTGCATCGAAAATATATCTTTCATTTCTTTAGAAATAAAAATTAAAACAAAAGAATTACGAAAAAATTTTCCATCGAAAATATATCTCGCATTTTTTTAGAAATAAAATTTAAGACAAAAGAATGAAGAAAAAATTTTCCATCCAAAATATATCTCGCATTTTTTTAGAAATAAAATTTAAGACAAAAGAATGAAGAAAAAATTTTCCATCCAAAATATATCTCGCATTTTTTTAGAAATAAAATTTAAGACAAAAGAATGAAGAAAAAATTTTCCATCCAAAATATATCTCGCATTTTTTTAGAAATAAAATTTAAGACAAAAGAATGAAGAAAAAATTTTCCATCCAAAATATATCTCGCATTTTTTTAGAAATAAAATTTAAGACAAAAGAATGAAGAAAAAATTTTCCATCCAAAATATATCTCGCATTTTTTTAGAAATAAAATTTAAGACAAAAGAATGAAGAAAAAATGTTCCATCCAAAATATATCTCGCATTTTTTTAGAAATAAAATTTAAGACAAAAAAATAAGAAAAAAAATTGCATCGAAAATATATCTCGCATTTTTTTTAGAAATAAAATTTAAAACAAAAGAAAGAAGAAAAAATATTGCATCGAAAATATATCTCGCAATTTTTTTAGAAATAAAAATTAAGACAAATAAACACGAAAACATTTTGCTTCGAAAATATATCTCTTTTTTTTAGAAATAAAAATAAGAGAAAGAAATATGAAATTTTTCATCGAAAATATATCTCGAATTTCTTAGGAATAAAAATTAAGACAAAAGAAACACAAATAAATTCTGCATCGCAAATATATCTCTCATTTTTTAGAAATAAAAATTAAGACAAACGAATCACGAAATGTCTGGCGACGAGAAGGTAAAAAGCTCAGATATTGCAACTATAATCTCTCCTTATATTTAAAATAAATTGTCTCTTCCTTCTTTTTAAGGAACGTGTGGGCTCTACATTATTATTATTATTATTATTATTATTATTATTATTATTATTATTATTATTAACTTCATGAAGACAATGTATATTCGTCAACAAGAAAGGCATTTCGAGAAGTGGGGGGCCTAATTGCAGGCGACCGAACCATGCAATATAACGATCTTTAATTTAACTTTTTGTGAAGTGTTATAACACAAGTTTCGAATTGTAGCAGCGAAATCTGAAGGAAGACAGACATAATAAAGGATGATTTGCGGAAACTAAGCAAAATATTTATAAATTTAAAAAAAAATGCTGAACTGCTACGATTTCCTACTGCTGCCATATCTGGATTGGGACTGGCCAGTCCTCCCTGGCCAATCATGATAGAGTTCAAAAGAATCTACACAGCTTTAACCCTACAACCGCTTTCCCAGTAAATATAATATCGCTAGACCCTCGCTATTCTGTTTCAATTTCAATGGCAAATGTTTTACTAGATATCTACCTTAGTAGCACCGGGCTGGATATTCACAGCTAAACCCTCACACCCTTCTTATTCTATTAGTGAGGAGGAGTTTCTTTTCCAGAACTGTAATTTTGAAACAGATTCCCGAGATGATGTTTTACTGATCACTACAATCTTAAGTTAAGTCCCGGTTTGAAAATAATCTCTAATACGTAACTTCATAAATTGTAATACTTAACTCCTTTTCTTACTATCTAACAACATCATTCAGTAACGCTCTACATTAAGTGACTCTTATGCCTTTTATTGTGTAAACAATAATAAAAAGGTCCTTAATAGAGGAACACCTCAGTAAAGATATTTTTATAACGATTCCGAAGAAATTAGGTACAAATAAATGCTAAGCCTATGGAAGAATTATCCGGTGAACCTAATTAGACGTAAAGCTGCAAATTAATTGAAACAACCACTTTGGTTTCCTTTCCTTCAGCATTCCGTCATCCGTGATTGCATCAGGTGTTTTTATCAGGCCCCCCCAGACACTATTGTCTTAACTATCGATTAGTTATCCTACGGCCATTGCCTGCGATGGACGTTACTTCAAGGAAGTGTACGACAATCGTAACCCTGTACGAACATACTGGCAGGTCTTACAAGTGAACAAATCAAAGTACTATAGACTGGCCCTGAAACTCTCCTGATTTAAATCCACCGAGAATCTGTGATCAATCTGTTAAGAACAACTTTGCGGAATGGACATACGAAGTACTAATATGTGAACTGAGTCATGTTTCATTGGAAAAATATAAAAAAGTAAATAATAACGAGATTATTCGTCATGATTCAATTAATTTGCACTAGAATGTATCATTAGGACAGAGACGAATAGAATTTGGAAGATTATCCTGGCAAAACGAGTAATGGCTTTTTTAGAGATATAAATGAAATGCTATTTTCTGATGAGACTGCTAGCAGAGCGAGAAATACACATGCAGAAAGGATTATACATTCAGAGAACCATAGATTTCATCGATTGCTCAAAGATTATGCATCTGACAGTACACGTCAGGAAAAGCTAAATGAAACACCAGAAAAGATTTATGTCCGCAGGAAACGTATTCATGTAATTCGTAACCTCTGCTGGGAATCGGTTAGCAAACAAGTTTCATGAATGCGAAAAAAGGCGATTGAGGAATTTTTTTTCTGGATTTATTTAAGTCAGACAATCCAAAGTGAATTTGTAAACCTACGAAGAGTTATTCTTATTTATTATTTATTATATTATGCGGAATGCACTGTGTTATTTTTAAACTGAGAAAGAACACTGAAATTATTAAAAGAAAAATTAGTAAAAGTAAGCAAGAAGAAAGAATTAACCATGAACATTTTGAAGAAGACTGCATGGTTGTCAGCAAAAGAGACAGCCAAAACTGTGAGAAGATATAAACTTAACTATTCGCTTAGTGTCGAAACAGCCGACAGAAAATGAGAAAGAGCAATTGAAGAATTATCGAAAACGTATTTACTAAAAGAAACAAAAGTATCTGGTGAATCAAACGGCTATATATCATCATTTTTATATAAATACTAGAAAGTCTACTTACAGGTGAATGAGAGATTTGAACTGACAGAGATGTTAACAAACAGAAAGAGATATCTTAAATATTTGTAAAGCGTACTAAGAAAAAAAAATAATTTAGAGAGATTAACACTTATAGAATACATGTAAGTCAAGAGAATAATTGCGAAACAGCGAGTTACATATTTAACAAGTTAGCGTGAAAGGAAAGAGAAACAAGAACAAACATTTCTCTCAAGTTTGGACGGCTGAATCCAACGTCTCGACCAGTAGCCGACTGACTGTTTCTTTTAACTGCCGACTGGGTAGTGACGTCAGTTTGGGCCCAAATAAATAATTTTAAAGGTGCTAAGAACACTACAGACGGAACATGGGAACAAGGAAGAAGATTCAAGGAAACAAAATCGACACTTTTATTTTGAATCAGAAAGAAAGAGGTGAAGTTTCTAGAATACGTAATAATAAAAGACCTTGAAGAATGTCGCACTCCCAGGACTTATATCATACTAGGGGCACAGTGGAATTCACGAGTAAAATACATAACACATTATGTAAGTGGATTCTATATTAGGAGATAGAGGGGCTACTAAAGATAAAATAATAACTGGATACACGGAGAGTAGGAGTTTGTGGAGAGCCTTGATTTCCCACATATTGAAGGAACGCAGCAAATTAAAGAAACAATATGTTCTCTTTTCATGTTCTGCAGAGCATTTTGCAAACCTACATCCAGAATATTAATCATGAATAATGTTGGATGCAATTTTAAGATATGGATGATCAAGGATGCCACGGCTTCTTCTATTTCGTCGTTCTGATTAGATATTGCCCATTTATCACTCCATTCTATCTTTGTGGTAATTTGTTATATAGCCCTTAGGTGGGGTTTCTCTGGCTGCCAGTCTCCATCATGTTGGAATGTCTTGGGCGATGGCGACAATTCAGTTATGTTGACGTTGCCTTCCCTCTGTCATAGCCGGTGATCGCTAGTTGATTTTAGTTCGGAGCTAAAAGAGAGAACTTCAACAAAGAAATTCAACTGAACTATTTTCTTCAACACGGCGACGTGTACATTTCTAAGTATGTAGTGAGGTTACTATCCAACCCCACTCGGGATCAGTTTCCAGAAACGAAATAACACATCTACATTCTTCAGTGTGTAAAAACCGACTCACTGAAATCACTTTCTATACCTAACATTCCCACGCTAGTTTTATCCAATCAAAAATGACTTCCTTTTCTTTCCTGTATCTGACCTCAGAGATCAAAATGAGGAAGCCAGAGGAGCAATACATTTCTCTAAAAAACAATAATCTGCAAAACTATTATATGACAAATTTACTCTGACCCACTTTTTCAAACACCATGTTTTTATTCCATGTTTCTCTTTCCGTAGAATCGTATTTTGAGTATTAAATTCTTCAAATTCTCCTTCCTCATTACGTGTCTAAGTGTTTTTACATGTCTTTTTATGATTATTATCAATAGTTTCTTTCTATTTCCTAATCTTATTTAAACTTCCTCATTGGTCATATTCTCTGTCAATGTTAGTCTCAACATTCCTCGATAGAAAGACATCTCGTGCCATCAAAGTCTTTTCTTCATGTCGGATGTAATTCCTCTGTGACATGACGTAGTAATCAAAGGTATTTTTTGAATTCTCTAATAACTTGCTCGTTTTGTGAGAATTTAGGTTTCGCTATTTCTTTTGACCATCAAATTGTATTTGCCACATTATATGTTATGTATTATAAATTACAATGTACAACTAGCTACATTTTCGTGCTTTATTAATTTTGATGGCCGAAATGTGTAACTCAGGTTATTTGACTGTCATATTAGGTATGTAATATGTATTTCAGTATTTTATGAACATTTTTTAGTCCTGTTTATTCTATTAGGATCTTTTATAAGCCAATCATAATTTACCGGCTATTTAGTGCTAGGAAGAATGCCTTCCTGTACAACGAGTACTAATATTAGCATTAGTGAAACCATGGATACACTAACAATGGATGTGAATATAGAAAAACGAGATGCACGCCCGTAACAAACAAAACATTTTATAAGGCAAATACAACACATACAAATATTAAAAGATTTATACATGACCCAAAACAAATGATTGTTTATACTGTCCAAATAACGAGAATGTTTAACAGAACAACGAACAAAGAAATAACATACCAGTCTTATGGCCTTTGACCATTCGTAGATAGGTGAATCAAAATTACTTTTTTTCTCCACGTTAGGCTATGCTCATGTTGTCCCTTTTCCCACGTGTGTGGACGCCATGGTGGTTAGGAAATAATTAACCGTTCTCCAAAAGGAAGCAAAGAAAAAATGAAAGTAGAGTTCTCCTCCCTAAAGGCGCTGAAATCCCATGCGTTCAACCCAAGGGAAAACAAGCGTTGTCTCCCTACAATTCCTCGAATTGGCTATTTAATCTCATTCAATGTTTAATTTGCGTTTTTACCGTGATCAGAGACTGACAGTTCCTTGTCGCAATTATTTTATTTCTCTTTTTGTCCCGATTTCTCATACACGAAGGCAGTTTTGTTATCGAAAATATTCTTATACCTTTCAAGAAAATGTCTGATAACATGAGTTTCTATCACGTTCAATTGGAATTGTTTCACGCTTAATGTTACTGATTAAATTGTGATTATATTTTCACCTGTGACATTACCGTATAGTGGATTAAATACGGTTAATTTCATGTAATTGTTACTTTCTCCCAGAATACAAGTTTTGATAAGACAAATATATGTTATCTCACTGGGCGTATTCAACCTATACGGCGAGGCAATTCTGAGAAAATTAGATGTCCTAACAGGAGTCATTGTTGGCGGCCACTATCATAAGAACATCAAGTATGTAGACTACACAGTGTTGATAGCTGACACCGAAAGGAAACTACAAGAATTACTATAGAATGTAGTGAAAGAATACGAGATGAAATGACTATGCATCAATTGCAACAAAACAGAATATAAAACCTAACCCTAACCCAACATGCAAATTACAAATTGGTGATGCCCAAACTAAACAAGTATAAGAATTTAGAAATCTGTTAAATGTTTTAATACAAAAAAAAACTGCAGGCGCATTGTTATAGCGAAATATCCCTTCCAAAATCTAAGCAAGGTATTAAGAAACCGAAACATGTTCGAAACAAAGTGAAAAGAACTGAACTGTTAAGTAATATCGGTCCATCTATATGGAAGTGAGTGTTGGAAAATCTTCTAACAGATAACGAAGAGCTTTGAGGCAACAGAAATATGGTTCTACAGAAATATGATGAGAATACCATTAAACTTAACATGTGAGCAACGAATACGTTTTATAGAAAATGGAAACAAATAGGACATTTACACCTAGCATCAGAACAAGACAGTTCAGATTTCTATAGCATATAATGAGGGAAGAGGGCTTACAAAATTTGACACCCACAGAACATATTGAGAGCCAGAGGAACAGATGAAAACAGCGCATAATCTATGTAACGAACATGTGGAAATGGATGGCAGAACACAATTTAGGAGAGATAGCAAAAATAGAAAATTATTAGTTACAAAAGACATGCCATCTTGGAGAGCTATGATAGCCAATCCTCTGAATGTGATATAGAACACAGAAGTCCAGTCCTCTAGTACGTTACTCATTTTCTGAAATAAATGCTTCCCAATTACCCAATTTATATATCACGTTTTCCGTTATTAATTAGTATGCTCAACTTGTTGATTCTTAGAGTTTCTTGATTTTGAAGGCCCTCATATGTATTTCACTTTTTTGGTTGTCACATTGATTACAAATCATGAACTTCAGCATCTTACATTTTGTCCTTTTAATTCCTTGCATCAGCAGCTTTATCTCTTAGTTCTTTCAACCAAATTGCACTTTTATTTTTGTGAGGGTGTGGCAGATACCTGCGTTCCTCGAGCCAATTATTTCATTTTTCAATGTTAAGTCTTTTGTACTTTTGTTTTTACTCGAAGTCAGTTTTGTTATGGAAAACTTCCTGATATTTTGCAAGAAAAAAGACAAATAATACGAGTTGTAGTTTTCTATAGAGTTAAATTGAAATTGATACATTGCTAATGATTTCTGTTTAAAGTTTCAATAAATTTTAATTAAATGTTTCACTTTTGAATTTTATATTTAGTTTCATATTTTATTTATAACTAAGTGAAATATGAGTCCTAGCAACAAAAACAAATGCTTTTATGTTGTCGGATTTCTATCATAGGTTTAAATTTCGCTTTTATTGTGATTTTTTTTCTTTCATTTTTCCCGCGTATAATTTGTAGATTCACTTTGAAATCTCCAATTACTTGCTTACCATGTGGAGATGATAAAAACAGTGACAATCATATTTAATAGCAATTCGAATAAAAATGAGAAAAATCTAGTGGTTTTAAGTAAATGTGAAAATAATTATTTGTGATGCACTAAGTCTATTGGAGCATGAGTTTATTTACATATAACGGGCTGTCAGATTTCAAGTGCATATCTCTAAAAGATAACATGAAACATATACATAAGCATACACATGAACAGATTGTTATTCTGAAACTTATGGTTTCTAAGAAAAAATTAAATGAAGAAAAGTACGAATGAATAAATTAGCAATCTTTCTATTTCTAGTGATAACGACTTCAAAACTATTCTACCTATGCATAAAGATGCAGATATATAATAATTCACAATTTCTGTCTGAGATTCTGTCTGAGATTCTGTGATAAGGCTTATCATTATCGTATTACAATTCTAACTGTTATTTAGTTAGCATGTGCGTTATCCCTTGCACGTGAAGTGAGGTTGATTTTTTCATTCTTTTTTTAGATAATCGACATTGCTCCCGGTGTAAACATGGATTCTGATGGGCTGCTGTCACCAAAGATTAGATTTATAGGTTTTCATACCAATTGTGAGCATTAGGTTTTAATGATCCACTGAAAAAAGCATAGAAATACCTGATTTCTGCAGGTTTTTTCTTAAAAATGGACTTAAAAAATGTGATTATTTCAGCAATAAATCGAAATAAATTCATATCCTTTGTATTAGATACATTAAGTGGAAAAAATATTCAAACCAGAATTACAACAAGCAAAATATGTAATTTATTTCACTGTACAACAATAAGCAAAATACGAAATCTATTTCGCTGTACAACAACAAGTAAAATATGCAATTTATTTCGCCGTTCAACAACAAGCAAAATATGCAATTTATTTCGCTGTACAACAAGAAGCAAGATATGCAATTTATTTCACTGTATAACAACAAACATGATATGCAATTTATTTCGATGTACAACAACAAGCAAAATATGCAATTTATTTCGCTGTACAACAAGAAGCAAAATATGCAATTTATTTCGCTGTACAACAAGAAGCAAAATATGCAATTTATTTCGCTGTATTCTTTAAGTAAAAATGTGTTAAAGAATTGTAAAAGATTACAAAAAGGCTACACAATAAGATTTTTTAGATCCTTTGTTATATAATAATTAATAAAAACAAAAACATCAGATAAAAAGTGTTTATAAAGGCATAATAATATTGAGCATAAAGAAAAAAATTTAAATTAGCATTGTATATTGAAAATTGCACTAAAACAACTGCACTGTATGACATATTTCATCATAAGATATCTAAAATTGTTAAAATTAAGACCCCTTTGAAGTAAATTAAGGTTATGTTTGATGACCTAATGATTTAGTAATAATGTGCTTCTGCCATACATCTTGTCCAGATACTACTTGTAAAGCTTCAATAAATTATAAATTTTATGCGGCTGTGTTACAAGGTTTACGCTGATCCGCGAAATTTTAACGGCACGATTTTGAAATTAAAATTAATATCCAAACTGTTTTCCTCCCAAAACGTTAAGAATTTGCAAAAAAAAAATTGTGCTCTTATTTATCATGTGAAACCCACAACTTTCAATTTGAGCGCAATCAACAGTTTCAAAATCGGTTTGCCTTACTTCCTGTACAACAGTTATAGGACAATATTTCGTTTTAATCGCAAGGGAAGAAACAAAAACATATCAGAGAAGCAGATTGGTTTCACTGAAAGAAAGACAGGAAAAAAAAAAAAAGAAATAAAGAAAGAAAGTAAGAACAGATAGACCAGTCAATATCTGCTTCAATGAAATAGAAAAACGTATAAATTTAAAACTTTTCATTTTTACTCTCTCACTTTAACTAATGGCCTGTATTCTTATTTATAATTGATATTGCAATATTTTGTTAAATGTTTACACAATATTCGAAATATTGTTATTTATTACTCAAATTTGTTATTGTTATCAAAACATTTAGATCGTTGTGCCCTCCGACCTTTGTCAGGTGTATATCGATCTGCAATGAATTCTGAATTGAACACTTTATTTAATATCCTAGTAGATTAAAGCGATGGTTTGTGAATTTAGTGATATACTGATGGTGTGTTCAATCCCTGGTTTGGGAAGTGTGCACTTGCACACGGAGGAAACGAGGGAGCAATAACTAGCCAGGCAGTCAGTTATGTGCCATGCGTGATACACGCTTAGGCGATCATATATTTTTCGATACATGGTCGCCTATGACTGATGAGACAGATTTTTTCCCGCAGTAGTTTCCTATTTCTTTCTGCGGTAGACCAGTTTCCATCCAAGGCTATAGAACCCAGTCTGTCCTGCTATTTACCCGTAGCTAGTGGGGAGAAGAAGATGATCCGTATCTTATATCCAAGGGTATTAGCACGTAAGTGAATGTAATGTATTTGACTGGATTTCGAACTCGGCTCTCCGATTCCTCCATCCGAGCCGCTACCCATTACTCCAACGTGCCTGGACAGAACTAAATAAAATATAAGAACAAGACGAAATTTCTAAACATGAGCATGGGAACTAGAACAGTTTACCTCGTAGTTTAAATAAAGTATTCAGTTCAGTATTCTCTGTAGGTCATCCAGATTGATATACACCTGATGAAGACCGAAGGGCAGAACGGTCGAAATGTTGTCATAACAACAACAACTTTAAGGACAATAGTTCGAGTACAAATAGTGAAAATAAAAATAACTTCTCATCTCAGAAATTCAGATAGAAATTGGTTATAGTTGTCGGGCATTTAACTATACAATAAAGGAATTGCCACGGAGATATTGTTGTCTTGAAAATGGTAATTCTTTAAATATTATAAAATTAATAGTAAAACCGTAACTTTTTCATGAGTCCTACTAATTTATATTATTTACAGCCAGGCATGCGAATTGAAGGTCGAGAACACTAGAATCAAGTAGACGCGGGAGTTTAAATATCTGAGAAGCGTTTTGACAGTAGATGGTAAGAGCGACACTGGGATCCGTAGACGTATCGGGATGGTTAAGGACACATTCCAAAAACTGGGCAAAGACTGCGCGACAGGAGGACTTCTTTGATAACAAAGAAAAGAATACTGAGCTGTTATGTGATATCTGTCCTTTTTTACGGCAGCGAATGTTGGAAGATTTCCTCAAAGATGAAGAAACTCGAGGCGACAATGATGTGGCTCTACAGAAGGATGCCGAGGATATCATGGAACAAGTGTGTGACCATGAGATCTTAGAACGTTTCCAAACAAGGAGGAGGCTTATACTTAACATCAGGAAGAGGTAGATGAAGTTACTAGGACACATAGTAAGGAAGGAGGGCCTGGAGAATCGGATACTCACGGTTCGAATAGAGGCAAAGCGAGACAAGAGAAAACAACACGAGACATACCTGGCGTGCGTAAACAAGTGGAGATAGAACATGGCAGATAAAAAGAAAGAAAGAACATTCTGAAAATGACAAGAAAGGACGAAACATCAATTTTCGTAAGAAAACAACGAGAGACATACCTGGCGTGCTTAAACAAGTGGATGATAGAACGTCGTCTAGGGGAGGATGCAGAGGGGAGGAACTTGTGTAGAGCTTCAAGAGATAGAGGGGGGTGGAGTCCTGAAAGGACATGGCACAGAAAAAGAAAGAAAGAAAGAACATTCTGTAAACGAGAAGAAATGACGAAACATTAATTTTCCTAAGACTGAATGGTCATTAGAAATAGGGACACCTTTTGATGTGAGCTACAAACTGGGGATGTCAAGATCAAACTAATACAGAAAGTTAAACCGGATATTGTTATATGACGACGAGGGCACCTCGAGGTGATATAATGGTTAGCAAGCTTGTCTTGTTAGAACAATTACGACTGAGTAGTGAGTTCGATCCTCACTGGTTGCCCCATACTTTCGGCCTTGTGCCGCATCCGAACTACGCTTGGAAAGTTACTATATGACGACATGAAATTTTGCATAGAAACTCGACGGCACATTTAATTAATATAAATATAATGAATTAGGAAAACACAATAGCAGTTTTTTTTTTTTAGATATTTTTTTACTCACACTCATATTTTAGCTAGCGACAAATAAAATGTGAAACTAAATATAAAATTCGAGGGTGAAAAAATGAATGAATATTAATTGAAAATTTAATCAAAATATTGGGAAATAGGAAACATTTATTAAACACTACGAAAAGAAAACTCAAATGCTGCCATATCAATCTTTCTAAATTGTATTGAATTTTGAACAATTCCTTCATGATGGGAGAGAGGAGTTGAAGCAAGAGAAATATGGTTCTACATCGGGATGCTGAGGATACTATAGATGGAACATGTGAGCAACGAGGAAAGTTTTAAAAAAATTAAAACAAAAATTACACTTGAACTTAGAATCAGAAAGAAACCGTTAACACTTATCTGATTCATAATGAGGAAAGAAGGCTTATTATTTATCGTCTTTCTACAAGGAAAAATTCGGCTTCTTTTGGCCGCTTGAAATTTATAAAATCTGTCTATCAAAACAATTTTCCAGGCAATAGGTTTTATACAGGTCAAGCTCTATCCAGTACTGATGGGGATTTAATTCCTAACCTTTCTTTTTTTCTCGAATTAGTGTGGAATATCAACATCTATTTTATTTTCTTTGTGTACTTCTGTTATTCATTTTAATTTTAATACTTTTGGCAATCATCAATAGACGAAGTTTCTTTTCCTTCAAACGGTACTGTAAGATTCGTTTAGTGGCAATCCACAAGTTTGGATGACATATGGTTGTCTCTAAGTCATATAGATTTAATTCAATGGAAGGCATTTTTATTCATTGATCCGAGAGTGCGGTTGCATAACGTTGTCAGTTTACAGATTTCTGAACCGGTAGGCCGCTATGCATGCCATCTGTATAAAAGTCTAGACTTGACGACACTATTTAAGAACATATCTTTTGTTCTTTTGCTAATGTTTTGCTATTGCGTCGTCTGACGGTGTTAGACTACTTCGGTTTCATACTCGAAATGTTAACAACAGTAATTCTTTGAATTACCTTTTATCCGAAAATATAGGTAACGAAACTGAATCCAGCAGATATAGATTCGATAATGTACCAACAAGAAAGAGACATTGCTTAAGTAGGTAAATCAAACTTTGCTTTATCAATGCGGCCTCCGTCTACCAAATGGTAAAGGTACGTTTCACATATAGAAGTAGTTTCCCCTGGTGGAAAAAAGCGTACATGTCGGATTCCTGCCTGTGGAACAAGTTTCTTTCGTAAGACTTGTCAATTTAGGCCGGTTGTTATTAAATTCCTTGTTTAAGAAAATAAAATTTAAAAAATAAAAAACAAAAGTATCTCAAATATGTCTACCCACTAATAATAACGTTTTATAGTAATACTAATTACTTGTCTTATATACTACAGAACAAAATCTTCTTGCAGAGGGAAATAAAGAAAGAAAAATATAACTTTCCGTTGTTAGACTCAACCACATATTTGAGCAAAGCTTCAAGATTGAAAATATAAAAAAGGGAAATTGAAAAATGAATAAGTTTTTAGCCTTTAATATGGAATTAAGCGGATTTCTCTATTCTCCTCTCGCTCTTTATTAATAGTTCTGCTCCTAGTTCTCCCACACCTTGTAGGTGGGAGGTGTGGAATTAAACTCGTTCCTCGGAAGAGAATAGTAAGACAAAATAGTGACTTAATCCAACCGGCCATACAACAGAATATTTCCCGCGTTTTTCCTCCGTTTTATTTTAAACACACAATCAATCTCTCTCAATCAATCTCTCTCAATCAATCTCTCTCTCAAAATCAATCAATCAATCAATCTCTCTCAATCAATCTCTCTCTCAATCAATCTCTCTCTCAAAATCAATCAATCAATCAATCTCTCTCTCAATCAATCTCTCTCTCAAAATCAATCAATCAATCAATCTCTCTCTCAAAATCAATCTCTCTGTCAAAATCAATCAATCAATCAATCTCTCTCAATCAATCTCTCTCTCAATCAATCTCTCTCTCAAAATCAATCAATCAATCTCTCTCAATCAATCTCTCTCTCAAAATCAATCAATCAATCAATCTCTCTCAATCAATCTCTCTCAATCAACCTCTCTCTCAATCAATCTCTCTCTCTCTCTCAATCAATCAATCAATCTCTCTCAATCAACCTCTCTCTCAATCAATCTCTCTCTCAAAATCAATCAATCAATCAATCTATCTCAATCAATCTCTCTCTCAATCAATCTCTCTCTCTCAAAATCAATCAATCAATCAATTTCTCTCAATCAATCTCTCTCTCAATCAATCTCTCTCTCAAAATCAATCAATCTCTCTCAATCAATTAATCTCTCTCTCAAAATCAATCTCTCTCTCAAAATCAATCTCTCTCTCAAAATCAATCAATCAATCAATCAATCTCTCTCTCTCTCTCTCTCTCTCTCTCTCTCTCTCTCTCCATCCAATAAATAAGCAAAGCAAAAGGATCAAACTTTGCACAACGCAGTGTATCGTTACTCGTACTTATATAAATTTTTGTGATATTACACGTTCACTCGTTGTAACTTTCGTTAGGTCAACGAATCCTCGTTATAACTTCCGAAATTCACGTTGTAAACGAGACTTTGTAAATGCAGATACTGGTAGTAGTAACCTCTTCAAATAACACCCGCACTAATAATACTTATTCAAATAGTAATCGCCGAATAGTAATTCGTATAATGATCAGTATAGACGATAGTATGGAGATGAGTACAAACAATAGCAATCACTTAGACGTCACGTTAATTCCCGTTTATACTTTTCCTTTATGATCACGTGATCTACTTGTTTAATAATAATTTGAATTCTGATCTGTTTCTTTATGGTTTATGAATTCGGATCAATTACACATTGTTTTTATTAATTGGCCAAATGTGTATAATATTTAAATTATTTTGAATTTGTCTTCATTCCTCATTCGAAATTCGAGTATAATCCATTTTAAGTTCAGTGCCGATGATTTGTAAATATACATTTGACATAAGGTTATTCTCACCTGATCGAGTATTGATAAACTGTCGACTTCACAGACAACCCGGCCAGAAATAAATATGTCAATTTACATGAATTTTCATGAGAAAAATATGACACGTCCGATACAATCTATTATAAATTTATGACATTTACACTCAAGAAGTCGCTTGTCTCTGTCAGTCATTGACTTCGTTGATAAACATTAAAAAAGTACGGCCAATGAAGATACAAACGGATATAAGTGTGTGACTTTATTCCTTCGGTCGGGAATTAATCTCACATAACATTTGACAAGGTACGGCACAAGGATCTATTTGAACTGCTAGGAAAGCTCAATCAATTTGGAGAATGTCAGAATAACTCTACAAAGATAGAAAGGTGCGTATGCCAAGGATGTATGTTCGCCCCAGATTTATTCAACCTCTACAAAGATGTTCTCCTAATGAAACTAGAGACTCTACTATGATTTAGTATCGGTGGGCATAATCTAAACAAGATTAGATACGCAGATGACATATGGTTGATGACCGACACGG
>OZ038489.1:100273289-100325789 GCA_964036315.1 Acanthosepion esculentum | reverse complement strand
ACTGCTTTTCTCCAATATACAGAAAGAATACAAAAAAGTGATATTTGGAAAGCGAAGTGATATGGAATATACGTTTTGTCTTTAGAAATAAAGTTTCCCGAATCCTGATATACCACCGACTCTTTGTCAAATTCCGAGTGATAAAATTGTCTCTCAAAGATTCTCTTCGATCAGGGCGACACAGTTCTGTCAATAGCAAGCTTCTTCGAAGTATAGATTAGGAAAAATCTTTAGAAATTACCCGAGGAAGAAGAATTGAATAAATTTCACACTGCGATCATAAATTACCTTCATGATCTCGAGAAAGTGTGTAAATTTTGTTTGATATACTTACCGTGCGCGCTTTCGTCTGATTTTCAACTCCCGCAAAGTTTAAACGTTTTCACAATTTTATTTTCTATTGTTCATGTTTTACAGCATATTTCACGTAAACTGTAACACAGATTATCTCAGCTATTTGGCTATATCAGTCATGACGTTCGTTATTTTTCTGATCTTTATATGATGACAGAAGAGAGACCATAAAGACATAGAAAGAGATAAATAAAAACCAGAATTACTTAAAACAAAGAACAGGAAATTGTGAAAAGCCATATTTGCGTACGTCCTGCAAAGACAAAGATTCTAAAAGAAAAAAGGTTGGAAGAATATCGAAAAGCCGTAGTGAGGAGGTGAGACAATGACATTGGGCATGGCCGATCATGTATGGACGGAACGGTTCAGTCTTCAGCGAATGTGAATTAAATGAGAATACTGGATAAGGAAGAAGAGTTAAGTGTCTCAAAGAATCAGCGCTCATGCTAGGCTAAAGTGCCTCCTTGGCATAAAAATAAATACAATATGGGTGCCCCAGTTAAATAAAGAAAGCAAATTGACAGCAAGTCTTCAACTGCAGTAACAGCAGCAGCAGCAATCAAAATACAGCAGGCAGCAGTTTCAGCAATAATCAGCAGTTATGTTAGGTTTAAGGCTCCAAGTTCTCTACATCAAATACGGGACCAGAGCCGGTGTGGATTAAAGCGATGGCTCCTGAATTTGTTGTAATTATGGGTTCAATCCCTGTATCGGGCAGGGTGTAGCTGGGCTCATTGAAAACTGGCGAGCAATAACTGAGCAGTACTAAATATAAGGACTAGGTGATATCCCTAGACATGTACATTAGAATTAGAACGAGAACAGTCTAAACCCATATATTAAATAAAGGGTTCAATTCAGAATTCACAGATCGCTAGACACCTGAAGAAGGCTGAATCCTTGTTATAATAGCAACAAAAATGAGAAGAATAATCCAAATATAAATAGTGTAAATAATGGTAAATCCTCATTCGTGAATTTCAGAGAGAGAATCTAAAAGAAACGTTAAATAAAACTTTTACTCAATACGTAACTGAAGGTTCCACTGATGATGAAGTTACATTATGATTTCTGATCATTTTAACAATCTCTGCATCATTCCAGCGAATTATAGATTTAATCCTGCATAAATGTCCCAGTTAATCGCCCAGTCTATAAAATAGCTGTTTTGATTGCATCATTTACTGCAAGAATTATGCCTACAATTGCATTTTCATATTCTGCTAATTATTTCAATTCTCCAGTAAAATTTAGAACGTTTCTCAGTTTTTCTCTCTTTTTAAAGCTCGAAACTTTGTACCGGCGAAACAGCGACGCAAGTTATCTTACATTTCTGATTGCATATCTCAACAAACATTTTTTTTCATATATTAAAGCCACATTTAATATTCGCTTTTTCTATTGCAGTTTCTGGATTTTACTAATGATAGTCAAATTAAGTTTAGTTGCACAATTAGTATTACATTGTTATTACTCCCCAATCATGTATTTCGCTTCTCTTTGTAGACAAATTTCCGATATATTATGCAACAAAATAATGATCAATTTTTTCTTCTCTGGGGATTTTTTTTATATTGCTTATTTTGATTTCGATGTAATATGGATATTATTTAATCAATATTATATTTGACCACGTATCATTATTTATGTGTCCTTTGCGCAAATATATGAATTTTAGTTTGTTCTTATTCCTATTATGGCGACTTTCTAAGAGTAGTTCAAATGTGGCACAAGGCCGAATGTATAGGGCATAATTAGCATAACTATCATTATTTTGAAATTATCAGTATCATTAAACAACTTGTATTATATTGTATATTATTAATATTATTTAATAGCATTACTTTCTTCTATATTTTGCCTTATTCGAAATACTGTTCTCATTTGGTTATTAATTACTATAGATGTTCTTATAGACAAAAAATTTCAGCTAGTTGTCCTCTGGACATCTTCAGATGTTCATTATATCGGATGTTATACACCTTGATTGCAGTGTTATTTTTGTCCATAGGATAACGTTTCAGATGCTTATGCAGGAAAAAACTCACCGCCTGAATGTCCGAGAAATTTTCATAGAAAATATTCGTCCTCCGGTAAATGTTATGTAATACTGTTTAGTATAAACAGAGCATTTACTTAAATACTTTTATCTATAAAAAGAATGTTAAACATAAAAATGTCTTTAAATAATTGTCGGACTTTGTTCATTTCATAATGTGTGACGTCATTTGTTTACATTTGATACGGCATGATCAGTTATGGATGTACGTGAAAGATTTATGGAAGATTGAAGTTTATCAGCAGTAAATTCGACCTTGCCAACCGAAAGATCCTCTGTGGCCGAATCGGTTAAAAAGGCACATCAGGCTATATGACGGTTCCGTATAGGATACAGGTTCAAATCCTGCCGGTGGACGAATATTTTCTATGAAAATTTCTCGGACATTCAGGCCGGTAAATGTTATTTAATACTGTTTATTATAAAACAGAGCATTTATTTAAATACATGTATCTATAAAATGAATGTTAAACATAAAAATGTATTCAAATAACATTTATTGTAACGCTTTGTGCATAACATTTTAAACATCAACTTCAGAAATTAAATTAACTGACGTAGCAGAAGAGTGTTCTGGTGTGACAAGGTGTTAACTTTATGTTTTTTTATTATATACATTTGAGGATGCAGGTTGATAGATTATCATTGTTTTTCTGTATCGATTCTTGTTTTTGTTGCTTTTCGTCCGTACTGAAAGTTACATGATCAACCAAATTTCTATCACGTGTGGTACTTGATGTAATATATCAATATATATTTCCCTCTCACTTTCTATTTCTCTCTCTTCTTATATATATAAATATATCTATATCTATCTTTCTACACTCTTTACATTATTGTCCTCATCTTTGTCGCCATATTTATTACAACGTGTCGGCCGTTGTACGCTCCGGCCTTCTTCAGGTGGTTGAAATGTCGAACTGAACCCGTTATTTCGCTCACTGGGGTAGAGTGTTCTATTTCCACGTGCCATGTTTGTTATGGATGTCAGTTATCAGTCATCTCCAGTTAATTCCCCTTTCCAAGTTCAATACCCGGTTAAGGCAGTGGAGAACTTGTTGTACGCTCCGAATAATGTAAATAGTGTACATAATACCTCATATCAGAATTATGGACAGATCTATCTATCTATCTATCTATCTATCTATATATATATATATATATATATATATATATATATATATATATATATATATATATATATATATGTATGTATATATATATATATAGATAGATAGATAGATAGATAGATAGATAATATAGATAGATAGATCTATCTATCTATATATCTATCTATATGTACATATATATATATAGATAGATAGATAGATAGATCTATATGTACATATATATATATATATATATATATATATATAGATAGATAGATCTATATGTACATATATATATATATATATAGATAGATAGATAGATAGATAGATAGATAGATAGATAGAAAGATAGCTAGCTAGCTAGCTAGATAGATCTATCTATCTATCTATATGTACATATATATATATATATAGATAGATAGATCTATATGTACATATATATATATATTATATATATATATATATATATATATATATATATATATATATATATATATATATATATAGATAGATAGATAGATAGATAGATAGATAGATAGATAGATGCATAATTAAAATGAGTTTTAAAGTTTCCTTACACCGGACATGCTTCGTTTTTGTTCAATTCAAATGTTCCGATGAAAATAATTACCCAGCAATGGGCAAGCTTATTGTTACGGACTGAAACAGAAAGTGATAATGCCACACCTTACATAATTACCTGTAATTATGAATCGATTGTTACAAATAAAGCAATAGATCTGGATAAATGATCTAAGGTGATACAAGTAAATTCGTTTTGCTTGACGAATATTTTCAAAGAACATATTTGAAACGATATTTTACCACACACCTTCTAAGAAAATATAAATAACTTATACTGATTTTGTACTTTATATCATTGCTTGATTCTTTGAACATTTAATCAGTTTTATCAATTATTTCTTAATAACTCATTTAAATAGATTTCCAGAAGGCTTCAAATTTAATAATTCAGTTATTCTGAATAAAAAAAGTCATAAAAAGTTAAAAACACATAATTAAAATAATAAATATTGATTTATATAATAAAGTCGACACAATATTTACCTATCTTTCATATTATATGCAAGGACGCTAAGATTGGCATAAAATACAAAATATTATTATAATAGAATGGATTGTAAGTTTAGTTTATCCAACTGTTGTAGCACACCTACGAGCGATAATGGGTATGTCCCCATTCACATAAATACAGTAATAAAAACAGTATGTTGGTCCACAGTTGGAGATTCGTCTTGTGTCACAACCTGGCCCTATGGGAGGTCAAGTAGATACCCAGTTGGAGATTCGTCTCTAGTTGTGCTGGTCAAATTCTCTGCTTCCGAGCAGAGAGGATCTTCAGACGAGGCAATGTCGAAAGGCAGAGTCTAGTTTCAGGAAACAGCTACACTACCCCGTTTTATACGTGGTCTACAGGGAATTTTTGGCCGAGCCTACGGTCACTGATACACCACATTAAATTCGGCCTTGTGACACATCTGACCACTTGGGCGGCTGGTAGTTATTCTGCAGTTGGAGATTCGTCTCCAGTTGTGCTGGTCAAACTCTTTGCCTCCGAGTAGAGCTGATCCCCAGATGAAGCTATGTGGAAGGACAGAGTCTCGTCTCGGGAAACGCTTACCCGGTCCCGTTTTATACGGACAATTTTCGGCCCTGCCTATGGGCTTGGATACTCCACATTAAATTAGGCCTTGTATCTATGACCGCCTTGGACGGATGGTATATATTATGCTGTTGGGGATTCATTGTGGAATACACTTTACTCACTTCTAGCAGTTGATTACTTCTACACGCCACTGGCGAATTTTATATGTGTTGTTCTTGTCCTAGGTATTACCGTTCATTACCAACTTTTGTTTGATTATTCTATTCAGTAACATTCTCTAGGTTACAACACGAACAGAGACTGCGATACGGACTTTTTCATTTTTATTTTGAATTAGCATAAAAACCGCCATATCGGGCGGCAGTTAAGCTAGCGCCGACATATTCTCGGCATTGGAAGCTCTCCTGGCTACCGTTTGATCTGGATTTTCATTTACACGTGAATTTCTTTTCCTCGCCGCAGCTTTAGCTCTTTCGATTACAGCCTGGTCCTCTGTTGGCAGATATTTTTTCAATGTCTGCTGCTGCCGTATGCGATAAGTAACAATAAACTAAAGAGGAAATCAAAATCGATCACTGCATTTAAGTATTGCATTAGAACTGAAGCTTAACTTTTTAAAAATTCAACGATAATTCTTCTGCCGCCACTTAATTTAAACACTGTTTGAGGTACGTTGGTTCTTACTTTCCGTACAGACAATTATTTTTATTTATTTCATGGATGATATTGGGTGGATTTCGCATTTAATTTCAATTATTCTCAAATTTATTTCCAAGTAATGGAAATTTTTATCGTACAAAAAATCTCGTCGCAAAAACAAAAAAAAAACAAAAAAACAATCGCAATAATTAAAGTTTTAGAATCTAAAATTTCAGCATTGTGGGTTCGGCCCCGGCCCGGAATCTTTTTAATTTGCTCATGGATTCAGCATGATTCCAAAATGGCATGATATGTTGGGCTAAGACCTGTAAGAGTAATGTAAGAGATATGTTGGGCTAAGGCCTGTAAGAGTAAAGTTGAAAACTGATAATTCACTGACATTTGCATTTATAAGCAAGTCACGAGACAGATCTTCAGGAATGTTAGCGACATGCAGAGAATGAAAACAGTTTTTCCGTATCCCCGTCTAATTTAATGTGATTGATTTTCAGATGTAGTCAGCTTTGATAGTGAACAATAGGTAGCATAGTTCATCCGAGCCGTTACCATGAAAGTATCTATAACGAAGGCACAAGAGAGCTACATTACGGCGGTGAGAAAATGACTCAAGACGAGACGCCCGGCCAGAACCTATAATATTGCTCGTTCTTCTTTGAGTTTATCAAAAGTTTCTAAATGTACAACAGGAGCATTGGAACATATTTGTTAGCAATATTCAAATCAAGGATGAATGGTATACTTAACCTCTTTTGTCTTCTAAATAGTTTTAGTGGAATATTTCTATCACTGTGCAAAGCTCGAGTCAAACCACTAGATCTATTTAATTTACAATTCAAAATTATTGTTGAGAAATCACGATTCATGGACCTCTTTACTCAACAGGAACGTTCCTCATTTTTATGTTTCCTTTGGTGTGATAGTTCCATTGTATTCATGTTTTAGTCAATCGTTTTTCCTTTTTTTTGTATTTTCTCAGTGTTTCAATTCGTAACACAATTCAAATATTCTTTTGATGATTAATCCGCTTTTTATATAATGGCTCCCGCTCCACTATCCATTCACAAAATTCGTCAGGTAAGTATTTCACTGACTTCAAATGTATTTTCCGCCCTCACTATGCCCTGTGAGAATTACTAAACCATCTTTCCTTATGATGTGTCCAAGTCATTACAGTTGCCTCTTTCTAATTCGGTCTAGAGAAGCTATTTTGTTACCTTAAAATGGTTTTGAGTGAGGAAATCCTATAGATTTGGGTGAAGAGCTCACATCTACGAACCTATTGAACTGGCGCTACAGAATCACAAACAAAGAACGATACCAAATAAAACAAATTTTATCACTTGATGACTTTCAACGGCAGCCATAAAAAAATTGATGTCAAATGTAACACGAAGAGAAAATAATGGCATAATCATGATGTTGACATTCCAAACTTCTTAAAATAAAAGGTTACGCAGGAAAACCCCTATCAATACAATAAAGAGATATAACAGCTACTAAACTTGAGAAACCTATTTTCCCGTAAATGTTGATTCAAGAGATAGGTTTTTGTGACTTTTAACCGACAAGAATGCAAACAGCTCGATCAATGAATGCTAAATATTTCCCTTTAGGGAAACGGCTAATATTGCCATCGAGTACGCTCCCGCCATTGAATTCTAAGTATGGTTCTGTAGAAACAGATTTCCTTTGCCTCCAGTTTTCTGTTTCAACTCTGGGGAATTTGTACAGTATTCACTCTCATTCAAGAGGATGGATACTATGAGGTCGTTCAGCAAATTTATCTAGCTTGGTTTAATTTTCTTTAGTCTTGTTTTACGACATATCAACCTCGGTGGGTATTTAATGCAGACAAGATTTTTATTGCAGATAACATTAAAGAAAATGTACTGATGGTAATATTTGACCCAAAAATATATTGATGGTAATAATTATTTTAATCAAAAATTCATTGTAGGTAATTTTTTTTTCAAAAATGTATTGATAGTATTAAAACCTATTTTTAAACTTTCATAGTGTTTGCCCAAACTTTGTGAGGAAGGGGGTCAAGTATTTGCCCATAACTGGGACCCTAACAGGTGCTACTACCCAGGGTCTGGGTGGATCTGAGAATTCCAGCAATTAAGAGGTGGTTCCACGCTCCACAAAACATCTTGTCAGAGGCCTTGCTGTCGGACGTAGTTCATCGTCTTACCTTCGACGCAGATGTAGTTTATCGTCTTACCCAGGACCCGGACGTAGTTTGTCGTTTTACCCTGGACCCATACGTAGTTTATTGTCTGACCTGGACACGAATGTAGTTTATCGTATTACCCTAGACGCGGATGTAGTTTATCGTCTTACCCTAGACGCGGATGTAGTTTATCATCTTACCCAGAACGAGGATGTAGTTTATCGTCTTACCCTAGACGTGGATGTAGTTTATCTTCTTACCCAGGACACGGATGTATTTTATCGTCTTATCCTGGACACGGATATAGTTTATTGTTTTACCCAGGACGCGGATGTAGTTTATCATCTTACCCTAGACGCGGATATAGTTTATCGTCTTACCTTAGACGCGGATGTAGTTTATCGTCTCACCCTAGACGCGGATGTAGTTTATGGCCTTACCCAGGACGCGTTTTTTTTTTTATTTATTTACACTTCTATTCTGTTTTTATGTTGATATTTCCAATTCCTCGTTCGAATTTTGCGATTTTTCTCTTGCTGATAACCATATTTTTTCTCATGCAGTTCATCACGTGTCCCTTTCTTCTCGCTTTCATATAATAGCTTGTCTAGGAGCTCCTGTTGTTTTCTTTTTGTACGAGGCATCAATACAATGTCATTTACGCATAATTATTGTCAACATTTATCCACGTGCTAACGATATGGACCGAGCGTGTGAGTAACGATGAGGTCATAGAGAGATTACAAACAAGGAGATGGTTTATACTTAATATCAGAAAAAGGCAGCTGGAGTTTCTGGGACACATAATGTGGTAGGAGGGCCTGGAGAATCTGATACTCACGGGTTGAATAGAGGGAAAGAGAGACAAGGGAAAGCAGTAGGTGACATACGTGACGAGCTTGAGCAGGGGAATGACAGAACATGGTCTGGGGAGGATGCAGAGGGAAGGAACTTGCTGAGAGCTGCAAGGGATAGAGGGAGATGGAGAGCCATGTTCGCCTACGCCCTGAAAGGGCATGGCACATAAAAAGAAAAAATACTAAATCCTCGGGGTGGGTGGGAGACGTCTGCAGCTCATTTAGGATTACCTGGCAGTAAAGGTTGAATAAATCCAGAGAAAAAAACACCTCCTTGTCTGTCGCCCCTTCTCTAAGTGTTATATATATACTCAATGCATTTTTCAATCGAAAACGCAGCCAATTTTATTTTACGGATTTCACTAACATCCTTTCGAAATACTTCTACTTTTCTTAACAGTTTGAATGTATGATTGAACCGTATTTCTTGAAATATTTTTATGTAATCTATAAAACAATTTTACATCCTTCTTCTTTTTTAAGCTCTCACCGCTAATCTTTCGAAAATCTATTTTTGTGATATTTTTAAAGCATTTTTTTGTTCATATCTTGGCAATAATTCGATTTTCTCTATTAACGGCCCTGGGTGGTCTGTACAAAATTATATAAATGTATATTTAAAATATGGAGGATAAATAAGTTTCGTAATAAAATATGATACCACCGAGAAATTATTGCAAATTATTCACTTAGTGATGAGTTGAATTGAACCCAAGTTAAGCAACGTCGTTGCTGTTCTGTACCTAGAAGATTGGAAATACCGAGCGCTGTCGGCTTAGATGTTCGTAATGGTGGAATGAATAATGACCCTTAATTGGGAATGGGAACAACCAGTACCAATTCCAATTGGGTTCGTTTATTCACTGACTTGAAAACAACCTTGGGAAACATATGAATCCACATTTTACCGCTTCAGTTATTATTATGACTTATATCATTAAATCGTTATTATTTCCAAAAAGATCTTGCGATCTAAAAATATTTTATGGCTTCAAGTAATCCGCAAAAGGGTTAATGAGCTGGAGAAAATGAGTCACTCGTCATGAAATTAACATTAGTATATTGATCAGGTAAAATATAAGTAAAATTAATTTATTTATCAGGAAAAATATAAGTAAAAGTAAATTTAATACATTGATCAGTTAAAATATAAGTAAATTTAACATAATGATCACGTAAAATATAAGTAAAATTAATTGATTGATCATTTAAAATATAAGTAAAATTAACATATTGATCCCGTAAAATTGAAGTTAAAATGAATATATTGATCAGGTAATTTTAAGTAAAATTAAAATATTGATCAGGCAAAATTTAAGTAAAATGAATATATTGATCAGTTAAAATATAAGTAAAATTAATTTATCGATCAAGTTAAATATAAGTAAAATTAACATATTGATGAGGTAAAATCTAAGTAAAATGAATATATTGATCAGGTAAAGTATATGTAATATTAATTTATTGATCAGGTAAAATATAAGCAAAATTAACATATTGATCTGGGAAAATTTAAGTAAAATGAATATATTGATCAGCTAAAATATAAGTAAAATTAATTTATTGATCAGGTAAAATATATATAAAATTAACATATTGATCAGGTAAAATTTAAGTAAAATGAATATATTGATCAGGTAAAATATAAGTAAAATTAATTTATTGATCAGGTAAAATATAAGTTAAATTAACATGTTGATCATGTAACGTATAATAATGACCTGGCAGCTCGGTTATAGTTACTTTCCCACCGCCTCTAACCTTGCTTCGATGTGACTGTTCTCTAAATATTTTCACTGACTCCATGAATTTAAACGAAGTACAAGATTGGCAACTAGGTCTCATAAATTTACTACTGAAATTTACAGTTGTTACCATGATTTATATTAATTATTTCTTTGCGCACATCTCGCTTCTGAAACTCTTTTGCTGCTTTCTGCTTTTCTGTCAACTAGGGTTTTTAAATTTAACTATTAGGTTGGTGCAAAAATAATGTCGTTTTCTCACATGAAGTTGAACGTCAAAAAACGACATTATTTTTGCACCAACCTAATACAATATCGATCGTCATGTTCTATCTCAATTAGACCTGTACTTCTATTGTCCTCTTTGTTTATTTCACTCTCGGTAACCCCGTGCGTCGTAGTTGCTTTATTACCTTGATTGGGGTGAAATGATTAGAATGTTGTTAATATCGGGTGGTTACTGGGCAAAGAATGATTTTCATTTTAAAATCTGACATTATGGATGTATGAAGAGGAATCGTACAATCAATACATACGGCATCGTTTTCTTGTTCCTTTCCTGAAACAATATTGATTTTAATAGCTTTTGCTACGCCAATTCGAATCATTTCGCACAATTAACACGTAAAAGAACCAATCTAAGGAAATTAGGCAAACAACACCCTCTATTCCACCACGCCTCTCACACCTCACCTTTATTTTTAAATATCTAACAAAACAAGAAAGACGTATCGATTCATTTGGCAAACAGCAACCTTACATGCGTGTGAATTTACATTTGCCTGTCTTTAAAATATTATTCTTTTTTTATATACGTTACCTGATTCTAAAAACATACACATGTTTAAAAAATTAAACTAAACAGATTGATAAATGTTTTACGGAATTCAGTGATTTTGTTTCGTTCCAAAAGGAGAAGGAAAAAAAATATGCAACGAATGATAAACGTCTGAATTCAAAATAGTTGACGTACCGTTTACAGTCAAACAGTGTTCCCAACGAATGATGGAGAAGTTTAATTATAGCCTTTAAGAAGCGTACCAAGAATTTGTAACACATACATTAAACGCTTACTGCAGTTCATCATTTGCGAGAGGAGAGTCCAATACAAACTCGGGTAAACAAAAATGAAACCTAATAGAAAAATAAGAGACAATGCAAAAGAGTAATAACAAACGATATTAAATATATATATATATATATATATATATATATATATATATATATATATATATATATATATATATATATGAAATTCGATTGAAAGCGAAAAACGACATGTTTGATTATTTGATTGTCTTCGGAATTGTTATTTCATTTCTTGCTTGGCTTTTTCGAAATAGCAAAGCAATCAATGAATACGAAATACAAATAATGATTCGATGTTTTGACTTGGGAAACAACAACGCTTATGAACACATCGTCATAGGTAAACACAAAATGATTCAAGCGTTAAAGACGCAGAAACAAAATTCGGTTTTAGCCAAAATAGCATTTCACATTCTTTCTCACCGTGATTATCGCGTCACACAACAGTACACATGATTAATATATCTTGTCAAGTAAGGCAATAGCGCTCTCTCTCTCTCTTTCTCTCTCTCCCTCTCTCACACACACACACACAAAACACACGCAAACACACACACAAACACACATGCACAAACACACACAAACACACAAGCACACGCACAAACACACACACAAACACACGCACACGCACACAAACACACAAACACAAATACACAAACACACTCACAAACACACACACACACAAACACACACAAACATACGCACACGGACACTAACACAAATACACAAACACACGCACAAACACACACACACAAACACACGCAAACAAGCACAAACACACACACACACAAACACACACACAAACACACGCACAAATACGCACGCACACAAACACGCAAGCACACAAGCACACAAAAAAACACAAACACACACAAACAGATATATATATATTATTTTTTTTTGTGCTGTTTCTTTTCTGGACGTAAGTTACGTAGAAATTATCTAAATGTTTTTTTTTATGTCCGAGCACATTCGGCTATACTTTTAGCCATTATGAGAAATTTATTTATTTATACATTTAACTGGATGTATGGATGGTTTTAGGTATGTATTTAGACTTATAGGAATGTTTTTCAAACACGGTCAGCATATTGTGACCGTGTTCATAGTTGATGTTATGAGTGTTTCGATTTTTTTAAATAATAATATTATCATTACTGCTAGTCATGTTTTACATGTGGATAAGTCTATTATATTTGTATTATCAACGAGTATGTTGCGGATAGAGTTATATAAAAAATCTATAGCCGAAAGCTCTCGAACATACACAACAGTTGGATCATTTCTACATCATTTACGTCGAGAAAAGAATACAATTATAAGAACACAAGAAAAGTAAAATTTAAACCTTAACCGCAGTACCTTGTCAGTCGTTTTTAAATAATCTTGTATAAAAGAGGGATTGCTACACAAATACACAATTATATACATATACATATATGTGGTGGGTGTTGTTTCGATTTCGAGCGTGGCCGTTTTCCTTCATTATTTCATATATATATATGTATATAAAGATATATATATATATATATATATATATATATATATATATATATATATGCACACACACAGACTCATATATATATATATATATATATATATATATATGATGTAATGAAGGAAAGAGGAGAAAACGTGAAACTCAAGAGGTGCTCACACTCGAAACCGAGACAACATTGATCTATCTATCTATCTATCTATCTATATATATATATATATATATATATATATATATATATATATATATATATATATATATATATATATATATATATATATATATGCATATATACATATATATATATACATATATATATATACACCTATGTATATACATGTATGTAGATACACACACAAACACACACACACACACACATATTTATATATATGAGAATACTAAAACATGTGGTATGGTATATAAACATTTTGCTTTAATGATGTAAAAATATATAGCACTATGAAATGAATAAGTAATAAAAGTGAATGTTCCCTTATCTGCAACTCACTGAGTTTCGTTGAACTAATTGATTAATACATTTTCTGTGGCTTTGCATTTCCCCTTTGCATCTACTGCTTTGAAAGATTGATAGTCATTTTTTTTAAACAAATATCCTGATTTAATTAGGATTTTCACGAAATAAATTAGATATGATTACCAAACGGCATGACCAGTGAAAGCAGTTTCCTGGAAATGCTGCGTGGGGACTGATAAATAATAATTAAATTTTGTTTCTTACTATTAATGTTATATTGGACACTATAACAGCAAAGAGCGCTTGCCTTTAGGTATCACTCATTTACTGTCGAAATATTTAAATGCAATCGCTATTTCTAACAAAAGAGTTTCTTTTCTCGTAATTCCTGCCTGTAGAACTCCATTTTCTTGATGCCATGATAAGTAAAATCTTCAAAAATTTAAATGCAACATAATCTTATGTCTTCTTGACTCCCGTTCATCTTTTGTCCTTCCTGACGCCCCCTATTCTCAATCTTCTTTTACACATTCACTCACTTTTTAAAATTGGATCTCAAGTCTGAAGTAAGAAGAAACAAAGTCTACATTTTATTATCGAACTTTACAGGAGAATAATACATTGCACCTACTCGGTTTAATGTATTGACCAAGTGGTCAAGTTAATTCCAAAGACCGCTTGCCTTAATCGTTATCTAACAAAAATACATTGGTCGACAATTTCTTTCGAATGATATTTTCTTCTGAGGTTAAGAAATATTTGGAGGCGTTTTTCTCAAAACATGTCAGCACTAAAATGCTGTATTACTTAGCACATTCTTATACAAAATATTTTTTAGATTTAAAAAAATATTAGTCCCACATAACCCGATAGAGATTTCGAATTGACTGTCAATGTGTTCTTCTTTTTCTATGTGTCGCATTCCTTAAGGTCATAAGCCATTGTGGATCTACACAGATGTCTATCTCGTGTTGCTCTTAACAAATCTGAGCAGTCTTTTTTCTTTGTACGATCCGACACCGAGATTCGAACACGCATTGGACTAGCGAAAGAGTTGACCCAAAAGATATGCAAAGTACTGAGAAACGTAAAAATTTTGTTAGAAACAAGAAAGGTTTGTCGGATTTCTAAGTGTTATGCATCCACTTATATCTCAGTATATGTTGGACAATCTTCCCAAGGAGGATGAGAAGAAAACTAGAAATGTGCTTCTGCATAAAGTTACTGGAAATTCTATGTACGGAGCAAGTAAGTAACGAGGAAGACTTCAAGAAAATCGCTTCAGAAACTAACATTTATACATAAAATTGGGAAAAGAGAGTTGGATTCTTTTGGAAACTTAATGAAAAAGGCGGACTTGGAAAACTTAACCCTCACGGGGCATATTGAGGGAAAAATAGATAAGGTAATTAAGGGAGCAACTTACGCGCCAATGTGTTTTAATGCTCGACGTCACATGAGTATTGAACGTGCCCCTTTCAAAAGAATTTATAACAGCGAGTGTTTTCTGAGGTTTTGAAAATACATGCTTTCCTTACTATGCTTACGTTTCGCAAATAACATGTTCTATACGTCAAGGTCGCAAATAATAAAGGCGAATGTCAGGTCATTTCCCTGTTAAGTGGATTTTTCGGCTTCTCTGGAATTTTTTTCCAAGAGCGCCAGCCATCATTGTTCAGTTCCCTCACATTAATAAAACGTGGTTCCCTTGTGAATAGCAGACAATAAAACAGAAATAAAACGAAAAAAAGAGAAACGACTTTCTTTTCTTTTTTTAAAACAGAGCTGATGCCACATAACATTTACAACGTTGAAGGATCATACCGACCAAAAGTTGTGTTTAAAATAAACAAAGATGAAGACAGTAATATCTGGGTTCGGAGAATGTATTCAAACGTTGCAGTAATGGCCTCATAGGCAAGTATGAAAACCATGTTTTTTTCTCCTCTTTATTTCCCTGGCTCTCGTGGGGAAGACAGAAAAATATAATTAGTTGACACCCATTAGACATTTAATATTGATAACTTCTAATAGCAATGTAGCTGATTAGTTCTCAGTCCGACCAAGAAGAAAAAAGAAGACATTCAAATAAAATAAAATATATCATAGCTACCAGGCCGATAATCTTTCAGTATACTTTCGTATTTTAAAAATCTCTGACGAAAAAACTTTTCTGTCTACCATCAGCAGGGCTGAGACTGGGCTCCAAGAGAACAACAAACTGTATCTTCTTGGCCAAACGTTTTTCATTGACTTCATGTGGAGCGACGACATTGAATCAATAGCCATTTGCAGCAAAGAAAGTTGGCGTGCGGTGCGATACCAGAAACTTTTTTCTCATCAGAATCCATCTAGCCCATTTGCAATTCGTCCGTGTATTTTGACCATATCTGGTCTGGGGTTCTTGCTACACACCTCGAGATTCTTGATAAATTCCAAGGAAGGATCTGTAGTGTAAACCGTCCTGACCAGGAATGTCGACTTCAGTCACTTTCCCACCGACGATACATGGCTTTCTTCTTTTCTACAAATATGTTCATAGTAATTCCTCTGACGGGCTTTTTTTCTCCTGGTGCGCCCACTACATGAATTCAAGAGCGCTAGAAGATTGGCATTTAGTCTCACCAGTTTACTGTTGAAATAGTTGAATATAACCGCTACTTCTACACCGACAGTTTCTTTTCTCGTACTTTCCGCCTATGGGACTCACTTATATCTAAAGAATACATGCCTATCACTTATAATGGTTGAAAAACATGTATCAGAATTCTACAATATATTTCGAGTACTACTCTTCATTTCCGCATCCAATCAACAACGCACTGATTACCAGTATAAACTAACAGCAATATATCCAACTTGCACATTTACAAATCTACAATTCGTAGTGCATTGAATACGTCTGCCATATTTGTTCTGGTGTTCCTGTTGTACATCTCGAGAATCTTAGAATAAAAGGTCTGTAAGGTAATCGATCCTGACAAAACATATCGACTTCAGTATCTCTCTCACAGATTTAACGTACCTTCCATATGTAATTTATACAGATATATTCATGGCGAATGCTCTGACCGGACTTTTACCCCGATGCCTCAACCACATGAATTTCAGCGTTCTGCTAGATTGGCATTTAGCTCCCACCCGTTTACGTTGAAATAATTAAATGCAACTGGCTCTTCGACTCAAACAGTTTCTCTTCTTCTTCTTCCCGCCTGTGGAACACACTTCCGTTTACTTGCTTCTCTGATAACTACAATCTTCAAATATTTAAACGCAACGTCAATAGCCATCTTCTACTTCTTGAACCCCGTAGATTATTTGTCCTTCCCCCAATCCTCCATATACACTGGCTCCTTTTATTTCACTCTCTGTAACAACCACCTGTTTATTAGTGGCATTTATGCCTTGCTTTGTGTAAAACGATTTTAAAAAATGTTGCCAGACAGTTTAACACATTATGGATTACGAAGCTACCCACAAAAATGCATAAATCTAATGTCAATATAATGATAGAATCCATATGAAAGAAACATATCGCCGGGCATAGTGTATACGCCCTTTGACTTATACGATTGCCTTATGTGAATTATTTATAGATGAATTAATTGGAATGGAATCTCCTTAAATGTTATCTAAATAATGCATGCCTATCAGTTAGCAATGGTTGCAAAACATGTATGAGAATTCTGCAATAGCAACATGTTTCGGTCTCTTAAAATTTTAATAATTAATTCGGCCTTAGAGACGATGCAAAACATATTGACGATTCATAGACAATGCATTCCGAGGACTACTCTTTATTTCCGCATCCATCAGCAACGCACTGATTATCAGTAAAAACCAACAGCAATATATACAACTTTCACATTTACAAAACTGCAATTCGTCTGTGCATTGAATACGTCTGCCATATGTGTTCTGGTGTTGCTGTTGTACATCTCAAGATTCTTAGAAAAAAGATCCGTAAGGTAATCGATCCTGACAAAGCATCTCGAATTTAGTCTTTATCTCACAGATGTGACGTATCTTCCATATGTCTTTTCTACAAATATTTTCATGGTGACTGTTCTGACCGGACTTTTACCACGATGGCTCAACTATATGAATTTCAGCGTGCTACTAGATTGACATTTAGCTCCCACCCGTTTACTGTTGAAATAGTTAAATGCATTTGGCACTTCTACTCAAAGAGTTTCTCTTCTCGCTGTCCATGCCTGTGGAACGCATTTCCTTTTACTTGCTTCCCTGATAACTACAATCTTCAAACATTTAAATGCAACGTCAATCGCCATATTCTATCTCCTTGAATCCGGTTAATCTTTTGCCCTGTCCTCAATCTTCCCTATTCTCAGTCTTTTCTTTCAGTTTCAACTCCGGTAACCGCCTAAGTACTAGAAGCATTCCCGACTTGCTTGGGGTAAAATGATTTTTTTTTAAATATTTGAAAATCAAACTAAAAAAGAAAAAAAAATTTGCATTTTATAAATTCTATAAGAGATCTTTACAGGACAAATATACATTGTACCTTCTCGGTTTAACATACTGATATGAAGTTTAGCCATTATATCGTGTCACTTGCAATGTCTGCTGCTAAGAATGTTTGTTCACTGTGTCGGGAAAGACAATTTTTCTCACTCTATTCTGTCTTACACATTTAAAAGTCTGCAATTTGTCCGTGCATTAAATATTATTAACAAATCCGGTTAGTGGTTCTGTTATGCACATTAATATTCTTGACAAATTCCAAAAAAAAATCTGTAATATTGTCTGTCCCGACCTGGAATCTTTGTATCAATCATTTTCCTACCGCTATAAACTAGCTTCCCATTTTTTTAAAGCGTTTCACCCGAAGCAAGGCGGAAAGCACGCGAGGGTTTACAGAGAGTTAGAGCGAGAGCAAAGAGGAGTGATAGAGGAAAGGATGAAAAGAAGATATAGGGGATAGTTCAGGGCAACTGGAATCGTCGATTGACATTACATTTGAATAGTTGCAGATTATAGCTATCAGGGAAACAAGAAATGGGGAGGGAGTTCCACAGGCGAGAGGTGCGAGGCATGGAGTTATTGGAGTAGAAGAGACGGCTACATTTAACACTTTCGACAGTGAAAGTTTGAAAATGAGATGCCAGCCTAGTTGAACGCTTAATTTGATGAAGTGTGGGAACCAGCGAAAACAGCTCATCGGAGCAGTTACCGTGAACGTATTTGTAAAAAACACAGAGGGCGGCAACGGCACATCTGTGAGAGGGCGACTGCAAACGAGATACCAGAGCCAATCACATTGCATATCCGTCTTTGGATTTTATTAAGAACGTGGAGAAAAACAAAAGGGGCCCCAGACCATATATGACAGCAATATTCCATCCAAGGGCGAATGGTTGATTTGTAGATTTGAAGGATTGAATCCAGCGAGAAAAAATTCCTGGCGTAGCACAGGGAGCCAACTTTCCTTGCGGTGGATGAAGCTATTGACTCAATGTATTCTCTCCATCTCAGGTCAGCTGACAATGTGAGACCGAGCAGTCGCAAAGAGATGCTCTCCTGGAGTTGAGCGTCAGACATTTTAATAGGAGGCAGGGATGATTCTCTGTGGTGAGTCATAGAGAGCCGTTTTGTTTTTGAGGCCTTTAAAGTTAACCAGCCAATTCCTGCCCGAGCCCACAACCAATTGGAGGTCCTTTTCGAGACAAACGGCCAGGTTAGTTTTATCGGTCACACGACACTAGATTTGCTTTTGAGGCAGGAGTAAATAGTAGTGTCGTCCGCATAGATGCCTACTTGGGAACCTATGACATCAAGAAGATCGTTAATGAAGATAAGGAACAGAGTAGGGCCTAGGATAGAGTCTTGGGGAACACCTGTGTTCGTGGGATAGGAGCTGGAGGGGAATCCGTTGAAAATGATCTTCAATGCACAGTTTGACAGGAATTATTGTATTAAGTCGAACAATCGACCTGAAATTCCATAATCCTTAAGCCTGCGAAGAAGGCCGACATGCCAAACCTTATCAAACGCTTTGGAGATATCTAGAGCCACGGCACGAGCTTCTCCGTTATTATGAAGTGCTTGGTAAACAGTTTCAGTTATGGCCGTAAGCACATCAGCTGTAGGACGGGCAAAGCTGAAACCATATTGCTTGTCGGAGAGCAGATCATGGGGTGTAACATTTCGGCGTTCGTTAAAGCTTCAAAGACTTTGCCGAAGAGTGGTAGGGGACTGATAGGACCGTAAATAGAAGGGTAAGAAGGGTCCAGATTTCTTAAAGACTGGAAAAAAGGATGAGGACTTCCAACAGTATGGCAAACAAGATTCATTGAGGCAATAGTTATATAATTTGGAGAGGGCAGTGGTCAGTACAGGTGCACATTTCTCAGGACAATGGCTGGTATCCCGTCTCCAACACTAGCCTTGCGGGGGGGGGCGATAATTTAGAGATAATGCCCAATACCGATGACGGGGTTATGTGCAACTCGCTCAATTGAGCCTCAATTCTAAGAGGAAAATCGGGTGTGGGAAACCGGAAGAGTCGAGAGTTGAATGAGAATTTCCGAGCAAAGCATTCGTCCTTGTCGGCAGAAGTTGTCAGAACCTGAAACTGGTTGAACAAAGTAGTTATAGAGATTTTACTATTGTTAAGTACGCTCTTTCAGAGACGCCAATAATCCTTGGAGCCGAATTTACGAGATGTAATACGTTCTTTCATTCGAACAGCAAATAGTGACTTTGCTTCAGTCAGGACATGCTTACATTCGTTACCGGCAGAGACAAAGAGACGTCTATTGAAATCAGACATGTCGCTACGATATAGGTGGAAGAAGTGATTCCTATGGGCAATGACACCTGAGCCAAGCAGCGGAGAACAAAAGGTAGGAACGCGATTTGACCTTATATTTCCCTGAGGGGATGAAAGCCTCGATTCCAGATTTAACCCGAGAGAAGTGCTCAGAAGCCCATTCTTGAACGGGGAACGAGAAGTGGACATCGCCAAGGAAATCCCGGGACGAGTGCCGGTTTGCTCGTTGATAGCAGAACGATGTTCTAATGGTAGGAGATTCTTTGCAGGGGTTGGAGTTGAAGAAGATGTTGACAGTCACTACAGCATGATCGCAGTTACCAAGAGGGCAGAGAAGCGTGGCGCTACAGGAGACGAAGATTGAGGTAAAACATAGATCGAGAAGAGAAGCCTTACCGTCCAGGTCGTAGGAAAAACTTGTGGGGAGGTCAACTATTTGCGTGAGGGATTGAGAAACTGAAAGATTAAGGGTTTGTATGCCTGAAAGGTCAGTAGTAGTGTTTTGAGTTCACATGGTATGATGGGCGTTAAAATCACCAAACACGAATATGTAAGCAAACGGATGGAGAAAGAGAGTCTTGTCAATGCTGGCAGTAATGCATTCCAATACACCACCGTCTTGGGAGGTTGGAGAGCGATAAAGGAAAAAGAGGTAGATTACAGAGAAGAGATAGCCGGAGACACATGTACGAATGGACTGGAGATTCAAGAGACAGCTCTCTAACCAGCGTGAAATGGTCCTTGACGTGAACACCAAGGCCATGCATGTGGGTTTGAGAGTCTTTTCTAAGGAAAGGAAAGTAACCGGGAATCGAGAGGTCAGAGAAGGGGGATAGACGTGTCAAGGCTGATCTCACAGAGAGCCAGTATATCCGGGCAGTTCACAACGAGGAAAGATTCCACACTGCAGAAGTTGGTTCTATTGCCACGGATGTTAGAAAATGAAGTTACAGATGAAAAGCTCTCTTCATTGACACCACGATTTCACAAACTCAAAAGCAAGTTTGGCAAGTAGGCCTAATCAATTTACACTCGAATTTGATAAGTTCAACTTAAGTTCTCTTCTAACATGTTGCCAGTGGAACACTATTCTAGCTTCTTGCCTTGATGTCAATTACAAAAATATAAATGAACGGTAATCGTCATCTTCTGTCTCGCTGAATGTCGCTGAATTTTCTCTATTTCCTTCATTCTATTGTTTTTCGACCGCACTAGCCGCATTCGTTTTCGTGGCCTTATCTCCTTGCTTCGGATGGGATGATTTAATAAGCAATATGTAAGACTTGGCTAAAATTAGTGTGTGGCAAACAAGACTATATTTAAGTGAAACGAGTCATTCAAGAACAATAAACAAGGTCACAGATAACGTTGTATGCAAGCTTCCGCATACATAATAGAACTGAATGATATAATGATTGCGTTGAAATGTCAAGATCTTCTACGAACCATGGTATATAATTTGATTACATTTTGTGCGATTGCTCTGTTTCTACGCTTGTTGCTAAATTGCAAAAACCCGGCAGCCATTCGAGGTAGAGCGCAAGTGAATGATGTTACTGAACGTCGATAACGGCTGACCCGAGATTTGAATCGGTAAAGATTGTAGTAACCAGAGGACGATCATCTCGGGAGTCTGTGTGATAATGTAACGCTTCTTGAGAAGAGGTTGTCCAAATGGAAGTTCCTCCTTACTTAGGAAAGACGAAGGGAATGAGGATGCTGTTCGTCAAGACGAGAATTTAGCTGTAAAATTGAAATGGTGGAACTCAGGAATGTAGCTTGTTTCAACATTTGCCCCACCCTAAAAAAAATCAAATAAACGATAAAACAGCAATAGACTTACAATGTTCCCTATGTTGGCAAACGTTAGGAAGATGTAAAATAATTTAACAATTAAAAGTCGGCATGAACGCTTTTAAGATCTGTCAAGGTTGGAAAGAGTGAAAAGCAAAGTTCTAGCCAATATAGCCTAGCAAGACACCATCTTTAGTCATCTCTGATTCTTGTGAAGATATCACATAGAAGGAGGGTCCGGTACATTCTAGAACATTATTTATCCAGTATCATTAGCGATGGATTGTACATATGAGTCCCATTTGTTGTCTAGGGAAATCTGAGTCACAAAAGACGTTCCAATCAAGTAGCCTCATTATGGGTACAGTCGTTCATTATGACAGGAAATCATTCATGGTCTGTTTAGAGACGATGAGACGTTACTAATTTACCAGTAAGATCAATATTTGCACAAAGGCACCACAATACAGAGGCATTTAGACGTGTTAGGCTTCAGAGAATATGGTGTTCGTCAAAGGTCATGAAACGGAAATTAGTTCAAAGTTACTTGAAGGTTAGATTAAAGAAGATTTATGAAAATTATAATATCTCGTTTGATATTAGCCTGAATGAAATTACAAGCATATGTACAAAACATGTCATTGTAAACATAAAAGTATTACATGTATATTCATATATATATATATATATATATATATATATATATATATATATATATATATATATATATATATATATATATATACATATATATATATATATATACATATATATAGAGAGAGAATATGATGTGTATACTTGCAAGCCCGTGTACACACAGGCAAACACATATACGTACACACAAATTCACACACACGCACGAACACACACACATAGAGATATATATATACATATAAACACACACATACACAAGCACACACACACACACATATATATATATATATATATATATATATATATATATAAATATTAATCGTTAAGAGTAAATATAATTCATCTTGATAATGGCTAAAGGTATGGACGAAAGCGCTTGGAAGAAGAAAACATTTGTACAGTTTTTATATATCTACGGAAAAGAAAAATATAAGATCATATCAGAAATTATATAAAAATTCAATCAAAGCACCTTGCCTGTCATATCTCATGAAGCTTGCATATATATATATATAAGTGTGTGTGTTAATGCATGTGTGTGTTTGTGTGAAGTTGGAATAATGAATCTAAAATTGAATTTAGAAACATCTAATTTTACTTGCTTTGCCAATTAACCGGCGTCATCATGACACCAGACTATATCCCCAAAATATGAAGGTAAGATTATTCAGTATATATATATATATATATATATATATATATATATATATATATATATATAAGTAGACTAGTCTGAAAAGTTTTAGGGGCAGTGTTATTGCGTACAATCCGTAAAGTTAATACAAAAGTTAAATAAATCATATCAAGAATGGTAAAGAAAGAAAAGTACAATTATAAATAAATATAAAATCAATGACAAATTTTGAAAAAACTTACGAATCTTGTTCAAATAACAAAAAATCCTCAGCCACAATCTTTAATGTCATCGAAGAACTTCTGTAAATAATAGATTTCAATCAAACCTAATGACAATGTTCTAGCGTTTCAAGCAATCAAACATATATATATATATATATATATATATATATATATATATATATATATATATATATATATATATATATATATATATATATCATGATGCATGTATTTATACCCAGAAATTTCTATTAAGCTATGTATATAACTATCTTGCATCTTTCTATCTATATACCTGAATCTTTTCATATATATTTTATCTTTTTCATATATATCTATCTTTCAATCTGAATCTTTTCATATCTATCTATCTTTCTATCTATCTATCTATCTATCTATATATATATATATATATATATATATATATATATATATATATCGCACTACTTTCATATCTATATATTGAAATTTTTTTATATCTATCTATCTCTTCTTATTCATATCTACATATTAATCATTTATTCGCATCGATCTATTTATCCATTTTTCTGATGTCTTGGGTGCACTTTCGATCGTTTATAAATATCTGAGAAATGTCTACACGCTCAATCACATTTACCGTCGAAGAATGTGCTGAATTTGATACTTTCAGAAAAGTATATAAAGCTTAAAATATGGAAACATACATAATGGATCTCGCAATCACGATTCTGCTGACGCATAACCACTACTAAATCTACTACAGGTAATTTTATTATAGATATGGAAGCGAATGTGCGACAATTTGCTCACAGATGAGAAGATATATAAAAAGCGACATATATCTTTTTCCCGATAAATGATAAGAATACCTTAGACTGAATATGTGAATAACGTGGGAATCTTAAGAAAATAATCTAGCTCACGTCATTAGAAAAAAAGAACCACGATATTTTAACACTCAGAGGACATAAAAGACATGTTAGAGGAAACTGCCAGTTATATACTTTATGAGCATATATCAGTGGATAGCCTAACAAGACAGACGTGATTTTGTAGGATTAAAAAATAGCCAGAGCAAAAAAAGTTGTGGACAGGTCTGATCTACTTTGGCTTTAACGGACAAAAAATATTTGATAATGCTTCTTGTTCATACGTCCCTTAGTTTAATTAACACGTACGTAACACATTGTAATGGCTGTAATGCCACTAGAACGCACGATTTACAGGGAGTCTAAGTGAAAGAGAGGATTGATAATAGGGAGGAAATGATAAAAGATGAACGGAGTTCAAGATGGCAACCGACTTTGCATTTATTTTCTTTGACGATTTTCATTATCAGCGCAGCAAACAAACGGAAGAGTGGTGGTCGCAGTTAGCTATTTTAACAATAAAAGTCGGCGCCTAGTTTCCAGTAGCACGCTTAAATTCATGTATTCAGGGCATCAAAGAAGAAAAAACACATCAGAGTAGTTTCCATGAAAATATTTGCAGAAGACAGAGGGTAGCCACGTCACGTCGGTGAGAAAGTGACCGAAGTCGTGAATACTAGTCAGGGTCGATTACATTACAGATCAATCGTTGAATTTTTTTCTAGATGTTTAAAAGCAGCACCAGAGCAGATGTGGCGATAGTATTCAATGCATGGACAAATTATATATTTGTAAATTTGCAAGATGGATTCTGAGTAAATCTCTAATAATTTTTTTAAACTTCCGGCTAGCCACTTTCTGGAGGGAGTTAAAGGTATGTGTTTCTCGAAATATGGAAAGAAAGAAAGAAAGAAAGAAAGAAAGAAAGAAAGAAAGGACATAGAGGAAATGTTAACGCTCTATTATATGACCTATATTTAAGTTATATAGGATATATGCCACTTCCAAAAAATATTTTCAGTAATAAAAATTAGCAAAACCAGAATAAAAGAATGATAAAAGACGAACGGAGTCCAAGATGGCAACCGACGTTGCATTTATTTTTTTTTGACGATTTTCATTATCAGCGCAGCAAACAAACGGAAGAGTGGTGGTCGCAGTTAGCTATTTTAACAATAAAAGTCGGCGCCTAGTTTCCAGTAGCACGCTTAAATTCATGTATACAACGAGTCAATCTGTACATGAGTAAAAGAAAAAAATATGCCCTAAAATCTATTTGCAAACTTATAACACCAAATGCTGTTAGATGCCTGGTCGGATACTTCGTGAGGACTTACAGTTTATGACCCAGAAAATGTTAAGACAATATGTCATGTGTCAAACTCCTTATGTACATGTGCTGCAGACCTCGAATAATGCACTATGTTATCAGAGCTAAGGTATTTCCTAAATTACATTCAGATTATTACTGACTAATATTCAACAGAGGTGAGCACATTTAAAAGTTTATACAGAGCTGTATTTCTAAACAAATAAGGAATTTTTACTTTTAATTCGCCATTTTTATTACTTCAAACGTTTTTATAGTCAATTCGTATACAAGAGCCTGCATCTATAAATATTAAAATGATATTCTGACACCTATTTAGAGCACATAGCCCAGCGAGTCTTCGGAAATCTTCCTACCACTTGTGGGATCGACACAATATCGACATTGCATTTTGCCCGGTCAGATAGCCGTACTTCTTAACAGATATATTTTGAGATTAATTCCGATACGTACGGGTACATAAGAATACATATGCGAGTTTCCTTTCGCGTTTGTAAATATTGCTATAATTCGTAAAATATATATAACCGAGACAAAGAGGAAAAAAATATTTGAATCAATTATTGAGTGATGCAAACGCAATATTAGAAATTGCGAAAACATTGAAAAGAAATCAAGGAATAAGAATATAAAAGTATATTAGAAAAAAAACAATAAGAAAGTAATATTTTATTTTTAATTTAATTCACCCCAAACAAAGCGATAATGTCACTAAGACGCAAGGATCTGCTAAAGAGAATTAAAATACTTTGAAAGCAACCGGAAACGTAACCACAAACAGGAAACAAGGGATAAAAGACTGCTCCTGTTCAAACAATCGGGAGTGGGTGCGAACAGGAGAATAGACGTCCCTTCCTTCTACTATTAAAAATAACTAAGCAGTATATAAAATGTCAGAGTTTAGGCGGATGCGTTAGAAGTATACAGTTGATGTAGGCTTTAGAAGGAACCGGAAACCCAAAATTAAATTTCTACATCTGTTCAAAAGACCTGCATCTGACAAAGAACAAAGAGGTAAATTAAAAGAATAATAAAGATTAAAAGTAAATTGGCTGAAAGGAAAATATTTGAATATGGAGTAGCGAATTAAAACGAATTAAAAGTACGTATTTGTAATGGTAAAATCAAACGTTTCCTTACAAGAATATTTTCTGGCATTCTTTGAGCAAAGCAGGTGGTGTTACATTCGGTTCAAATTTACAATTTCTTCCGCTCAAACAATTTTCTCAGGATCTTCAGTCTTTCATGTCGAATAGCTGTTTCTATATTTCTATGGCCTAGCACAAAGATAGCTAGATGGCCGTTGACCCTTCAAGATGTTCATCCGCCCTTTCACAGGTTCTGTTTTTGTCCCACAGGGTTCCTAACCAAAATCCTTACCAGCTAGACTTGCGGGGGGAACCGGTTTAGTCGCCGATTGCCCGACCATGCACCAGGTAATACTGGCTTACATGAAACAAGTAGCATCCTAACAGAATAAGCTGAAACACGTGCACGCACACACACACACACACACACACACACATATATATATATATATATATATATATATATATATATATATATATATATATATATATATATGAAGTTTATGTCAATACTTCATTAGTTTCCGATGCTTATCCTTGATTGATTAATGCAGAATATGTCATTTTCATTTATGATCGATTTCATCACGATTCTTCTGTTAAGCTTGGAGAGTAATTATAGATTTTTATTGCTCAAAATAGAGTCCTATAGTGTTATAAAACCTCGGGTAATTCCAGTAAGATAACTTTAATCATTTCTAAGATGCAACGGTTAAAAGCTTAATCTAACATTGGGCACTTTTGCGGTTACTGCCGCTATCTATCTATCTATATATATATATATATATATATATATATATATATATATATATATATATATATATATATATATATATATATGTATATACATTAATTATAATAATAATTATTATTATGTCTATATAAACCATTTGGTAGAATTTTTATTGGTCTAATAATATACAGCTATTAATATTATTATTATTATCATGATTATTTTCATATTGTTATCATTAACTAATTACTTTCATTGGGCCGGCTGTACCGTCTTTCTCATAAGATGTATACGTTGACTTTCTCTATTCCATCTCTTTCTCTCCATATATATATATATATATATATATATATATATATATATATATATATATATATATATATATGTATTCAAATCTGTATCAAATTGAGTTTCTCTTCAATTAAGCCCTATCGCATTTCCAGCATTTTTGGTTCTTGTCAATCAGCCATAATTCCATTTAGTCCATTGAGCAACTTGCCGAGTAATGAATAAACGGGTTAAATTGGCCCACTTATCAAAACAATTCAGCTGCTCGTCTCATAAATTTGCTAACACATTTGCTTTAGGTTTTAAGCTAAAAGAAAACCAAGAAACAGCTTTAACCTTGAACCGACCTTCTCAGGTGATCCAATATGGATGACACTTATATTTAACGACAAAAGATATTCGAGAAACGCATTAGTCAACCTTTTTTGCGGGTTGTGTTTGTCACTGTATCAATTTTTTTTTTTCATTTTTATCCAACGCTTCGTGTCATTTTTTTTATTTGTGAATGGATTTAGGAAAAGATTAATTCTTGACTTGTCGTGGGGAATATCTACATACGATCACGGAGAGCATAATTCTTCTTATTATTGTTTAGTGTTGGAAACTAAAGTCAAATCAAAATCGTGATCAAATGTATTGTTATCTGTAACGATGATGGAGATGAAGATTACGTTCATGGACACAGACACACACACTCATAAATAAGATGATATGCATTTTAAATTGCTTTTAACTACACATTGTATCGTTTTGATACATTACAAGACAGATAACAATATAGTTCCCTTGACAATGTCGAACTGTTTAAATATGTTTCACAGGCCAGTAGTGGAAAGCATTTCCGTCGTGAAAATTTCACATGAGAATTCTTCCGAAGGACGTACTGATAAAACAAAGTATTTCTTTATAAATAACTTCGTTTATGTCACGAAACTGGGCAGCTACGTATATTTCGAGTGTGAGGGAAAATTTTGCTTGATCGTCGTGTTCGAGAGGTGTAAAAAAGTGAACCATTCAGATTGCGTGATCGGCAATAGTTCTTCGTAGTTCAGTCGGTGAAATCATGTCGGGTGTAAAGACGTTTTCCTTTGCCCAGTGGGGGTGCAAGTTCATATGATATTTTTATAATCTATTATTAGTATATCATATTACTATTATATTTAATATTTTTGTTTCAGATTATATTTTTCATTGGTAAAGATTTCTCGGCTATCCACCCCAGTTGACGAAAAGATATAAATATACTGTTTAATAACTAAACGAAGCATCTACTCAAATACGGTTATCCAATAAACATAAAAGCATAGTATCAATATTTACATTATTCGGACTATTGTCCTCATCTTTGTCGCCATATTTATTACAACGTTTCGGCCTTTGTACGCTCCGGCCTTCTTCAGGTGGTTGGAATGTCGAACTGAACCCTTTATTTCGCTCACTGGGGTAGACTGGTTAGATCCAGTGAAAGGACCCAAAGAGTGTGAGTTCAATATCCGGTTAAGGCAGTGGAGAACTTTCAGAGGGAAATTAACAGGAGATAACTGATAACTGACATCCATTAAAACATGGCACTTGGAACTAGAACAGTCTACCCCAGTGTGCGAAATAAATTGTTCAGTTCGACATTCCAACCACTGAAGAGTCCCAGCGTACAACGGCCGAAAGGTTGTAATAAATATGGCGACGAACATTAGGACAGTAGTCCGAATAATATAAATAATGTACATACTCAGAAAATATAGACAGGTATCATAGTATCAATGTCATATAATACATCAACAGTATATATGAATGGACACACAAAAACACATACACAAAGAAGTAATTTATACAAGGAATTAATTAACAATGTTAATGTGATTAATGGCGAAATCACTGCGCCAACATGACTTAATGAGACATTAACTTACTATCGATTCCTTGAATAATAAGATCCTTATATTTGAGTTATTGTCAGATGGAATGGATGGGCCAAGTGCTTTCGACAATTCCAAATTGTCATCTTCGCTATTTTTCCACATATAGGCAAATCATTAAGCCGAAATATGCGTAGTGTAGACCGAAAGATGTTTTTTTTAATAAAAATGCTATTTATTAGTAGCTATATTATTTTGGAGCATGCAATGTCGCGACGCTAAAGTTCTTGTTCAAATCAATAAAGTGAGAATTTTGTTTGAATGTTGTATCTATACACGATCTCTCATAACCATACACACACACACACACACATATATATATATATATATATATATATATATATATATATATATATATATATATATATATATATATATGTGTGTGTGTGTATATATGTATATAAATATATGTACGATAACGTTATATATGTTTATATAAAAAAAACAATATTGGGAAAATATATGACAAAGTGGAAAAACATTCTTTTGCAATTTGTTATGTTGGTGCTACTAAAAAAGTTACTGTTGCTTACACTTCGGTTACGAAAATAAGGGTACCAGATTTCGATTCATTGAAGTTCTAAAAAGATTTCTGCATTCTTTGTGTCGACTATTCAAACTTCGACCTTTTAGGATGGTCTACCTCAACCAATTTAGTTTCGAATATTCAAGTAAATTTTCGAATGTTAAAAAATGATGGAGTTTCGAAAAACATTTACTTTATAAGTGTCTTCTCGATTTCTGCAGGTTGATATCAATTTCACAATTTAATAAAACAAAAACAGCAATAACAAGGCAATCGCATGACCCCCATTACATTTATAGTAATAATTAAAAAGTATGAACTCATTGATCTCTTTTTCTGTTGTGCAAATAACAATATGGTTGTAGTTGATTTATAAAATTGCCAAAATTCGCATTGTGTTACATGATACATAATCAGATATACGAGTATTGAAAGAGGAAATAAGAAAATTATGTGCATTTTAAGCGGCACATGTTGTTTAAGAATTTAATAATTCCAGTGCAGCAGGTGAAATTCATTCATGTGAAAACAGAGTGTAACGACAAATTTCTCTCACTTCGCTAATCTCCACACTGCTTGGTGTGGTATACACGTGTTAGAGTTTCTCTGTATGGGACACGTCTAAATATGTACATATAATTTTGCGTATGTTTTAGCGGTACCAAAGTCTCTCTCTCTGTCTCTCTCTATCTCTCTCTCTCTTTCTCTGCGAAAGTGAATGTTTGCCATACCTTTTCTTTTCAGCCATTTCGTTGCGTCCGTATATAAAGGTATTATTCACTATTATCATTCCAATATTCCTGGCAGAACTTCTATTATCACAGTGCGGCTATCTACTAGCAAAACTGATGTAAAGATTAAGAAAATGAACAGTAATATTTTTGAATGAAATTTTATTAGTCATTATTTATTATTAAAATATTAGGTTGGTGCATAATTATCAGTCGTTTTTTAAACTATATTATGAAAAAAGAAATATAACAATTCAACAATAACACTTTTAAATGATTATTGCGGGTCGTATGATTATCGACACACATTTTTATAACATGAAAGTAAAATAATGTTTTTATTAAAAAATTAAACAAACCAACAACTTTTATTTACAAATAACACGCCTACAAAAACGCCTGATAATTACGCACCAACGCAAGAGTTAATCTATTGTCAGATATAAGTGCATTATAAGAGAATAGATTTTTAATCTTTTAAACAAAAACCAAAGACCAAACAACGACGTAGTATGATTGTGTGAACATATTAACAAATTATTCTTCCTTTTTAATTTAAATCTTATGAGATAAGGCATGAAAGAAATGTAGCGAAACTAAACCCTGAGTATATGGTTGATATGATAGCCAGATTTCTCGTTTATATATATATATATATATATATATATATATATATATATATATATAGAGAGAGAGAGAGAGAGAGAGAGAGAGAGGGAGAGAGAGAGCGGCACGGTGGATTAATGGATAGCGGCTTGGATTGATGAATCGGCGAGCAGAGTCCGAATTCCTGTCGAATCCATTACATTCACTTACGTGCTAATAACCTTGTGGAAGGTATTAACCCTCTTCTTCTCCCTCCAGCTATGGGTAAATAATAGGATATACCGGGTTCTATAGCCTTGGATGGCAACTGTTCTAGGAGAAGGACAACTCTGAATTGAAATATACTAATAATAATAAAATTCCCTTCCTTGACATATTGATGATGATATACTTATGTTAGTTAAAAATCCAGATGAAATACTTAAATTTCAAAAAATGTTTCTGTCCTTAGAACTAAATACTACTAATAAAATTCCCTTCCCTGACATATATATATATATATATATATATATATATATATATATGTATATATATATGTGTGTGTGTGTGTGTGTGTGTGTGTGTGTGTGTGTGTGTGTGTGTGTGTGTGTGTGTGTGTGTGTGTGTGTGTGTGTGGATAAATATAGAATGTTTGATTAAAAAGGTATAGATATCATAACAGAGATAGCTTTAAAAATCACGCCAGGGGTAAAACTGTCTGTCAGATTTCTCAGATTAAATCGGAACCGATTTTCCCATGGCTCAATTTCAAAATGTTCAAACCAAATGAAACTGACGATTTTATAAGCTCATAATTTAGGGGAGGGATAAGCATTGCAAAGTGAGAACAAACAAATTTCTCTTTTCCGTACCGCCATTGCATTTAACCGCGTCCAAGAATCAGATATTCTGATCACATATCGATATAAGTAGTTTAGGATAGAATCAGTCGGGGACAAATATACTCAAATTGATAGAAATCAATCGACCTACATGTCCGTAGACATGAATAGTCAACCCTTGTTGCATCGATAAATATCAGACAGAGACGAGTGTTTGCTCAGAGGTAATTTGGCCACATTTGGCACACTTCCAACGTATCACATGATATAAAGCAAACTGTCATTGACGCGAACTGCTATTTACCGTGATGTGTCATAAATATCTTTGTCGGAAATTTTATTTCTAGGGCCATTGAAATTTGAACAAACAGCTAACGGAAGCGTCAATCTTTCTGACTGCGAACCACCATAGCGAATTCACCGGTCCAAATCTTTACTCTTCGATGCATTTTCTTCTTCCGAATGAAACCTATAAACGCTGACAAAACGAATGAGCCTGTCAGATTCCTTGTCTCTGCGCATTATTGATGAACAAATCTTACGAATTATGAAAACCATCAAATGACAAATACAATAACAAAACTTTATATATATATATATATATATATATATATATAGTTTTTTTTTTGAGCAAGTAAACATTTCGCCATTTTAGTAAGGTGAATGAAATTCACAGTATCCCAGCTGAGATGTTGCAGCAGTCAATGAGGAATCTCAACAGCAGATTTCAAGAATGCATTCGTACAGGAAGACGCCATCTACAGGACGTAATTTAAAAAAAATGAAAATTCCATCATTGTTTCTTAAATGGCATATTTCAAGGTTTCAATTCCTATCAAATTATGACTTGATTTGTACAGGTACAGTCAACGAACATATGTCAATTGGTAAATTATGTTATTTGTAAATATATTATTATGTTAAACCCTTTTTATACGCGATAGTTTAAGTTACTATTTACCTTAAGAGGGTTTTTTTTAACTTTATATTTATACGATCTTTTCGCATTTTGTATATTTTAATCGGAATCATAACACGTACATAGTGTATTTATAGAGGTTTTTCTCTCGATTTTTGCTTTAAATCGTTTGTATATTATTTTTATTTTATATTATTAGTTCATGGGGTTTACTTTTAAGCGATTCATATATGTATGCATGCGTGAATGCGCGTGTGTGTGTATATATATATGTGTGTATGTGTGTGTATATGTGTGTGTGTGTGTATATATATATTAGGTTGGTGCAAAATAATGTCGTTTTTTGACGTTCAAATTCATGTGAGAAAACGACATTATTTTTGCACCAACCTAATATATATATATATATATATATATATATATATATATATATATAGGTAACTATACTCGTGTCGAAAAACCTTCGAATTCTAGATTTAACAATAGCCAAATCAATCTCGAAGGGGAAAAATATACAGGTTCAAGGCCCAAAGAAAAAACCACGATACGTGTAAACAACTAACTAAAGAGCTCGATACAAACGTAGAGCAACCTAATGAGCCAGACAAACCTACCAAGTTTTCACTTAGGCAGATCATCAGGGTCAGCTGACCCTGACGATCTCCCTGTGAAACCTTGTTAGGTTTGTCTGGCTCATTATATATATATATATATATATATATATATATATATATATATATATATATATATATATATATATATTACAATGAATCATTCATACAAAAAGTAGATTAGTAAAGTTAATGATATAAAATGACGAAATCCCTTCGCTAATAAAATTTTAAAGGTGCATTAAACTAAAAATTCTCTCGATGAATATTGTGATCCTTGTTTATAAAAATTGTATACCTATGCTATGAGAAAACGTTTCTGTGACGACTGTTTTGTATATACAGGGTGACCCCCAAAAAACGGGAACTTTTTAACAATCCAATAACACAAAGAGTGATGGAAGAAAAATATTTAATTCATAGTAATTGAAACCTTAAAACATGCCATTTAAGAAACAATGATGGAATATTCATCTTTTTAAATTTATGTCCTGTAGATGGCGTCCTCCTGTACGAATGCATTCTTGAAATCTGCTGTTGAGATTCCTCATTGACTGCTGAAAAAACCCAGCTGGGATACTGTGAATTTCATTCTCCTTACTAAAATGGCGAAATGTTTACTTGCTCAAGGTCACTGGCAATACGCACTTCAAAAATCTCCGTTTTTTTGGGTCACCCTATATATATATATATATAGTTTGACTGTTATAAATTGGATACCAGTAAATCACATATATATATATATATATATATATATATATCATTTACAGGTATCGAAATTATACCAGTAAATCATATATATATATATATATATATGTATATATATATATATATATATATATATATATATATATATATATATATATATATATATATATGTACAAACACACACACACACACATACATATATATATATATATATATATGTATATATATATTGATATTACAATGAATCATTTATACAAAAAGTAGATTAGTAAAGTTAATGTTATAAAATGAGGAAATCCCTAACAAAATTTTAAAGCTGCATTAAACTAAAATCTCTCGATGAATATTATGATTCTTGTTTTCAAAAATTGTGTACCTATTCTATGAGAAAGCCTTTCTGTAACAACAGTTTTGTATAAATCTCATGTAGAATTATACAAGCAGTAAGGGAATGTGAAACAAATCTTTACTTGTAACTTGTAACACATCTCTAACAATAAATAACCTGGATACTATCTTTTGGCAAGGTCTGTAACTGTCCATATTATTGACCAATGTCTAGTGAAACAAATGCATACTGCAGATTTTTTACATTCTTGTATTGCTTGGTACTGGCTTCCAACTTGGTCTATCATACGAGTAAGGATACCTAACTAGTTCTCAACTGGATTGGAAGAAATTCATATTGCAAACGTAGGAGTAGTTTGTCAAAATATCAAGAGCGCTAAGAAATACAGCGACCCAAAAGGAAAATGTATAAAATTAAGGATTACTCTTCAGAAGTTGAAGAATTGTATGCAGCATTATCATAACTTAAATTTATAAAGATTTTTATTACTACATTGTTTCATTAAATATATATATATATATATATATATATATATATATATATATATATATATATATATATATACTAGCAGCATGGCCCGGCGTTTCCCGTGCTTGATTAAAAATTCGTACGACTTATACAGCAATCGCTATCACATGACTTAAAATATTTTTGCCCTTCCTTGCCTTTTAAGGAGTGTCCTTTGCCGTGCTGATGTTGCCACATGCCTTACTTCATGCCTATGTCACACTGCGAATTTTTTCTAAGCTCTATACTAAACATTAAATCTGTTACGAAAAAAGAACTAAACAAAATGAACACAAAACGATCAGCTTTAAAAAAAAGGAATCGTAACTGGAAAAACCGAAAGAAAAAAGAATGTTAACGAAAAATACTTTTTCACACCCAATCCAGTTCTGCGGAATCAGAATCAACGTTTATTTTAAGCAAGCGAATTAGCCAATTGGAGTAAAGTGCCATGTAGATTTAAATTATTTCCCACTTGTGACGAATGCAGCTATCGATTTTTTTGCATGCTTGCATGCTAGTTAACATTCGTCTCAGTGAGCTGTTGGCTCTTACGCTGGCCAATAGAATCTTCCTGCCTATTCGTGGCAGCCAGCTAGAGGCTCTCACTCTGGCCAGTTGAAAATGGCCGCAAACTACATGAAAATTGCCGTAGAAGCATGAAAAAATCGATTATTTCGACTATCGATGGAAGTTTGAAAATGCAAAGTCGGTCTTGGCCTTTACCACTAACTTGGAGCATGTGCATGTAAATTTTGGTTCAAATCCGTCGAAAATTGAGGCCGGGCATTCGTTACACACACATACATGCCGCCTTTTATACATATATATATATCCAGGTCGCCTGACGATTGCACTAGCATGAAACAGACTGTCGCCTCTAAGTGTTGACTTCCATGTCCACTTTTATATTTACACACGCTCTATCTGTGATATTGAGCACTTTATCCCATAAATATAGCACACTTTAAGACTATATTTCTTCATATATATATATATATATATATATATATATATATATATATATATATATATATATATATATATAGGTGAAATTACCTGCGCTTAAAGGGCGGCCATCGAACGTGGAGACTGTGTGGTTTACTGATTCTGGTTAATCAAAGCGAGGCTGCTCCAAGGCACTGATTTTTATAGTCTTTTATGGATAGGTTGGGATGCGCAGGTCTGCTATTTATTATTTAAGGTCTTCCTTTTAACGATCTTTATTTTTTGAGAAGGATATTACGCGAACAAAGTCGTTTTGCTTGCCCTTCTCTCTATTATTTGATCCCTGTTTAAAATTGGATCGCGAGACTTGGCGTGTTTCGCAACACTTACTGCCAAACTGAATTTGATTACCCTTGAGTCGAAGAAATTTTCGATGATTTCAAATAATTATCATTTGTGTATTTCCTCTTTTAATTATTTACATTTTTATTGAAATAAAGAATTTTGCATTTCAGATAATTATCATTTATTTATAATTGTCCTTTCGATTAATTTTCATTCAAATAATTTACAATTCGATTAAATGTTTTTCGAATAGCTGTTTTCGAATAGTTGTTTTTGAACAAGTTTTTCGAACAATGTTAAAATAATCCTGCAAATTTGTCTTCAGACTTTTGATGATGTCTAATGGAATCTTTCCTTGCACGCCATAGTGTGTTTCGTTTATAACTTGCAACAATTTCATTCTATTTTTCTCTGTCTTTTCCTTTCTTTTGGAGTCAAGGTTTTGGGAAAATTCATGTTTCTTCGCCTCCTTTTTTTTTTGTACGCCTTCGTATTAAAATACAGGAATAAGGAAAAAGCAGAGAAAAGATGGTAACAGAAAAATAAATGGGAGCGACCAAAGAAATAAAAAAGGATTGACAGAACGAAAGAAAGAATCTTAATTACATGGAAGATGTAATACAGAAAATGAAATTGGAGGGAGAGACAAAGTTGGGGATCTTCGTTTAGAAGCAGCTTACCAGAGGGTAATCTGCTCGTCCCGAGGCGAATACTGATTACTCTTTTTCTCATTACAATTCTTCCTTGTTCTCCTCCTCTCCTTTTCTTTTTCTCTTTGTGTCTATCTTTCTTTTTTCTCTTTTCCCGTTTATTTTTCTCTCTCTCTCTACTAATTTATTCTTTTCTCTTTCATTATCTCCTTCTCCTTTTCTTTCTTTCTCTCATTCCTCTCTTCTCTTACTCTTTGTCTCTCTCCTCCTTCTCTTCTTTTGTCAGTCACGTTGACTCTCCAATTTGAAATATTTTACGTTCATTATTTTCTTGTCAAGTTTTAAAAACTTAAATTAACATTCTCTTCCTGAGAAATTAACTCAACTTTGTTTTTATTCATTACTTCTGTTTATTTTTATAAGTGGGCGTTTCTAATCCGATATTTTTTCCTTTTATTTGTCTTTTGAAAATCTGAATTTATTACTGTGTTCGTTTGGCTAGCATACATGATACCACTCTTCCTCCCTTCCAGTTGAGTTACATTCCATCATCACCGATCAAACCCTAGACTACCACCATTTTCATAATCTCATTAACACTTTGGGCCTTGCGTTACTGAACAATTTTAACAATTCTGCATGAGTTCCTGAGTCAAAATTCGCCAATAATTGGTATGTCATGTGTCACGGTATATATAAAAATAGTTACATGTGTTTAAACACCGTTCAACCGGTAGCTGTGAATTATCATTTTTTTCCACTGCTGTTCAACCGATAGCTGGGTATTAAATCATTTTTCTCTACCACCGGTAAAACGGTGATCACGGCTCAATCTTCACCGCCATTGTCACTGCGGCAATCATTCCAGTGGAAAACAATGAACTAATTTTCACTAGAAATGCGTGTAAATGCCTGGCACTCTTGAATTTCCTTCATTTTATTCTTTAATTCAAATTGACTCTGGTTTCGACTATTGACAATGAAAAATCAGTGAATAAAATACATGGAGAGAAATATCTTCTGTAATCATTCAGCTGTTAATATAATATGATCATAAATGCGGATGCCCCCAGGGTTCCATCTTTGATCCTACCTTTTTTTGTTTTTTTTATTTTCATTTATTATCTTCTTAATGGCATCAGCTCTAAACTTGTTATCTTCGCTGATGACGCATCTATTTACACGAGTCGCGATAGGTTGATAAGATCAAACTGGCAGCTGATATTCAAAACGACCATTAACCTGTTTTTAACTGGAGCAAATTATGACTTGTTAATTTTAACATTTTCAAATCTAAACTAAACTCTATTCAGCATCCGAGAGAACACTCTGCCTTCCATCAGCATGGCTGATGCTGACCCCCAGTTGAGTGATTCTCTGCGCCTACTTGGGTTAACGTTCTCTGAAGTGGGGAGCCTATATTGAATCCATTGCTAGATCAGCTGCCACGAAGGTTGATTCACTGGGTCATGCTAGACGCTTTTTTCTCTAGAAACTATCTATAAGTCGAGCATTCACCCATTCTTAGAATATTGCTGTCGCATATGGACAGGAGCAACTGATAAAATCCAAAGAAAATCTGCAATATTATTGGTCCCAATCTGGCGATTCGGCTTCACTCTCTTTTCGACCGCCGTAAGGTTACTTCCCCTTATCTTTTCTAAAAATACTTTCATAATAACTGTTTGGATAAGCTATTTGCTATGATGCCAAGACTCTTCGAATTTAAGCCCAGTACGAGACTGGCGACAACTTATTTTTTTTTACGCTTGAAATGACTAGATGTAACCGTAAGGTCTAGGCTAACAGTTTCTATCCTCGCAATTATCGATTATGGCCCATCCCCCTTACTAATGGAATATGAATGGAAGGGTGATAAGTTGCCTCTGGGCACTTTAGCTGTAAAGGTGGTTAGAACGAGTGTAATATGGTTCTCCCGAATAGGTAACATGAATATAGTGATAGAATAACGAGAGGCTGGCAATGTTTGATCAGTAGGAAATTAATTGAGTGGTGGAAAACAATTCCTCACAACAAAGCAAATAGAGTGGCTTTAGAGCACTGTCCATTTTTCAGATTGACCAGAAGAAAACAGAACCCAATAATTTGGTATTTTATAAATATGGTCGCAAAAAATTCCTCGTATAAAGCAGATTGACAACGTTGCTACTATTCAGATCCCAAAGTATGCACACTTACTTTTTAGAAATCATTTCACTCCAAGTAAGGTGGTAAAGTCACTTAGACGACACGAGTTACTGAGAAGGAAAGAATCTGAGAAAAAATCATTAATAAGAAGAAAGGTAATAAAAGCAAAGGCTTCAAGGTGACAGAATATGACGATTCGTATTGCATTAAAATTACTGAAACTCAAATTTTTCAGGGAACGAAGCAAATAGGAGAGAGTTTCACTTTTGAGAATTACGAGAAATAACTGTTAGCATAAAAATGAATATATATATATATATATATATATATATATATATATATATATATATATATATATATATATATATATACTAGCAGCATGGCCCGGCGTTGCACGTGCTTGATTCAAAAATCGTACGACTCACACAGCAATCGCTATCACTTGACTTAAAATATTTTTGCCCTTTAAAGGAGTGCCCATTGCCGTGCTGATGTTGCTACATGCCTTACTTCTTGCATATCTCACACTGAGAATTTTTTCTAAGCTCTATACTAAACATTAAATCTGTTACGAAAAAAGAACTAAACAAAATGAACACAAAACGATCAGCTTTAAAAAAGGAATCGTAACTGAAAAAATCGAATGAAAGAAGAATGTTAACAACATATATTTTTTCACACCCAACACAGTTCTGCGGAATCAGAATCAAGGTTGAGTTTAAGCAAGCGAATGAGCCAATTTGAGTAAAGTGCCATGCAGATTTAAATTATTTCCCACTTGTGACGAATGCAGCTATCGATTTTTTTGCATGCTAGCATTCTAGTTAACATTCGTGTCAGTCAGCTGTTGGCTCTCACACTTGCCAATAGAATCTTCCTGCTTATTCGTGGTAGCCAGCTATAGGCTCTCTCTGGCCTGTTGAAAATGGCCCCAAACTACATGAAAACATGAAAAAATCGATTATTTCCACTATTGATGCGAAATGCAAAGTCGGTCTTGGCCTTCCCCCTAACCTGTGCAAATCCGTCGACATATGTTCTGCAAATTTCAGTTTAGTTACGAACAGATCAACATGACGTCATTTTTATGACGATGGAATTGGAAATTTGTACATTTCTTGAACGAAGCACCCTAAAGCGTTTGGAATTTTCTGTAGGTCACATTTTTCCAGTGTTTCTGTTCTCCTCTTCAGTGCAGTTCTTTAACTTATGAAGAACTATAAATAAAATGTACAATTGAGATTGCCTGAAATTATCGAAAAACTAAAACGAATGCACTTTTAGGTGTTCATATAATACCAAAGGTTACACTGGCTTGTAAAGTCCTATTTATTCGCACAGATTAATCATTCTGAGGCAAACTGACAGAAACAAAATGATGTCTTGTTGATCTATTTGTAACTAAACAATTGAAATTTGCAGAACATATTTCTGTTTACTCTATAACAGAAATCGAAAGCATATATTCGGAAATCAACAGATAAGTAACACACCGTTTTTAAATCAAAATCAAGATAACTGCTATAATTATGTTTCTGACCGATTAAAATCGTGAAAATATATTTAAGAGGTTTTTCAAAAACTAGGCGCTGTCACGCAAAAGTGGAAAGGGTTGTAAGAAAGGGAATCAAATGTATAATGACAAGACGCCTTTTTCTTTGTGTTATTTATAGACGTGTCCTGATTGCTCAACCTGCCCTAACCTGATGGTTGCGCAGGTGGAGTAATGGATCTTTCATTTTCTTTTTATGTGCCGTATCCTTTCAGGACATAGGCAATTATGGCTCTCCACTTCCTCCTATCGCATGTGGCTCTTAATAGGCTTCGGCCTTCTGCAACCTACCACAGACCACGTTCTGCTAAAACAAATGTACTTTTATGCTTTAATACAAAAGCTTACACTGGCTTGTAAAACCCTATTTATTCCCACAGCAGAGACATTCTAGAGCAAGTTGACGTAAACATGATGAGGTCCTCTTGGTCTGTTTGTAACTAAAGAACTAAAAATTTCAGAACATGTTTCTGTTTACCCTATAACAGAAATCGAAATCATATATTCGGAAATCAAGAGATAAGTCACTTAACGTTTTTAAATCAAAATCAGGATAACTGCAATAATTATGTTTCTAACCGATTAAAATGGAGAAAATATATTTATAAGGTAGTAATGTTCTTAGAAATATAGGCGTTACATTGAAAAAGACGTGAGTCACTCTCCTGGAGGGTAGTGTCAGTCATGTTGAAGGGTAGGAATAAAAAAAAACGATTAAAATAGAGCATTATAGTTTTGGAGATGTTAAGATTAACATATTGCTGGTCACTTTTGTTAGTCAGCAGCCAATTTGACTTCATTGAAGCCATCTGATTTGGCATTAACATAGGAATAAATAGTTGTGTCATTAGCATAGATCCTGAATCTACTGTAATCCAACATCTACCCCTGGTCTACAGCATTGTTTTACTACTATTTGTATCTATTATGCCTCTTGGTTCCTTGGGGGTGATAGGGCCTCAAAAAACACTTCTCCCACGGACGCGGTTCCGGGCGACCCTCTTCAGCTCGGACCATCTCGTGCCGACTGTCTTCCCGGTGGATTTCACCGGAAAGCGTCAGACGCTCCACTTTGGAGGACACTTCCCCAGCCATATCGTCGTTTAAAAATATCGTTGAGGTTTTTGTAACAAGCTGTTTTTTAAGTAAGTAGGTTTATAGCCTACAGCACAACCTGCAACCTGGAGGACCAGGGTCTGCCTTTCGTCTGGCCCCAACCCCACAGACCTGTTGAGCTTGGTTCGACCTGTTATGGGCCGAAACACCCGCCCATATAACTCTGGGGGTCGTTGAAGCAAGAAAGCCGTCGTACCATGTCAAAGCGATACACCCTCAAGACGGGTTGTACTACCAATACGTCCTTTACAGTGCCGTTTATGGTTAACCATGTTTGTGTGACTGGTCAGAGATAATTTGGAGTAGATCTCTCATTACTTTAAACGTTATTTCTAGTGGGTACACCTGTTTCAGTTGCTATCCCTGTTTTTTATTTGTTTTATTTTTAATAAACAGTAACAATAAAAAAAGTAACAACTGGCAAAATATAAGAAGACCTACCAAAGGAAACTATCAAAGGCTAACCAATCAAAACTATATCTTTATTTTCATTAGTGAAACCACTTTATGGGTGGTTTCACAGAAGTGAAGACACCCATAAATTGGTTTATAAGTGTGTTTATAAGTTTATAAGTGGTTTAGAACTCTCCTTCTTATTTCAGCCTGATAGAGCAAGATTTGAATTAGCGATTTAAAAAAAAGCACATTTCTCGTTAGCTTTCTACAAATCTATATCTGCTAGATGTAATATCTGTCTATATTTCTGAGATGAGGTATTATATACACTATTTGCATTGTTTAGACTCTCGTCCACATCTTTGTTGCCATGTGAAGAAGGCCGGAGGGTACAATGGTCAAAACGTTGTGATAAATATGGCAACAAAGATGAGGACGATAATCCGAAATATATAAATAGTGTCTGCTAGATTTAGTTTCGTACCCGAAACATGAACAACAGTAATTTTGTAAAGGATTTTTTATCCTCCGACTTAAATTTTACTATTACAATAAATAGAAGCTCATTATTTTAGTGCGATAAAAAAGGCAGTATCAAATGTTGAACACTTAAACCGAATCAATCCCATTCTGCGTGTTCAAATAGACACGGATATATTAATAACTCTATAATTATTCGTGAATAACTGCTTTTTTTAGCAAATTTTTATACTAAAAATTAGCGGTGTATATAATACCGATAAATAAGTATTATTTTTCCGGATAGGTGCTCTATCATATTTAGAACAGTATGTCGAAAAGAAAATTATGTCAACATTTCACAATAGCTAAAGTGTAAAAAACGTTTAAACTGTGAATAAAACACGGCGTATATTTAAAAAATATATATATACATAGGTATTAACCAAATTTTAGTCCTCTTCCCTGCTAATCCTGTCAAAGACAGGCGTCATGATTTTCTTTGTATTGTCACCCGCGTAGATGTTTTCTTCATCTTCAGCATCGTTCTCGTACGCAGTGCCGCCTCTTCCTGTATTCGCAAAAGGAAAAATAAACAAATTGGAATGTGAAATTGTTATAATATTGATTCTTCTTGTGTTAGCTTAATTCTCTGTAAGTTTATCGCCTTTTTTCTGTAAAAATGTCTGGCGTCAATTCAGTCTTGCAAATCATAATGTAAATTATATATTTCAGGCAATACGAACTGGATAAAATAGTCGATAATATAGAGTGTGCCCTGTGTAAATTATCGTAATTTTATATTTTAATTTTGTTAGTGTTCAAGGGTCAATCGTAGACTATTTAAGGCTATGAGTCAGGCCATCTGGTAGAGTGCTGAAGGGGTGCTAGCTACTCTAGAACAGACATACTGCATTCGATTTATTACAACGCATCTTTTTTCAAGAGACTTTTAGTAGTAATATGTGATACGAGCTTGACCGATAATTACTCTTTTCTATTCATGACAAGGCAGAAGATATCCCGCAGTAAGCCACCGTTTCTTTCTGCGTGTGATCAGTTGCCAACCAATGTTATAGGGTCCAGTCTTTCCTGCTATTCAGCCCATATCTGGGGAGAAGAGATCGACTGATACCTTTCCCACGCGTATATGCATGTAAGCAAAAATAACTAACATGAATAGCATTTGAACTTTTTCCTTATTCCGAGCACTTAACCATTACGCTATAACCTACTTTTATTTTTCCAGGAGAGTGGATTGTTTATAAAAATGCAACCCTAAATGAGTATTCGTTAAGGAAAGAACTCACTACTTACTGGCAATGGCCAAACAGTCTAACTCATTAACCATTAACCGGTGCCTTTTTTTAAGCATTTCACCCCAAGCAAGGCGGGAGTGTCACTAGCACGCAAGGGGTTACAGAGAGAGAGAGAGAGAGAGAGAGAGAGCAAGAGTATATAGGAGTGTTTGAGGAAAGGATATAAAGAAGGACACAGATCAGGATCACGGTATCAGAAGATGTCGATTGACATTACATTTGAATATTTGAAGATTCTAGCTATCAGGGAAGCAAGTAAGAGGAGGGGAATTCCACTGTTGGGAAGTGCGAGAGAAGAAGCTGTTGGAGTTGAAGAGGCGGTTACATTTAACTGTTTTGACAGTGACTGTGTGGGATCAAGATGCTAACCTAGTAACACATTTAACTTTATGCAGTTGGGGCACCAGTGAAAGTATCTCGTCAGAGCATATCTATCTATCTATCTATCTATCTATATATATATATATATATATATATATATATATATATATATATATATGTATGTATGTATATATGTATGTGTATGTATGTATAGATAGATAGATAAGCATTTCACTTCAAGCAAGGCGGGAGTGTCACTAGCACGCAAGGGGTTACAGAGGGTAGAGAACAAGAGTAAAGAGGCTTGTTTGGGGAGAGGATAAAAAGATGGACGAGGAACAAGAATAATATATCAGCATGTCCAAAATTTCTATCTGCATTTGTTGTTGATTATTCGCAGAGAAGTGGCCAATGGCCCTTTTTCGTCCCCTATTCACTATCATCTTATAATGTTGTTTTTTCAGTTGTCTATTTGTCTGGGTTCTTTCAAAGATCAAATAATGTTCCGCCTTTTTTCCGATTCACCTTTAATCGTGTTGCTTTGTCTTGATTTCATGTCAGTCTTTTTTTTCTCCCTTATCCTCTCATCCAATCTGTTCACGGACATAATTCTCGGACAGTATTCTTAACGGGTCACGTAGAAATCCTCATGATGATTATCCTTCTCGTATTTCTTCTTCAAAATTCCACTCCCCCCCCCCGCGCCCATCCACATCACGATTATAATCGCGCAAAGACGGAGGCAGATGATCTTCAGTGATAATTCCCGAGAATTTCCGTAAACCGCTCAGAGGCCAAACGGATTTCAGACATCCTCTTATCATTTAACGTTATCTGGTATGAAACGTAAACCGAAAACATCTCTAAATGTATTCGGTCTTAAATCCCAAAATAGCTGCTTGTTAATGTCCTTGCAAAGTTCTGGATATTCCTGTTAGTGACTGGCATTATCTTATTAGGCTGAGGGAAAAAAGAATTGTCGTATTGACTTTTTTTAAAGACTTTTGCAGATTAAGAAGAATAAAAACTTGTAATTCAAACGGATAATTTATTGTTAACACATGAATATTTCGGCAAGCTTTTTCAATCATTGAGAAATAAATGAAACAGTGACTAAGCTACATTGTAAATGTTATAAATTCTGATTAACAAAAAAATTCGATCTAATTGAGTTCGCGAGATATGCGTAAGCTTAAAGCGTGAGAAGTGCTTAAAGAAATAAAGAAATGTTATTTTCAAATCAGAATTAAAAAACAATAATCCTACTTTTTTTTTTCGTTGAAGTACGGAAGTCCATGTGGTGAGAAGCAATGTTGCATCAATTCTATTACAGACATTTTCGGTACTTGTTATTATTATTTATTCAGCTACCCGTCTTTGGTTGAATTTCTGATGGCTGTTCAATTTTATTTCAGGTTGGTCGAAGTTTATTTCGTGACCTTATTTGATGGCGCGAAGTGCAATTTCTGATGATTTCTCTAGTTTTTTTGTTTTTTTTTTCGGTAGGATTCATTTTTTTTACCTTAGTACAAAGACGCTGCTGTTCGTCTTCTCTTCCTTTTAATGATCTGGAGGTCATAACAATATAATTCTTCTTTAATTTAACTTCGGCAATGTAATTAAGCGTTTTTACAATTATACTTTTGCAGATTATTTAAAACCAGAAAATATTTTCACATAGTAAGAACTGTGGATATAAATAATGATTTTACTGATACTAATTAACCTATAGCTAGGGAGAGAAGAGTATTTGCGCCTAAGTGAATGTAATGAATACATCTCGAATTGGAACTCCGGTCTCCGATTAAAAATTCAGAGCCATAATCCATTACACCACCCGCACATCCAAATATACAGTAACAAGTATTACCAAGCGATCATCCATATATGTACAGACCAGGATGGTTGTTAATTAACTTCGGTGGTCGTACGGGAGCCTGTGATTTACCGTCATGTAAGCGAAAAATGCCTAATGTTTCCGATGTCAGTGATTTCTCTTTTTCCAAAGTTCTTGAATTAAAAAAGAAATGATATAATTGCGAAAATTTACCTACATATAACATCATCTGCCAACATTTAACTACTTTTAAAATCGTCCAGAAAATGTAAATTTAGACAAAATAAGATACGAAATCCTCCTAGCAGGAGATATCTGTTCATTGGATACACTGAGTAAGGATTACGTTTTTTTCTAAATGCAATCTAACTGAAAGTAAAATTACCGGATCAAATTATCGAAGAGAGTTCAACTCATCAATGACGCAGTTTGAAGTAACAGTTACAGAACAAATATTTACAATACAAAAAACACTTGAAAATTCCAGAAAACATACCGTAATTCCCCATGTATAATACGCATTCTTTTTCTTAAAAAATCATCAGCAAAATCAGGAGTGCGTATTATGCACAACTACATAGAATCTTTAAAAAATTGCCGTAAAATAAAATAAGAATTATCATAAAACTAAATTAGAATAATATTATTCTATGTTTAAAAATAAGATTAAGAAACGCGGGCCGTAATGAAATTGGAGAGGTAAAATTTATAGGGTTTGATTACCAAACAAGGGGTGGGTATTATGCATGAGTAGAAGCATATATTCCGACACTTTCAACAAAAATTTTAAATGTGCGCATTATGGATGAAGGGGTATTATAAAAGGGGAAAATGGTAGAAAAAATGAAAGCCTGAAGAAACTAACACTCAGATCAATATGAAAAAAATGAGAATTAGAGGGAAACAATCAGTAATCTTAACGAGTTTATGTGACCAGATGACCGAATAGCTATACTTAAAAGATAACAAAGGAAGTTGTGGAGGGCTCAGGTTAAGCCGTAAAGGGACATGGCCCATATGAAGTAGAAGCATTTTAATAGACTGAATATTCGATTTTCACAGTTCCATTTTAAGTATCTGTTCAGATTGATATTCGTGAAATCATTCTCATAGTACAGTTTGCATCATTATGTAATTATGTATTTGACGAATTTACTGACGGGAAGTAATTTGCCAAATTCAATCAAGTCAAAATTGATTATATGACGATGAACTTTTTGCCAGTCTGCAGATGAAACTGAAAACATACACTCTATTAAGTTAACTAGTTTTCAAATATCTGAATCTTATTTTAAATGAAACCATGAATTCACAACTAACTGCTCACCTAAAAAGGCAAAAGATTAAGAGGGAGAACCTGTTCAAGATACTAGACATTAGTTATAAATGTAGATGTTGGTTCTGCAAAATAGTTCAAAAGGGTCTTCACATCCACATTTTTTAATAGCAGGATTATGATCGGTTCCTTGCACCACTCCAGTAAGTACCTGGCTGCTCTTGCTATCGTCTCTCTTTACAAGAGCCAGATCAGGACGAAACTGGAGTACTGCTACCCGACATGGACATGAGCTTCCCATCTTCACATTAGCCTCTTGACAGAGTGAAAAAGCGTCTCCGTGACTTTGTGGGTAATTAATTATTTTATACCCTACAACCTCTTACTCACAATCGTAAGCTTCTCGTTACTCTATCGCTCTTTCCATTGAAAGTCTTTAGACGGATTGTATTCTTTAGTACCTACCAGTTCTAACCTTCACGACTAATACCCGCCATGCTACGCGCATTGTAGCGGACCACTCTCATTCCCTTCGTATTCCATTGGTGAGATGTAATTTCAACTCAAGCAGCTTTTTTCCCAAGAAGCCACTGCTTTGTGGAATCAAAAACAGTCCAAAATCGTCTCCACATCCTTGAGGATGACAAATTATTTTCCACCGACATGTCCATTTCTCACAGACGATATGTCGTAAGCCTCCCGCTGCTCTATCAATATTTCCATGAAAAGTGTTCAGACGATCTACATTCCTTAGTTCCACCTTCACGGCTAAGATGCGCCATGCCACACCCATTGTGGCGAACCACTCTCATTCCCTTCGTAATTCACTGGTGAGATGTAAGTTCAACTCGAGAAACTTCTTCCTACAACCCACTGCCTTCTGTAAGAGACTCCCAAGAGGATGCTCACCCAATCTCTACAACCATAAATAGAATATAAATGTATAAAAAGCTATTTTATCCCCGCCATATTTGTTTATGCATGTCATTTTGAACATTATGTGCTGAAGAATGATCAGAATGTTTTTTTCTCAACTTAATCTGTCTTGGTTATTCTTTGTGAAACCAAACCCGATGAGGAGGATTCATAGTACAGTTTGCAATGTTATGTAATAATATATTTTACGACTTTACTAACTGTAAGTAATTTGTTAAATTTAATCAAACCAAAATTGATCATACGACAGTGAGCATTTTGACAGGATGCGCAGGCTAGTGATGTCCGGTACTATTTTGAATTAACAGGTCTTCAAAAATCTGAATCTTATTTTAAATTAAACCATGAATTCACAACTAACTGCTTATCTTAAAAGCCAAGAAATTAAGAGGGAGAACCTGTGCATGGTTCTAGACTTTATTTGTAAATCTATGAATTCATTGTATAAAAGTGATAAACGGCAACATATGCAATTTAGAGCGACTCTGTAATATTTTCTACAAACAAGAGAAAATTGCCTGCACTTTTTTCTGGGTTCCCATTTTTATTCTTATATTTTTCCGGTGGAAACGATTTTACGAAAAAAAGACCAGATAAAAACACGTCATTCAATTAAATATTCCACCAATCAAATATTAAAGGTAATCAAATTGACAAAAAACTGAACGTGAAGCAGAATATTGAAGCTGAAAATTCTTGGGATAGATTCAAATAGAACAAACAACATACATATAAATACTACACACAATATGTAAATATGTATATTGGCACTCACACATGGACCCATACACTCACTCACTCACTATCTATCTATCTATCTATCTATCTATCTATCTATCTATCTATCTGCATATATATATATATATATATATATATATATATATATATATATATATATATATATACACAGACACACACACACGTAGGGATATGTATGTATGTGGGCATGCGTGTTTGTGATCGTCTGGGAATGTATTAAGTAATATACGCATACACTTGTTCACGTATATATATATATATATATATATATATATATATATATATATATATATATATATATATATATATATATACACACACAGACACACACACACGTAGGGATATGTATGTATGTGGGCATGCGTGTTTGTGATCGTCTGGGAATGTATTAAGTAATATACGCATACACTTGTTCACGTATATATATATATATATATATATATATATATATATATATATATATATAAATATATTATGAAATGGTCAAAGTCCGACAATTATTTAATGTTAAACATAATAATGTCTTTAAATGTATATATATATATATATATATATATATATAATCTATCTAATAATCTACTTAGACGAAAATATCGCTTGTTCAGCCACAATAAATTTGCGTACAGGCTCTTACAATATATCACCATTCTTGGTAGATTTTATAATGTCACAGTGTGGAATAATCAGGATTAAAGGGGACTGAGAGATAAAGATAAAACGAAAAAGTATGCAGATGATTTCAGCTAGATAGAAAAAAAATATTTTCCAAAATTTTCAAACTACCTGCGTCTCTCGTCTAGTGCGCATGTGCAGAAGTGTCAAAGTAAACAAAGCCCAGTCCGATGAAATCCTAACAGATAAAACCCGTCACAAAAAAAAACAGCTTGTCATATCTATCTATATATTTATTATCTATCAGTTTCTCTCTCTCTCTCTCTCTCTCTCTGTATATATATATATATATATATATATATATATATATATATATATATATATATATATATATATATATATATATATATATTATAAATTAACTGATTTAAAATATTTCTCCGGCTATCTCTTCTCAATACAGTAAGCTATCTCTTCATCCTTTATCGCTCTCCGTCCTCTCACGACTGTGAAATACTTGATGTCATTTCTGACAGCATAGACAAGGCTCTCTCTCTCCACCGTACGCTCACATATTTGTGTTTGGCGATTTTAACGCCCACCATTACAACTGGCTTAAGAATGCTACTACTGATATCGCAGGAATAAACACAATTAACTTTTCAGTTTCTCAATCCTTCACACAGATAGTTGACTTCCCCACGCGTTTTGCCTACAACCAGGGGGGGTAAGGCCTCTCTTCTCGATATGTGATTTACCTCCATGTCCGAGTCTTGTAGTGCCACGCAGCTCTGCCCTCTTGGTAACTGTGATCATGTGGTAGTGTCTATTAACATCTCCTTCAAACCCACCCCCTGCAAAGAGCCTGCTACTACCCGAACCTCGTTCTGCTACCAACGAGCTGACTGGGACTCGTTCCGTGATTTCCTCCGCGATGTCACTTGCGATGTTGTATTTAAGCTCTCCATTCAAGAATGTGCTTCAGAGGTCTCATCCTGGGTTAAAGCTGGAATTGACGCTTTCATCCCTCAAGGAAATTCCAGGTCAAATCGCGCTCCTCCCCGTGCTTCTCCGCTGCTTGCTCAGCCCCCATTGCCCATAGGAAAAACTTCTTCCACCTATTTCGTAGCGATATGTCCGACGGCAATAGACGCCTCTGTGCCTCCGCCCGTAAGGAGTGTAAGCGGTTCCTCAACGAAGCTAAAACATTATTCTCTGCTCGGATGAAGGAACGTATTGCATCTCCCAAATTCGGCCCCAAGGATTATTGGCGTCTCTGCAAGAGCGTTCTGTACAATTGCAAACCCTCTATACCTCCTCTGTTCAACCAGTTTGAGGTCCTGACCTCCTCTGGCGAAAAGGCTGAATGCTTTGCTCAGAAATGTTCTTTCAGTTCAACGCTTGACTCTTCCGGTGTATCCATACCCGATTTCCCTCTCAGAACTTAGGCCCTTTTGAGCGGGTTACACATATCCCCGTCATTGGTATTGGGCATTATCTCGAATTTAGACCCCCACAGGGTGGAGATGGGATACCAGACATTGTCTTGAAGAAATGCTACCGCCCTCTCTAAATTATACAACTACTGCCTCAAGGAATCTTGTTTTCCTGACTGCTGGAAGTCCTTATCCATTGTTCCTGTTTTTAAGAAGTCTGGCGACCCCTCCGACCCTTCTAATTACCGTCCTATCCGTATCCTACCCCTCTTTGGCAAAGTCTTCGAAGCCCTTACCAACACCGAAGTGTTTAACCACCTTACATCACATGATCTGCTCTCCGACAAGCAATATGGATTCCGCTTTGCCCGATCTACAGTTGATGTGCTTACGGCCATCACTGAATTTGTCTACCAAGCTCTTCATAATAACGGAGAAGCTCGCGCCGTAGCCCTTGACATCTCCAAGGCGTTTGATAGGGTTTGGCATGACGGCCTTCTTCGCAAGCTTCAGGGCTATGGTATTACAGGTCGATTGTTTGACCTAATACAATCATTCCTGTCAAACCGTGAATTGAAGGTCATTCTCAACGGATTCTCCTCCAGCTCCTATCCCACTAACGCAGGTGTTCTGCAATGCTCCATCCTAGGCTCTACCCTGT
>OZ038489.1:100260789-100263289 GCA_964036315.1 Acanthosepion esculentum | reverse complement strand
AATACAGGAATTGTTATCGGCGTGGGTCTATAAACAAGATCATTTAGTGCACCACACAAGAGGAACGCCGCTGGTGTTAGGTTTAGTGATCGTAATGGTCAGTCAATTGTTCCAGGTCGTCCTATCTACCTTAGTTCGAAATTAAAAATTAACCACTACCAAATGCATAAGCTATAGTCGGGTGACGCGACATTTTCTTTAAAGTAAATATCATTCTAATTTCTAACACTGGGTCAGATTTCAGTTTGCACCCAAAGGAAGGCTTTACTTTTAACGCTGCATATATATACAGGCATATAGAATACACACATTAAAATGGGAGCGGGTATAGTTGTATATCTAACACAATTATTTTGACACTCGGACGAACACAAATACCGTCGCAGACATATCGGTAAATATTCTAATCAGACACACTCATACGGACACACAAACGTGAAGGCAAACAGCTACAATGTCAGAATGAAAAAAAAAAGATATATTTATGGATATATAGGAAAGTCTTATTCTCTGTGGTTTGTTCATTTCAGGGCGTCGGCGATCATGGATCTCCAGATCTTCCTATCGATTTTAGCTCTTAGTGGCGTCTAACCTCTCAGTGCCCCATTTCGCCATTCCTATGCACAAGTAGGTCAAGTAGGTGGCCCGATGCGTCATTCTTCATAATTTGTTTCGATGTTTCCCGTGAGTGTCTGTGGTGAACAGCCCCGTAGAAACAAACGAGCCAGAGTGGCTTGCCTTTGGTGCATAGGAAAATAAGCGTCTTACCTTAACGGGCGGCACGTGACATCGTCAAGTTTGCCGCGTAAAAATGGCGTTACTCTCCCGTCTAGCAGTATGTGCAGTAATGAGGGTTTTTTGTACAGTTTGGCATGCTTCCACCAATAGAAAGTCGTGTGCTGATTGGTCGACCTGGGGGAGGCTATTTGCCTGGAAAACTGAGAATAAAAGCGAAGAACGCTGATTGGTTGGCCGACCGCCCGTGTTGATCTGATAAAAAAGGGAAGAAGGAAAGACGGAGATACGTTGTGACGTGTTCAAAAAGCAAGGACGGCGAATTGAACCAGCGGTATCTTGATTTGTACAAGTGACGTCGAAGCAATACAGTCTTATTGAAACTACAGTGTCAAATTTTCTAAACTCTTCTTCCTCATCAAAGAAACTTCAACAGCCTCTTTCTGAGCCTGAGTATCAATTTTGTTTCCTTCAAATCGACAACAAAAAGCACACACACATATTCACAATGTATGTATGTACATGTTGGAATACAAATCTAATATACTATTTGATTTAGTAAAACAAGACAATTATCTAAATAGTACACTGCATAAAGAACTATTGTATAATAGATAGGAAGCAAATAACCGGATGTTCGAAAATACACATTTAAAGGCTCAAGTTTAAATTTGATGAAAGTTTAAGAAAAATAATGATATAAAAATTGAATGACAGAAATGGTTAGATTGATGTGTCGTCATCAAACCTCAAATCTAGATGTGGTGTAAACTTAAGTTATTTGAAGTAGTTGATGTCAGATTCGAAAATGGCATTGTTTATTGGCATCAATTTATCTGAATATTTTCTTTATTTTCTCTTTCCGACTGTCCCTGAGTTTCCTTTCTCCATTTTTTCTTTCTTTCGCACTACGTATGTACATATATTTATATGTGAATAATGACGACATTTGTTATTGTTGTTTAATTACAATTTATCAAATGCATCAGTCAAACATAAAAATAATTTCATGTACAACGTCGATCTATCAGTAAAAGGATGAGCCCGATATACGATTTACCGGTTGGGAACACTAGAATCAAGCAGACTCTGAATTTACATATCTGAGAAGCCTTCTGACAGAAGACGGTAAATGCGACACTGAGATCCGTAGACGTTTTGGGATGGCCAAGGACGCATTCCAAAGGCTGCGCAGAGTATTTCGAGACAAGAGGATTTCTTTGGTAACAAAAAAAGAATACTGAGCTGTTGCATGACATCTGTGCTTCTTTACGGCAGCGAATGTTGAACGATTTCCTCAAAGATGAAGAATAGACTCGAGGTGACAGAGATGTAGTTCTACAGAAGGATGCTATTAAGGACTGAGGGTGTGAGCAAAGATGAGGTCTTAGAGGGGTTGAAATCAAGAAGGAGGCTTATACGTAACATCAGTTAGAGGCAGATGAAGTTTCTGGGACACATAATGAGGAAGGAGGGCCTGGAGAATCTGATACTCACCGGTCGAATAGAGGGAAAGTGAAACAAGGGACAACAACGCATGATATATCTAGCCACCTTAAGCAATTGGATGAAAGGACGATGTCTGGAGGAGGTGGCAGAGGGAAGTAACTTGTTTAGATTTGCAAGGGATAGAGGAAGGAGAAGAGTCTCGATTTCCTACGTCCTGAAAGGACACTGCACATAGAACGAAAAAGAAATTTACTTAGATTAAAAATACTTCAGGTTGCTGTTCACCTATCATACTAAAATATAAATCCGTACTCCG
>OZ038489.1:100223289-100255789 GCA_964036315.1 Acanthosepion esculentum | reverse complement strand
AGAGTCGATTTAGGCTGCATGCATTCATTATACAACTATTGTGAAATTCAACCTATATGTACTGTCGTTTAAATTATCACTTTATAATTCCAGTTTTCGAATAATTCTTTGTACATTTACATGAAAAATGCAGTTGTTCTATTTAATATCCACGTGTTTCTTTTATATTTCTTACTGGTAATGAAAACAACGATAATTAATCAAAGATAAGTCACATAAAAGTAGGAAAAAGATTAAAAGGAAGGAGAGTGAATTCATAGATGTTAACACAAGGGGCAATCTAAATGTATATTAGTTTTGGGGAACGTCAACATTAAGCTGTTATCTAAACTGGAATTTTTAGATGTTACAGTACCTGAAAAATCGAAGCGGGGTTAGAAATATCTGAAACGGTGTAAGGACTGTGGTAGCTGTTTTAAGGAACTTTATTTCTTTATAGGAAGATTCATCATATGCAAGTTTCGGGGGACACTCGTGTTAGAGGGTAACATTGAGTAGTTTATATGGAAAAAAAGGGAAAGTTATCGGCTAAATCTAGACTTGAACGTGATCAGGAAAACATCTCCTTAGCTTACCTATGAAGATTAGGCCTAGTGGAACCCAGGAATGGAGTTCGTCCGAGCACTTTCCATGGTAGTACCGACAGAGCAGTGAGAGTCTTGCCATATCACGCCTGTGAACGAATTTGTAGAGTAAAAATAATGGTTCCTCAACAAGGACTCGGAGACGTTTCTGTACACTATCAAAACCAGAAAGTGACGCCTGGGCAGCTCTCGCTAAAATACGGAAACAGTACTTCATTTCCGGCTCGATCTGGCTCTTATAAAGTTAAAGTATAGGATGAAATGTTTGGAACTTACTGGAGCGATACAAGAAGCCGATTATTTTACCTTCACCGTTAGTGATGTATGTAAGACTTCTGTTCGATGTCGGGGCCCAATTCGAGCGCCAACCTACTTTCAAGGCACTGTGTCCCTTCGTGTGAACATTCGTTTATCCTGACTGGTGCTAGTTCGCAGTTTGATCGGCGCTGATTAAAACTTAGGGAATCAACGAACAACTAAAAAATTGAAGAGTGTATGTCTGACATTTTCATTTTTACCCTCTTTTTGTCAGAATACTTTACCCACTTGTCCGGATCTTTCCCGTACGGCGTTTCACAGCGTTTTCTGACAAAAATGTAGTAAAATGAAAAACAATCTTTATATATTTATCTTTTAAAAATATATTTCATTAGACAGAATAATTTAACTTAATGTGTCCAATTAATAGAATATAAATAAAGTTATTATTCTATCTAATTTTAAATTTAATTATCAAGTCATCCCATACGTTCTATCCGAATTTTGAATAATGAAAACAAGTGACCAAATGTTACATTTAATTACAGATTCAATCAACAATGTATTTTCCCTGAATATCTATGAATTCCTTCCATCTATTAACAAGCTTACTAATTCCATTACTGTAAAATTCTTTTGGCTTTGATTCGAAGAACTCATAAATGTCAGTTTTAACCTCTTCCTGTGTTACAAAAGCTGTTTCTTCCAAATGATTCTGTAAGCTACGAAACAAATGGCAGTCTGAAGGAGCAAGGTCGGGAGAATAAGGAGAACGAGGAATTTTTTCCCAACCAAGTTCTTCGATCTTTTGTGACGTGATTCTTGCTGTGTGTGGTCGCGCATTGTCCTGGTGAAACATCACCCGTTTTCGATTCACGTCTTTTCTTACCTCAAAGCTTGGTTCAAACGCTCTAATTGCTGACAGTATATTTTAGCATTAATTGTTGCATTAGGTGGTAAGAATTCAAAGTCGATTATTCCTTGGCAATCCCACCAGATTGAAAGAAGAACCTTTTCCCATGAAGTTCCCTTCTCGGCTGTGGCTGGGGTCCTTCCCCTTTACCAAGCCACTGTCTAAGACGCTTAACATTTCGATAAAAGATCCATTTTTCGTCGCCAGTCACAAGTCTATCCAAAAAGGCGAAACAAGGTGGCGAGAATGGAGAGAAGAGCAGATGTCAACTCGGGATTTGAGGTTGTTTTCAGACAATTCATGAGGCACCCATTTTCCAAGTTTAGGAACTTTTCCAAGTTGTTGAAGATGACGATGAAAAGTTGTATGATTTGAACTGAGAACCACTGCCAATTCCTCAACTGATAAAGGAGGATTTTCCTCAAGGGCTGCTTCAAGAAGCTTTTCATCAAACTCAACTGGACGTCCGGTTCGATCTTCAACTTCAAGGGTGCAATCTCCATCTCTGAATTTTGCAAACTATCTTCTGCAAGTTCTTTCATTCACACATTCCTCTCCATGAACTGAGTGAATGTTTCTAGCCGCTTCGGCTGCTGAGTTTTCTTTCTTGAACTCATAAAGCATTATGTGCCTCAAATGATTATTGGGTACTTCCATGTTAGCAGGGTTTTAATCAAACAAAATTTAAATTTATTGTTCTCTGAAATAAAGTTTGATCAGTTTAAATACATCTAAACATAAAAATAATGTTCACCTCCATTAGACATTATAAAATACTCTTTAAATTTCGTTCATTTTAACAAAAAAGTTAAAATTCGGACAGAACTTATGGGATGAACTAATACTTAATTTGAAATTCATACAAAACTGGTATCTGATCAAAAAAGATGACTATAATCTTTTCTTATATTCTGCTAAAATTCCACTCTTGTTTGTTTCTTTGTTTGTATCTTGAGTGGTTGCTTCCTCTTACATGGTTTATTTATTTATTTCTTTGCTTTCTTTCTTCCTCTCTTTCTTTCTTTCTTCGCTTTCTTTCATTCTTTCTTCTTTTCTTTCTTTCTCTCTTTCTTCGCTTTCTTTCTTTCTTTCTTTCTTCACTTTCTCTGTTTATTTTTTTTTTCTTCACATTCTTTCTTTCTTTCTTCGCTTTCTTTCTTTCTTTATTGCTTTGCTTTTTTTTTCTTTCTTCGCTTTGTTTCTTACTTTCTTTCTTTCTTTCTTTCATTCTTTTATTCCTCCTGACAACAGAAATAAAACAGGTTTTTACTGGTAATAACAAAAGTCGGACTGGAAATAACTAGATGTAAACGTTAAGTTCTATTCTAATTGTTTCTTTTCTCGCACTTCTCGCATGTGAAACTATCTCCTAGTTTCTTGCTCCTTTACCACATACAATTTTTCGAAATTTTAATGCAACATCAATCGCAATCTTCTCACTGTTCTTTTATTGTTCTTTCTCTTCACTAACGACTTTCCATTCTATTTCATTCCCAGACACCTCTTGCGTCTTAACGGTATTATCGCCTTATTTCGGGTGAAATGACTTAGGAAATATGAAGAAAATACTTGAATCAACAAAGACGAGATTCTTCAGACAAATGTTAAAAATATAATGAACAGACCAAATGCTGTGGGGAGAATATTCCAAGACAAATTGGAAATACAAAAAAATTCCTAAGAAAAATCAGTGAGAGGCAGCTGAAGTTTCTTGAAATATATTTAACGTCATACAAGTCTCAAGAGCGATTATACTTAGAGGTCCACAGTCGAAATTGTAACGATAATATCGGTGTCTGTGATATGACTTCAAGAGAAACCTACTGTTATGTAAAAATGGAAGATAGATAACGATTGATTCATAATTTGTATAATTCAGAATTTAGAAGGAAAGACTACGTGGAAAATATAAAATTCCCATGTCATAGGCAATTCCAGAGAAAGCCAGATGGCATGTCTGAGCAAAGCAGAACAAGTAACGCAAAAGAACGGATATGAAAGGAGTAGGTGTTGGTAAAAGTAACATAAGCCAGGTTGCCGTGGAGAACTACGAAAAGACAGGACTTGTAGAAACCAAAACTCCATCGATATCCTCGTGATGTGAATACCAGCGTGCTACCAATTGTGCCAAAAAAATGAAACTGATCCATATACATGTATTAATAAACGAATAGAAACAGAATCTTGATTGCTGGTTAACTATGATCTGGATCAATTTGATTCCTCCTATGAATTAATCACCTTTTCAAGTTTGTTGATCTTCGCTTTTGTTATAGCAAGAGCCGTAATTAGTAATAAAAACTAAATGTCTATTCATATCAACTGACATTTATAAACTATTGTTTGATGACAGTTCATTGTTAACAGCTTCAATATCTCATCTAGCATTTTAAGATCAATCTAATAAAGTAAATGTTTATCTAAGTTCTCGTATGACAGATCGGATTTACTTCCCATATACATTCAGATTTTCATTAACTCTTCACATTACATAGACACTGACAGGTGATTCTGTCGGTAGAAATTGAAAGTGAAATTTTATTCAGTGTTTCATCTTAACATTTAGTTTAGTTTGGGTGATTATACAGATTTCATTTTGTTTCTGATAATCAAACAACATACAAGAATGAGATTGGAATTTTCTGAAAAAAATTACGTAATAGACTTATAATTTTATACATCTATGTCATATAGGAAGAAAATGCGTAGCTACTGGCATCTAGGTTTGAGCTTGACACTCTGGACTTATGAATATATGTTTTCCGCCATGTTTATAAACAGCGGTGTCAGGCTACTGACTGTAGTCATTATTCAGTGACTATTGAGTGGAACTATCCAGTCGAATTAGTGTGAATTATTGTCCGTCGATTATTTTGGTTTTGATTAAAGATTTACCGTATTATTAGGTATTTCAGTGAAATGGTTAATTATCTTTGGTTGATTTTTGCTTCTTTGATCTTGTTAAGTGTTTATTTGCGGTTGTAATAAAATATTGTTTTATTTTAACATTGAGGTCTTAATATATAATTATTAACGGCAACCGTACGTCACAAAAATCTAGTACAATCTGAGTACAAGTGTACGGTTGCCAGACATTTTAGTAAATAATAAAAAAGGTAATTATTATTTAGGAATAATACAATCTTAATTATATTTTACACTATCGCTAACCCAAAGCAACACCCAAGAGCCAATCAAGGATGAGCCAATGAAGCTTTATGAATGTAAGAGGAGAAGTAAGAACTGTATGTTATGAGGAGATATTGGAAAGATAGCGGTTGATTCTAGACTTAGAGATCCAAATCGGTGTTATCGGAGAAGCATTTTCGCGGGAAAACTCTCCCACGGTGTGACGGTGCTGGGATGGAGGAGGCTGTCTCAATAGGACTTCCTTCTTACTAATGGAATACGAAGGTAATAAGGCTGATTCAAACATATGTTTTTGACGTAGGTGTACCAGATGCAAATATTTGAACTGGTGGAAACTAAGTAATATAAGAATAGACCTAGATTGCCGAACGTCTTGCGAAGCTTCGTTTATGGGAAAAGGTTTTGTAGGATAGAAAATAATTCATCACAGAAAAGACCGCGTAGAGGCTTTTGAACCGTATAAAATCTGTAAAGAGACGATTGGGCAGCTTTAGACCAAATATTGTAGAATTATTCTGGGATCTGATATGATTCTTGTAAAAACAGAGCGTGGTCTGAGGCGTTATGCAATTTCTTGAACGGTGCACGAAAACGAAGATATTACCAGAATCTTTGTCTATAAATCGCATATATGTGCTGTGCGAATCTGAGACTTAATAGACTCCAAAGCTAAGTCCGTCCTTGGTATGACGATAAACTACATCCGCGTCCAACAGCAAGGCCTCTGATCAGGAGTGTTTGGGGAGCGTAGGAACACCTGTTAATTGCGGGTGTTCCCAGGTCCACCCTGACCCGGGGTGGTAGCACCTGTTAGGGTTCAAGGTATGGGAAAATAGTTAACCCCCAAATTGGGGTTAAAACACTATGGAAGTGTAAAAATAGGTCGTAATACCAGAAATGCTTTGTAAAAGAGAAAAAAATATTACCATCAATACATTATTATCAGCAATACATTTTAGGCAGGGAACATTTTACCAGCAATCATTTTTTGAAAAAAATATTATCAGAAATAAATTTTCTTCAAGGGAAAATATTGCTAGCAATAAAGATTTTGTCGGCATTCAATAACCCATTGAGGTTGATATGCCGTAAAAGATGTCAAACCAAACCAAACCCAATCCACGTAGCCTCGTTCAGATGACAATTGTTAATCATAAAACGTGAAAAATCAGTGTCTTCTCAGTGATTATGAAACAACATAATCAAATATTAAGATTTTAGGGAATTATAGTCCGATTTTCGAATAAATATTTTAATTTCAAATATATCATTATAATAGTTCCAATATATATATATATATATATATATATATATATATATATATATATATATATATATATATATATATATATACACATACATATACATACATATATATATATATATATATATATATATTGCTTTTAAACTACAATTTTCCATGATTTTATAATGTATATGAAAATAATTGTCGGACATTGTCCATGTGGTAGGGTGTGACGACATTTGTTTACGTTTAGATACGCTTCGAGCAGATATAATCGTTCGAGGGAAATCATGGAAAATTGTACCTTAAAAGCAGTAAAATCTACCTTGTTAACCAGACGCTACTCTCTAGCTAAACTGGTATAACACGTAAGGCTATATATATATATATATATATATGTATGTATGTATATATGTATATGTGTGTTTCGTGCGGCCTATGTTTCGTTCTGGGTGCAAGGATGCCCTCCTTCCCCATCAAATTAATTCTATTGTTAACAAATATATTTGTAGTTGCGGTGTTGTCTACATAGGGAGAACTACTCAAACTGGACATGAGAATTAAACAGCATATTGCCACCAACATCAGGGATCACACCTTTTCTGTGAGAGGACGTGTCCCAAATACCTATGGTTCCGCCATATGTGAGTACCTCTTAAAGAACAGGGGATGTGCAGCTAATTTTAGTGCTGTCTGGTTTACTGTTCTGTCTCGGTCGCACTCATTATTTAATCTCAAGGTGCTGGGGGTGCTTTATATCGGATCCCGCAAATTTTCCCTGTGTAAACAGCGTGAGTGTTTGTTGGGGCTCGCTGTCATTTGTACCTAGCTCGCTGTATTCATTTTTTCCCTTTCTCTTTTTCATTACACATTTTATGTTGTTTTTAATTTAAGTTAAATCTCCCATAGAGGCCTGAAGAGCGGGAGCGAAACCGGTTGCTTCGCTTTTAACATGTCTAGCAATATTAAGCTACACACTTTTATTTCTATTATTAGGTTGTGTACCTTCCAGAATAGATTCAAATATATATATATATATATTTTTAGAATTGGACATAGCCCGACAATTTATTTAAAGACATTTATATTATGTATCTATAAAAAGAACGTTAAACATAATATAAATGTCTTTAAATATATATATATATATATATATATATATATATATATATATATATATATGTATGTGTGTGTGTGTGTGTGTGTGTGTGTGTGTGTGTGTGTGTGTGTTATGATCTACGCTGGAGTTACGATTGAACACACAAACGAAAAATGAAATTAAACAAAAAGTCTTATAAGACTTCTACTATATATATATATATATATATATATATATATATATATATAGTAGAAGTCTTATACTATGTCTTATACAAACGAAAAATGAAATTAAACAAAAAGTCTTATAGGACTTCTACTATATATATCTATATATATATATATATATATATACAAACGAAAAATGAAATTAAGCAAAAAGTCTTATAAGACTTCTACTATATATATATATATATATATATATATATATATATATATATATATAGTAGAAGTCTTATAAGACTTTTTGTTTAATTTCATTTTTCGTTTGTGTGTTTAATCGTAACTCCAGCGTAGATCATAATGTCAGGACGAGGCAAAGGAGGTAAAGCAAAGGGAAAGAGCAAGACACGCTCATCCCGTGCCGGACATCTGTTCCCGGTTGGCCGTATCCATCGTATCCTGCGCAAAGGAAACTATGCTCGGAAAGTCGGTACTGGTGCCTACGTCTACCTGGCTGCTGTCATGGAATATTTGACCGTTGAGGTTCTTGAGTTGGCAGGTAATGCTGTATGAGACAACAAGAAATCTAAAATCACCCCCCGTCACTTCCAATTGGCCTTCCGTAATAACGAAGAATTGAACAAACTTTTATCTGGTTTTACTATCGCGCAGGATGGTGTCCTCCCTAACATCCAAGTTGTCCTTCTGCCTAAGAAGACCCACAAGTCTACTTGAATGCATTTTATCCTCAAAATGGATATCGAAAAGGGCCACTAAAATTTACCGAATGTTTGCTTTTCTCATTGATTGTAGTCTAATTTTTTCTTTTTTTTACTTAGTTTTGTTTTTGTCCATTCCTAAGTTGCCCATTTAAACGACATTGCTTCCGCAGGAATGTGTTAAGCATTTTTTGCACAATTTTTCTTTTTCTCAATGTTTCTTCTTAAGACTCAAAATCTTAAAATTTTGGTTTTGGTTTAAATTTAGCTTTACCATGTAAAATTTCTCTTTTAATAAAAAAATAAAATGTGATAAACCAGTAATTTTTTTTTAAGTTTACATACAAAAACGCTGAAGTGCAGTAGAATAGAAAAACAAGTCGAACCCATGTGAAGAAAAAAATTTTCTATTTCTTTTTCGTTTATTTTCTTTATCACAATTTCGTATTTTTATAACGACTTGTAAATGATTTTCTTACTAATTGATCCGTTTAGGTAGGTTTGTCTGGCTCTCTAGGTCTAACTATATATATATACATATATATATATATATATATATATATATATATATATATATATATATATAATTCCTAATAATTAAAATGTTCTCTCTGTTAATTTTATATAAATCAATTTCAGAATTTAACTTAAAATATTCCATTCCCATCATCTTGAACGAGAGAAATGTTGCGTTGCAGCTGAGACTAGAGACCGGCTTCGTTGACAGGGTTCAGTTTTTTTCAGTAAAACGCTTGTGGCTTAAAAATGACTCTTCAGCCAGATCGTTACTTACGAGTGAAGAACAACATAATTTCTAACAGTATAACTTATTTTATTTTTGGGTTCTAACCTAATGTTATAAGCGACCGAAGTACAAACGTGACGCTAGGGGTGCACAGTTAAACGGCCGTCGTCCCTGTGAGTTGTGTGAGGACCACTTCGTTGCTTCTATTTGCCTTTTCGCAAAATGGTAATTTTCATAGACAACAGTGTCATCTTCGGCTAAAAAAAATAATTAATCTTCCTTCCGTTACGTTCTCTCAGTCTGAGCCTCTTGCTCATGTAATTTAAAGTTGAACCCACCTCCTGGCAGCCATTTGTCGAACGTAAATGTTCCGTATCGAGTTGTGCGATAGGTTCCACTGTTTTTAAATATAACAAGACCTCAGCTTCACTCATATTGCTACATAGATAAAAAATGTGTTTTCATTATTTCATTAGTTAAACCTTGGCCATAATCCTTCTCAAACAGATACCAACATTAAGAGAGTATGGAGAGAGGGATCCAATTTTCATCGGACCTTATTGTGTTGGTTTCTGAAGTTCCCCAGGCGGGATGCGAGTCTTGAAGTTCGATCTGTTAGAGTAAATACACCTGCAATTGGCAATTAATATCTGAAAACATTAGTGGAACAAAATACAACTGAAAGTGTCAGAGAATTTTAAACAGATAATCGCTGTTAGTACTTGAATGATTTCGAGCCTTCTCAAGGGATTTAGCAAGGTGGAGAAACTCGATAAATCGGTTTTCACATTGAAGTTTGTTAGATGCTGCCTCTGCAAAATTTGAATAATTCATTTATTGATTTACTAGTAAATTCTAATGGTAAATATATCCTTTATGATTATCGGAAACGACCGGCTATATGGTTTGTTCATGACGAATAACCGAAACACTTTCTAAAACGTGGATTGCACCAACAGACGATTATCGAGACTTTCTCTATGTCCTCGGTTGGAGTTATCCCTTACAACTTTCTGGTATTTAAGCAGAGCGTCACTGCCGAAGTTTGTCGCCAGCAACTAGATGTAATGCACATCCGGGAAGTAAAACGCGAAACGGTTCAAAGCCGCTTCATGACAATTCCCGGCTATATTTTGCAAGAATGACATTGCAGAAGCCTGGGGTATGAAACGTTTATTGATCTCTCGCTTACTGGCTACCACTTTTTCAAGAATCTTGACTGTGATTAAAGCCATAAGATATTTCGTTGCAAAGATAATGCATAAACTGCATTCAAAGATTACATGGCGTTCAAAATTTTCGAGCTTTATCGTAAAGCCATATATAGCATTATGAATAAAGACGAAAGGAAAACTTGCCATAGCCAACGTGTTTCGGCCTCATATGGACATTATCAAGGCAAATGTATTCGCCTTGCTAACCTTCTTTAGAGGACTAAACGCGTCGTTTATGATAAGTTATTCTTTTGTCATTATTTATGATGTCCTTTTACAGATCTACTACAACTGACATTTTTATACATATATAAAATTGTAAATCAGTGGCAGAATTTTAAAAAATGTTAATAGTTCCTATTTTGATTGATTAAACATTATTTACACACATTAATTTAGCAATGCATTTTGCTTCTAAAATTGGACATGATTTCTGAATAACATGCAATACCTATATAACCAAGATCTTGGTTATGGAATTATTAAATGCTACAAGTCAGTTTTCCATTTGTATGTAGTGCAGTAATTGCTGACAGTTAAAAGTAGCGTATTAACGTAAAATAAATAAGCACTTAATATTTTTCAAAATCGTTACCGTTTTATGAGGAAACGAGTTTGAACATTATGTTCAGAATTGTAGCGTTGAAATTTTATTCCGGTGATTGGTGACAGCATTATAGCAGAGACTTAAAAATGTATAATTAACTAAATCTTTACAAACTGTATATGGTCAAAATGCAAGTCCATAATTACTAAATCATTGCGCCATCAAATCGTCATTTACTTCAAAGAGAAATTATAGCGAACAATATTGATATATTATGATGTAATACATTATACATAGTAGCACTTTAGTTCTCAATAACGCAAATTTAAACATTTTGCCTTTTAATTTGCTGTTTCTGTTGTGAATTTCCAAACGTAGCTTAGATGTGGCACAAGTTCGAAAGAATGGGGCACCAAGGGATTGAACTCACTACTCAGTCGTAATCGTTCTATGAAACAAGCTTACTAACGATTACACCACTTGAGGTTCCCAATATACATTCTTTAATTTTTACTTTTTATTAATTATAATCTAACAAATGATCTGACAAATCTTATTTACTGAGTATCAATTTTTGTAATCCTTTACAATTTTTACAAAGCTTTTACTCATCCAATACACTAAATAATCGAATAAAATTAATAATTGATTTATTTTGATTGTGGTGATTCATAATTAGAATTCTGGTCTCAATATATATTATCTATTCAATGTATCTATTTATTAACTTTATTTGAATTTATTCTTGAAAGAGTAAAAAGTTTGTAAGCAAATACCCGTGGATAAGAGATAATTCTGTACATTTTTTTCATTCTATATTTAAAACTAAATGCCCCCAAATCGGTAAAATCTATGAATCTAATGTTTGCTGACAGTACTTATCACGTCAAAGCTCAGCTTTCCCATCGAATGCTATGTTGATTTTCTAAAAGAAGTGAAAGATCAACCAGCCCTACTTGTGTGGTGTCACGGCTAGTTCAAAGGAGAGATCAGTTGTCAGCATCAGATCATCTACTTTTTTGTTTGCTGCCCCCATACAGGACTGCATCAGTTGTATATTTACTAATGATGCATGAAATGTCTCTCCTAGAATGATGTTTATGGAACTCGTTTGGTATAGCGTGATTTCTTTCTTCTATTCTTATTTGGCGCTCTGATATTGCGATCTTGTCAATGGCATTGCTATTATAATAAATATATCGATATAGTCCATTCCAAGAGCAAGATCATAGTCTGTTTCCTTGTGAAAATGTGTCCATTGAATATATAACTAATTTTAATGAACAGAGCTTGACGATCTTCTGAAAAGAATTGTTCATTTAATATGTACCGAGATGATTTTAGTAGTATAGTACCGTACCGAGTGATAAATTACCAGACATATCATTATAGACGATTTTCCTTTAAGTAGCTATTAAGAAGGAAACGACTTCATTTGTATTCGCTATGAAAGCTAAAATATCATTATTATAATGACACTTTTCAATTTTTTGTTCCAGTGATTTATCTTCACGAACTTTGTACGCGTTCTGTAATTATAACTTTTAATTACTTCTTGTCTTTTCGAAAGCTTGGAGAATAAGTTTAATAAAATAGTGAATCAAAAATATGCCAAAGTGTAGAAAAGATAAGCACAGCGCCACTCCCATTATTAGCCGCTTGATATTTTGTCGAGTATGAAAACCGGAATTGGAATCTAATTTTTTTAGTTGGAGAATGATGAAATTCTATGGCGTGAAATGGTGGGGCCATGGCTGTATCGGTTGCTTTAAAATCACAGCTTAGACATACATTAATTTTTAAGTCACACAAGAACTCATAGTTCGAGAAGAATTCTAACGTTTTCAGAAATAAAAAATAAAAAATTCTGTACACACGACAATTCATCAAAAAATATCTGAAAAAAATTGCATTTCAAACATTTGAGGAATGGGTTGGTTCTTTTGCTTAGTGACATTTCAAACTCTATGGGTTATTTGATGTTGAAATCTAAATATCTGTCGTAATTTTATTTTATTTTAGTAATTTTTGAGATAATATTGATTTTAGTGATACACGTCTCAAATTGGAATGCAGCACTCCGATTAAATCACACGCACATCTACGATTACACCACCCGGTATTCCCAAGAGGTCATCCATCTAGGAAGTGACCAGACCTAACGTTACATAACTTCAGTTGATCATAGGGAAAACGGTGTTCAACGAGATGTGGCCGTAAGTCTCGCTTGATGAAGTTGTCCATAATTCGATTTGAAACATGTCAGGCATTCTACCGAGAAATTTTTATATTTGTCGGCGGCAATTTAGCTGCAAATAGCTGTCTTTTACATAAAAGAAGTCGAACAGTTTACAAATTGTTGAATAATTTGTCGATTTAATTTTGTCTTTATAACATAATAGTGGAGGCATGTTGGAGTAATGGATAGTGGCTTAGATCGAGAAATCGGTGAGTCGGATTCAATGCATTCACTTACGTGCTAATACTCTTATCCATCTTTTCCCTTCAGCAATGGGTAAATAGCAGTGTAGACTGGACATTATAGACTTGGTTGTCAACCAGTTTAATAGAAAGAAAATTCTGAATATTAACCACCTGCTACCATGTAGTTCTTGCATTCTTAAGCTCTGGGAGCAGGGACGAGTTACCCCAACATCTCCGGTGCAAAACGAAACGGCAAGGCATTTGACTATTCTGTCTTGAATGTCACTATGAATTACAATTGTGAGATGGAGAAGAATGGTGACCATAGTTGCACATAGTGCGCTAAACTTAATATATGATGAGAATGATGATAACATCTTTATATAGTTTTGCGTGTTCCTTAGGGCTTTAATTACTTCTTGCTAATACTTTATACATAAAGAATTATCCTGTTTTAATCTCACGGAAAAACTGAAAAGACATCTCAGAGAAGCAGTTTGGTTTCAGGGACAAAATGATGGAATGCGAGAGAAGGCAGAGAAGACGATAATGTTCTCATGTATTTAACGTCTGCTTCAGTGAAATGATCAAATCTTTTCAATTGTACCCACCTTGAATAATGCCTTGTATACATACTTATAGTTGTTAATACAATAATTCGTAAAGGCGTTGTTGTGCAATATTGTGCTAAAGATGTTAATGTCAATTTATATAACGAGGCGATAGAGGAATTTCCGCGGGCATTTTATATTTGTAGGAACTCGCAAAAAGATTATTTAATTATTAGCTTCAGGATTAGGATTGCATCCGGAAATGAAAACTGGAAAAACGTGAAATTGTGACGCCTACTACAAATTATCATAATTGCAATAACACCCTTTTGATTTTTTTGATCCCAAACATTTGTCATCGGAAATTTTATACGCTGTCTGTAATTAAAACTTTAATTAAATTCTTGGCGTTTCAACAACCGGGCTTATGAGTTTAATTCTGTGAAATCTGATAAAATTAACAAAACTGTTGCCATGTAAGTGTGACATGTACTCTGCAATAATTAATACATATTAGGTGTAATAATTAGCATATAAGTCGAGCAGATTTTACCTCGATTATATTCGTTGGGTTTAGGGACATTAGAAAAAATATAAAAGTAATTAATAAAGCGGGTATATGCATGACATAGCGTGAGCATTCAAAAGCATACTCCGGTCTTGATGGACGACTTGTGTTCGCTGACTTTTAATACACATATCATTCCACGTACATAACCATGAAGAGCACCCTTAGTGAAGGTTTCTGGCATGTTTGATAGTTTTGTCTTACGTAGACATGTCCAATGCACGATCTAACAAAATGGGTAATGCCTTTAGTCCACACTCCTCCACTTGAGGTAAGCAGGAGCCGCTTCTTTGATAGACTACAGAGGACAAGAATTTACGTATGACTTAAGTTTATCTTTGTACCACAAATATGTTGCTTTCAGATTCTAAGAAACGTATGTAAGCAGTAAATGAGAATATTCAAGCGTATTTCATTACACCGTCGCACAGTATCACAAGCCTTTTAAATTTGCAATCGCATTAGAAATAACTACACTTTCGCATTTTAAAATCAGATTGATTCCAGATTATGAGCACCAATCATAAAAGGTTACCGCTTATGAAAGACGTAAAAAGCTGACAATTAAACTTGAGTCAGAGGGGAGAGGATTGAGCTACATAGAAGATAGGTTTACATTAACCCATTAAATCTCATTTTTTAATGCGCATTTGTGGCCCAGACAGGTGTCTAAGGTGTTTCCTTATGTTTAATTTCAGTAGTTACTATTGCCGTTTTTAGAGAAACTAGAACATCAAATATATATGTGTATAAAACATCAAAAAATAATATTGATTAGAAATAATAAAAAATACTTTTCAAAATAGTCCTAATCCTTCTACTCGTGAAATGTAAAATTACGACAGAAATTACGGCTAATAATAAAAACTTTAAAAACTAAGTGTTGCAAAATACACCTCTGAAAATGCAATGTATTTAAGCAATTCAATGTAAATACAAGGAATAAGATGTGGTGAGTTTAATTTTAACAGATCCCCAAAATGGAGCTCATGGCAGGTTTCAGGTGCTTTTCAGGTAATTCCTGTGACATTCACCAGCCGATGTTAGAATTTACCAAAGTACGTCTCTCTCTCTCTCTCTCTCACTCTCTCTCACTCTCTCACTCTCTCTCTCTCTCTCTCTCTCTCTCTCTCTCTCTCTCTCTCTCTCTCTCTCAAAATAATACTGATTCTTTTTAAGGCCTGATGTTTGGATATATGATAATTAAATAGTCCACCTAATGTACTAAATTGGTATATACCTGTATGAGAATTTCCAAGATAAATTCGAGTAATAAAGTGCAAGAATGTACAGGAACCTTGATACAAGCCTGTTTTGTTCCATTTGTTGCGGTAAAGAGATCAGAAATTTCGCCATCCGAGGTAACGGAAGCCTTCATATCCCGGTGGAAAGACATAAATACACTTAACTGATTACAAACAAAATTGTTCGTAACCATTTTGGTTCTCACCAGTCGAGGTGCAATTGAAATGCACCGAAACGAAGTTGCATCTTTGTAGTGATTAAATTGTTTTTTGTCTATATGAAAAAATGATAATAAATAATTATTGCTCTACTATCGGTATTGAGCCCTCTTTTGAATTAATTCTGTAAACGTTAGAATTCAAATATTATTTTCGTGCTCATTACATTCGGATATATGTGTGTGTGTGTTTGTGTGTGCGTGTTTTTGCGTGTGCGTGTGTGTGTGTTTATGCAGATATAAAGAAACGATTCCAAATGATTGAAATTTTCTGGAAGGATCGAATCCTGAATCTATCTCAAAGATGGTAGAATTTAGTGGAACATGATATTACAATGTGGTTTACATAAATCTATGCACAATTTTATCTAAATACGGTCCTTGAATTTCATTAAAAAAACAATGCAACTTTGTTTTATATATATATATATATATATATATATATATGTATATATATATATATATATATATATATATATATATATATATATATATATTGAAGTGTATCCTCGAATACGAGTGGGAAGCTATAAGAATATATATGATTAATACAATCAAAATTCGTCACTAAGCTGAGTGATGTTTTATTCAGCACTTTGACTGTAGAGTTTTTGAGATGATATTTTTGTATTTGTTTACTCAGCTCTTCAGGACGTTTCAGCTTTTAACTGCCATTTTTATACGTTTTCGCTTTCTTTATTTTAAGTTTGGGATGTTCTTGCTTTATTGATATTAGGTAGTTTAATTTCTTTGTATACGCAGGTGTGTCTGTGCGTTTGTTTGCGTGGACCTGTGCATGTCTGTATTTTTAAAATGTTGAGAGAGAGGGAGAGAGAAAGAACGAGTGACAGGAGAGCTGGGAGATATAGACAAACAGATAGTGTGAGAGTGTGGCTTAAACAAAGTGTTTAATATTTACAATTTGCCTTAATTGCTAGTTCATCCATTGTAACTTTACGTGCAGGTTCTTATAGCGTGTCACTATACATAACAAATCTTTTGTTATCACAGTGTGGGAAATTAATTAACAACTGTCATGGAAACAAAAAAGAAAAGAATCCAAATGCAATCGGCGTGATTATCTACCCAATACCTATCACAATTCTTTTTTAAATTTCAAATTCCCAGCACCTCTCATTTGTGCGCATGTGCAGTCGCCCCGACATAAGCGAACTAATGAAATCCCAAAGGACGACACTCGTAACCCATTAACCTTTTCTACTTTGTCGTACATCTTTCTCAACAGAATGTTCAAAGTATGACAATAATAACAATGGAAGGGAATTCTACTGATAAATAAGATATTGTTTTTGCCACACTGTAATCGTTAGTTTCAATCAATATGAAAATGAAAATAAAACAAAATCATAAAAAATAGAGATCACAGGAGAAGAAGAAAAGAAGGGAAAAATCGATTCAAAATAAAAACAATAGTGAAATAAAGATCACGCAACATTGGGTTTGGGCGCAGTTTTGCATTGAATGTCACCAAAGCGTCTGACATCGTGACTTACTGACAGTTATAGACAAACTTTGAGGCTTTATGGATACTGCGACTCAAACAAAGAAAAAACACAGACAGTCACGGGCGCAGCTGGTTTTAAAAACCAAAAAGACAGAAGACAAAATTGCCAATCGTAAATATTGACACGCCACGAAAAACATCAATTGCTTTTTTTTGTCTTATCTTTTTTTTTTTTTTTTGACCAGTGTCTTCTCTTCACTAACAATGCGTTCGATATCTTGTCTTGAGTTTCACTGTAAGATAAACCTTGAATATCTTCTTTGTTGTGAGGTGAAATTTAAAACATTCGCGGGTGAATAGAGAAAAAGGAAAATGACGAATGGCAAATTAATTTAATGCTGAGGATTTGCATATTGAAGAGCATTATTTAGATCGGAGCAGTGCTGCACAAAACTACAAACTAGAGGTCACCAGTCAGAATCGCGTGTAATATATAAACTGCAGTATGTCGGAGATACTTACTTACAATTGCTATAGGGTAACTTTGTAGATATTAGGTTGTAACTAATTTCATACTCAATCTTTATTTCATTTATTTTAATAAAATAAACGTATAACACGCCACTGCCATTGTTAAGCAAAACTGTAGGGTAATTGTTGATTGTCCGTTGATATATATTTTTTTCTAGCATTTTGCTCTGATAAGTGACACGTAAGGCGTCTACTCAATGAGGCGAGGGAATGTCCGATATAAATAATCGATTTATGACAACAAATCTGTTATAAAGTTATAATATACCTAGTTTTAAGTATAGCTAAAATAACTAATGTGTTTTCATGCCTTACTGTAAATCAGTTGGCAAATGTTTTCCGTGAACTGCAAAATCATATTACCCTTTGTATTGCTAATGATGGATGACATGTGGAAACTTAAATAAAGTTTCAATAAAACCTTAAAAAAATATAGATTTACTTTTTTCAAATTCTTTTTACAAATTATTTCTATCGCAAATACAAATAAAGTTATAAATTGTTTAAAGTGCACACGAACTTTATGGACAACCTGTATATGCCTGCGCACATGTGCATATACACACACTCACACACATATACGCATAATATACCCTATGCCTGTTTTTGCTTGCTTACATACACAAACACACACGCGCGCACGCACAAACACACACACACACATATATATATATATATATAGACAAAACCTAATGAGCCAGACAAACCTACCAAGGTTTCACTTAGGCAGATTGTCTGGCTCATTAGGTTTTGACTAGGTCTGCTCTACGTTTGTATCAAGCTTTTTAGTTAGTTGTTTACTCGTATTGGGTTTTTTTCTTTTTGCCTTGAACCTGTATCTGTGCGATTATTTTCGACAGACTTTCATGTTCCTGGCTCTTTCTTTTTTAAAACCTTTTTCTCCCTTTGAGATTGATTTGGCTATTGTTAAATCAAGAATTCGAAGGTTTTTCGACACGAGTATAGTCACACACACATATATATATATATATATATATATATATATATATATATATATATATATATATACATATATATATATATATATAATATTAATTCAATAACCAGGTAGGCAGTGACGCTACCAGTATACCAAAAATCGCTTTTTGCTATACTGTCAAGCCTTTCAATGTTGATTTTGTTTCTTTTGCTATTTTTAGATCTTGGCTGAATGATCTGTTCTCCCAACTGTGCGAGTTTGGATTGCTTGTTAAATAGTACTCGGCCGGTAAGGTAATCATCTTATTAATTCAAGTTACTGGCTACCTGAAGATCGTGTGCAAACACGTGAAACTTAAATATTGACCTGTCATTGCCTACATGATTATTCAATTGATATTCAAATGCTCTGTCATTTTTATGCCATAGAGCAATTTTATGCCATTAGGCTAATTTTGAGCAAACTCTATTTAGAGCTGCTTATTCAAACCTTGGAATCATATATGTTCTAGCGTGAATTTAGATGTCAGGTCCTATTGAAAACACTTTGTGGCTTAATCCTTCAGCTCCTTTACCATGACACCATTTTCACTTGTTATTGAGTGTTTTTTCTATACTGGCAAGCCTTCCCTGGTTGAATTTTTTTTTTTTTGGGGCCATTTTCAGATCTTGGCTTAATGATCTACCCACGCCACTGTCTGGTTTGCTTGTCCAATTGTAATCGTCCGGTGGTAATCATCTTATTACTGCAAGTTAATTGCTACCTGAAGATCAGGTAGTTAGACAGCTGGAGCTGGCTGCATGCTCAGCTGTTAGCTGTTGTCGGATTCTCTGCGCGAAGGTAGAGAGGAACGTAGTCGAGCCTTTGCCGAAGGGCAGAGTCTCGTCTGCGGAGGTAGATAGACTCGACCCCGTTTATGCGGAGAAACTACGGAGAACATTTGGCCGAGCCTACGGGATCGGATTGCCCCACATTACATTCGGCCTTGTGGCGCATCCTATCTCGTGGGGATGTCGGTAAATATTACTCGCAATCTGAAGATTGTGTGCCAAAGCATTAATATTATAATAGTGGCCAGTCATTGCCTACCTTATTATTAAATTAATATTGAAATGCTCTGTCATTTTGATGGCATAGCGCACTTTTATGCCAGAAGGATTATTTTGTGCAGACTCTATTTAGAGCTGCTTCTTCGAACCTTTTAATTATACATATATATATATATATATATATATATATATATATGTATATATATATATATATATATATATATATATATATATATATATATATATATATATATATATATATGTTTGTGTTATTTCCTGAGCATAATCTGGTAAGATCTTATAATAATTGAGTATCTATAGAAGGCCACAAACATTAGGAATGTAATTAATTCTTATCTGTGACCATATCAAGTTGAAACATCGGATCCCCTAGGATCACTGAAAGCAACGTCGAGCCTGGTCAAAACAGATGGGTGACCTCTTTGGAATACCAGGTGCTATAAGCTTCGATGTGCGTCTGTTGTAATTGATAATGACTCGGAATTTTTATCGGAGTTCCAATTCCAGTTAGCTTTTTTATATCCCCCCTTCATAAAATGTATGGATCACCTCTTTTGTCTCAGCTATAGGTTAATTAGTAAGACTTGTATTACTAAATACTTATTATCTCCAAAAATATTCTTGAAATCTAAAAATATATTCCGGCTTTAAATTAACTGCAAAGGGTTGATAAGCCTTAGAAAACGAATCAGTCAATCATACATTTCATATCTGTAAACCGCGCATTGGATGTTCTCAATGCAAATCGTTATTTGAATAATTACTAATTGTATTCTGTGTGTTTTTCAAATCATATTTATTAAAGTCCTCCAATCCTTCTCTTTAAGACATGTGTACAGTATGAAGACATGGATTCAGTATTTTCCGAGATCTCTTCAGTGTGAAGTGAATAAACATTTTGTCAACAGAAAATTGAGTCGGACTGGCAGATTCAATAATTGTCACTTTTAAAAGTAGTCCCGCCACAACATTTAACACGCAACGTAACTGGTACAGATATCAAAATATTTAAAAATAAACCATGTAACATTGACTGAAAAGTGAGTGCAAAAACACACAGGGGAGGGGTATAAGAAATAAGGTTGCAGTACGTGCGTAGGAAAGGAGAATAAGAAATATATATTATCATTATATGCAGGATACAAGATCATTGGCCCTAGACAGAAAGAGGTTTAGATTATAGAATTCGGGGATGTATACTTCTAGAGAAGAAGCTGTCCAATCGAAACTTCCTCAATATAAATGGAATATCTACCATCAAAATTATTCATGGCTGTAGAATAGAAAATACTTTAGAAGATACTTTTACTCTGATTAGACTTTTGGCTTGCTATGCTTTCAAAGTAGACGCCCTTAAGAGTGCAATAAACAGAGATACTGAAAGACACGTCAAAGAATGGAGAGAAGAGTTATTGTGAAAGAAAGGAGTGCAGTTTTTGTCGTTTGAAAAACAAAAAGACAATCTATTCTGGCTAAATTGTTCGGGCTGTTGTCACTATCTTCGTTGTCATAGTAACGAAGTTTCGGCCGTTGTACGTTCCGGCATTCTGCAGGATCGGAATTTCGAACTGAACTCTCTATTTCGTCCAACGGGGAAGCTTGATCTAGAAGGCTTCTTCCAGATATCATATTATCAGTTGTCTCCCTTTAACTCAACGCTCCAAGTGTTTTGTTCAACTCTGCATTAGCCAGGTATTGAACACACAACTCTTTGGTTCAAGTCACTGGATTCAACCAACACCCTTATACGCTGGGCCATTTTAATATATCAGTTTATATTGAGCCAAAACGTGATATATATGACAAAAAAGATGACGACAACAGTCTGAACAATGTAATTAGTGTAAATAATTACAATACCTCACGAAACCTTGGGAATTTGATAACGAAGACAAGGAAAACAATCCGAACAATGTAAATAGTAGACATAATTACAATAACGCATCTCACAAATACAGACAGATATTAAAAAGTCAATTTTTATTATGGCTTGTTTTATTTACGTCTTTTTTTAGATCAGAAAATATTGTTTACACGTTTCTTTCACAAAATATCAGAAAAAAACGTTTATATGACATGATATATGTAAAAACAAATAATTGGGTATTACTGTACAGGGAAACATAAATATTTGTTTATTACAATAAAAGGTATATTTAGTGTGTAAAGTATTCGTGTTTCTATCGCTACTTTCGATTTGCTCAATCAGTAATAGCAACTCAAATATCCGTTTAACGTGATAAAAATATAATGTCAGAGAAAAAATCATTCATTTACATGCATACACACAACACACCCACGCACACACACACACACACACACACACACACACACACACACACATATATATATATATATATATATATATATATATATATATATATATATATAATTGAACATAGAAGTCAACACTTAGAGGCGACAGTCTGTTTCATGCTAGATGCAATCGTCAGGCCACGAGTGCAGTTATTTTTCTCGGTTATTTATATATACGGGTCAGTATTTCATTGTGAGTAGTCTATTTTTGCGGTTATTTTACCGGGAATCGTTTCCGAAATCTCTTCAGTGTGAAGTGAATAAAGATTTTGTCAACAGAAAGTTGAGTTGGGCTGGCAGATTCAATAATTGTCACTTTTAAAAGTAGTCCCGACACAACAATTAACACGCGACGTAACTGGTACAGATATCAAAATATTTAAAAATAAACCATGTAACATTGACTGAAAAGTGAGTGCAAAAACACACAGGGGAGGGGTATAAGAAATAAGGTTGCAGTACGTGCGTAGGAAAGGAGAATAAGAAATATATATTATCATTATATGCAGGATACAAGATCATTGGCCCTAGACAGAAAGATGTTTAGATTATAGAATTCGGGGATGTATACTTCTAGAGAAGTAGCTGTCTAATCGAAACTTCGTTCATTATCAATGGAATATCTACTAGCAAAATTATTCATGGCTGTAGAATAGAAAAAGCAATCACGCGGAATTTCATTTAACAGAGTTTGTACTCTATCAAAGGTGGTAAAAAATGAGGAATAGACATTTCGAGCAGTTATGACAGCGATACTTTTACTCTGATTAGACTTAAACTTGCTATGCTTTCAAAGTTGGGAAGCAAGAGATAGGAAGGGCGTTCCTCTGACGGGAAAGATAAAAAAACTGTTAGAATAGAAGAGATCTGTCTATATTTCTGAGATGAGGTATTATGTACAGTATTTACATTAGTCGGACTATTGTCCTCATCTTTGTCGCCATATTTGTCACAACGTTTCGGCCCAAAGAGTGTGAGTTCAATACCCGGTTCAGGCAGTGGAGAACTTTCAGAGGGAAAATTACCAGGAGATAACTGATAACTGACATCCATCAAACATGGCTCGTGGAACTAGAACAGTCTACCCCAGTGATCGAAATAAAGGGTTCGGTTCGAAATTCCAACCACCTGAAGAAGGCCGGAGCGTACAACGGCCGAAACGTTGTGACAAATATGGCGACAAAGATGAGGACAATAGTCCGACTAATGTAAATACTGCACAATAGAAGAGATGTCTACATTTAGACGTTTTGGCATGAAAGAGTGAGACCGAGATGAAAGTAGCTCGTCAGATCAGTTGCCATGATAGTACTTGGAGAAAAGATAGAGGGAAGCCACAGCACGTCTTGGAGAGAGCGACTGCAGAGGTGATTCCAGATCATGGCCAACCACATTGCATATCCATCTCTGGATTTTTTCTAGGGCCTCGAGATGAACAGCGTGAGCACCAAATCATATATGACAGCAGTATTCCATGCAAGGACGAATGGTTGACTTGCAGATTTGAAAGATAGACTCCGGCGAAAAGAAACTTCTGACGTAACCCCCCCCCACACACACACACAATATATATATATATATATGCAAGCACACATTTATTAGAAATTAAATTGCATAATTTAGCTTCCTCTGTGCTTTAGGCGATATTTTCTTTCACAGTGAGATTGAAGAATGTTTATGAGAGTCCTTAAATTTAAAAGAAATCCAAAACCTAATATGATTATTCTTTACTGGAAATAAATGTATATAGTTATATATGTATTTTTACATATGCGCATTATATATTTATATATATATATATATATATATATATATATATATATATATATATATATATATGTATATATATATATATAGGTGACTATACTCGTGTCGAAAAACCTTCGAATTCTTGATTTAATATAAATATATATATATAAATATATATATATATAAATATATATTTGTAAATATATATTTAAATATATATATATATATATATATATATATATATATATATATATATATATATATATATATATATATATATACGCTCTATGCTTGTACTCGCAAGTATTTTTACATATTTGTTATTGTGTAAATATATAAAGAATTTTTTGTGGTTAGGTAAGTAGCAATCAGTTCCGGTTAACGTGATTCGATTCCGACGTGAGATGTCATTGTTAATACGCAAGATTTCTGTAACATTCGAAAATTAATTCCATGGCACAGGGTAAATAGCCATCTAAGAAATATGGGGGCGGGGGGCTTTTGAAGTAAATGCATGCGCGGGATTGATTGATTATTTCCCGCCAACGACCATTTGTAAATCCAAATTCATTGAACGTTCGATGCTATTGATCAAATATTTCATTCGGATTTATATCCCCCCATTTAAATATTAGTATAGAAAAATGTATCCGAGAATTTGCATTCACTTGAAAATCATGAAAGTCATATTGTATTCTAACTTACATCTAAATAGAGCTGTATTCAAGACTCACACACACGCACGCGCGTGCGCTCACGCACACACATACTAAATAACAAACCCCCATAGATATGATTTAAGATTTACACTATGTATAGGTAATGAGTTCTAACAGTGTGCAGTAGAGGATTTGTAGATATATAGAGTGAGGTCATAGAAAACAACATTTTCACCTCTACAAAGGCATAATCTACATATCATCGTATTATGCGCTTACTGCTCATTTAGTAATTATCTACCTTCCGTAGCTAAAAAGGACTGTTTAAAAGACATATATTTATTCTAAATTAAATAGAGTTGATACGCCGATAAAATAAAACCAACACTCGAAGCTGTCTTTCCGTGATAACAGTACCCCGTTCCTCACTTCAGCTCTTCTCAAAAGGTCTTCGTTGGTCACCACCCTCTCCAGGTATGATATGCGCAAAATTCTTGTTAGAAACCACATTTCTACTGTTCTGATATTCGTCTCAACCTCAAAGCGCAAGGTCCTGCCTTCGCATCTAGAGGTCAATGTTGTCAATATGAAACAGTTGAATATACGCGCCGTCAGCTCCATTGACAGATCTCTATGAAGTTGGAAATTTGTATGATAAAAATATCATTTATAGGAATGCAATAGGCGATTATATCTCTTTCGTTGTGATTGAATCACAGGGGTCATGTGATGGCCGTTGAGTGGTCTATAGAATCCGCGCCAGTTGTTATATACAAGCTCCTGAGACCAAGGCGCGTAATCTGCGTAAAGAACCACACACGAAACCATCTTTATACACGTACTAGTAAGTGGTAATGTAATTTTTTTCGGACGATCTCATTAACGTTGAAACTAAGAATCACGCATCTATCTACTGGGTTGGATAGACTCACTTAGGAAGCAGAATAAAACAAGAAATCTGGATCATTGTCTGATGGAATTTCTAAGCAGTACTTCATTTCAAGCTTGTTCCACACGCACGTGTCATCAACGCTAAACCGCGTGTACGACAAACAAAAGGAGTTTCCCGCTTTGGTCAATCTAGGTCGGGATTTGTTTCTGCAAGACAATGCGAAGCCACAAATTGTTGACTAAGGAGTGGCCCAAACTGGCGGATGGTGTTGAGATTCTTCTACATCCACCATTCAGTCCCGTGTGGCTATGGCATATTGCGCACAATGGCACAATGCCTCTGCGACCAGCGATTCAACACTTTTGATGAAGTGAAGGAAGCTTGTTCGGAGTTATTCTGATTCAAAGACAGCAGATTACTATCTGGGATAGACTGACATTCTGGTTGTTCTCTGGCAGAAGGTCGTCGAGAATGATGGAATCTATTCGGAATAACAGATGTTGATGTTATTCCATAAAATGTTGTTGCATTCTTTCCGGTTCGTAAGTCAGTCAGGACATTCTGGCCAACCTAATATCTATCTATCTATCCATATATATATATATATATATATATATATATATATATATATATATATATATATATATATATATATATATATATATATATATATATATATATATGATAGAGGAGATAGAGAGAGAAAGAGTGATAGAGAGAAAGAAAGATTAAGGAAGCAAACGAGGTAATATTATTCAGAAGAATTACAATGTGCAATTAGGAGGCACGGTGGAGTAATAGGTAGCGGCTCGGATCGAGCAATCGGAAAGCCGAGTTCAAATTCCTGTCGAATCCATTGGATTCATTTATGTGCTAATACCCTTGAGAAAGGTATGAATCCTTTTTTTCTCACCGCCACCACTTATGGGTAAATAGCAGACCGGCTTCTTTCGCCTTTGATTGCAACTAGTCTACCACAGAAAGAAATGGCAAACTATTACAGGAGAAATCTGCCCCGTCAGTCATGTATCGAAAATTCATGATCGCCAAAGCGTGCATCACGCATGGCACATAACTGACCGGCTGATATTACATTTCTAAAACAAAATGTTTTAAATGCTGCTTAAATTCACTGCATCTTCGAGATAGCTTCGCACAATATTATACTCGATGCAAAACGTTCAACAAAGGATTTCCCCCCGATATTTGTAGATCACAGAATAAAGTACACTTGAATGATAGTTACTAGTAATTCAATGACGCCTATCTTTCGTTGTTATTGGCATGTTGAGCTCCCTTTCTTCCATTTATTGAAAGCAATACTCACAGTTTGCAATAAATAGAAAGTCTCCAGTAAACGGATATTCGGATAAATGGGGGGTGCTTATAGACCCGTAGGTTATCGACGAAGTGCCAGAAAGTTTGAGGTTTCCCTTTCACAGTACTTACAAATTTTGGCAACACAGAGCGGAAGAATCCGAATAGAAATGAAAGCATAAAAGATGAGATTTAAATCGCAAGGAATTGTGTAGAAAAAGTCGGTATTTAAAAAAAAATGGATATCTGTAAGGGTTCATGATGATCAAGTTCAGAAATCAAATAAGAAGACCATTGGTGAACAAAAAGTGTAATTTGATCATTTCCTCTTTCGGTCGACAAGCGAGAAAGAAAAATAGTTACACTAAAGCATATAAATACAGTGAGGTGAAGCAAGTATTTGGACAGTAAAATAATGGATTTAGAATCATATATTGAAAGAAAAGCATTGTCTAAAGCTCACAATATTTTCGTAAAACAATAATAAATGCAAATAAACAGCAAAAATACATTATTTGATACGTATATATATTTTATATACAAATTATTAAAACAGGTAGTGAAAAAAGTATCAGATTTGTGTTAAGGCGACCAAAGAACCTCGGTGAATTGAAAGTTTTTACAGAAGAAGAGTGGGTTAAAATTCCCACCAAATCATGCCAGGCGCTTGTAGAGAGCTACAGGAACAGACTGAGAGCTGTGGCTGCAAATGAAGGAGGACGAAGTAAATATTAAACACATTTAAAACATAATTTATATTCTGTCCAAATACTTTTTTCACTACCTGTTTTAATAATTAATATATAAAATATATATACGCGTCAAAAGATTTATTTTTGCTGTTTATTTGCATTTATAATTATTTTACGGATATATTGTGAGCTTTAGACAATGCTTTTCTTTCAATATATGATTTTAAATTCATTATTTTATGTCCAAATACTTGTTTCACCTCACTCGTGAGGCTCAATAAATTTATCAAGCGTAATGTGAGTCTTCTGGAAAATCACGAAAATCTATGGAGAGATAACTAGATCATTGAATGGGAGAGTCATTAAGCAAAAGTGGGTGACGCAGTGAGACTTTGAGAGGAGAACTGCTCTTTAAGAATCTTAGATGTGTGACTATATAAATAAGAAAAGCAAGGAAGAAAAGAAAGACATATATTATAGTCTTCTCTAAAACGGAAAAAGAAAGAAAGACACAATATATAGTCGAGAAAAGAAAGAAAAATAGTCTCATCTAAAAAAGGATAAAGAAAATAAGAAGAAAATGGAGGAAAGAAAGACACAAGATATAGTTTACTCTCCAACGAAAAAGAAGAAAGATAAATATATGGTTGATATAAAAATTTAACTTTATATATATATATATATATATATATATATATATATATATATATATGGAGAGAGAGAGAGAGAAAGAGAGAGAGAAGGGAGAGGCAGAGGAAAGACAGTAGGAAAAAGAAGCCATGCGAGAGAGAGAAAGAGATAGAGGAGAAAGAAAGAAAAAAGCGGTCAAAAGTGAGAGAGAGAGAGAGTTTTACACAGAAAAAAAATGAGTGAACCTTGGGAGATAGTACAATCGGATATAGAAAGAGGTAAACGCAAAAATACGACGATAGGGATACAGGTCACTCAGAATAAGAAAGTGAGAGCGAGGAAGACGGAAAGAGGGAAACTACATTCAGTGAGTAAAATAGAGAGAGAGAGAGATAGTTAAAAAGTGAATGAACATGAGAGGGAAGTAGTTCATTTTTACCCACAGATTCAGGAATATTATTTATTTATGAAAAAAGAAAAGAAACAAAGGAAGAAAAAGTTGTGTAGTGTAAGTTATTGCATTTAGAGATAAAAATAAACATGTGTTGATAGGTACATGATTTGATATACATATATATATATATATACACACACACACACACACAAATATATATATATATGTTATATATATATTTGTTATATATATATACATATATATATTTATATATATATATTTGTTATATATATATTTGCTATATATATATATATATGTTATATATATATATATATATATATCTGTTATATATATATATATTTGTTATAGATATAAATATATATATATACATTTGTTCCATATATATATATATTTGTTATATATATATATATTTGTTATAGATATAGATATATATATATACATTTGTTCCATATATATATATATTTGTTATATATATATATATTTGTTATATATATATATATATTTGTTATTTATATATATATATTTGTTATGTATATTTGTTATATATATATATATTTGTTATATATATATATTTGTTATATATATATATATATATATTTGTTATATATATATATATTTGTTATATATATATATATATATATTTGTTATATATATATATATATATATTTGTTATATATATATATATATATATATATATATATATATATATATATTTGTTATATATATATATTTGTTTTCTTTCGTCTTGCATCATATCAATCTCAATGGGTTATTCAATACCGACAAAATCTTTTAGTACTAGTAATATTTATTTTCCAAAAATGTATTGCTGCTAATATTTTTTTCATCAAAAATCTCTTGCTGGTAATTTTTACTTTCTTCAAACATCTATTGCTGATAATATTTTTTTACAAAAAATGTATAGCTGTTAATTTTTCTTTGTTCCCAAAATGTATTGCTGGTAATATTTTGTTTTCAAAAATGTATTTCTGGTTATAATGTATTTTTGCGAATTATTTTCTAGAAAAAAAGTATTTTTACACTTTCATAACGTTTCGACCCTAGTTTGGGGTTAACTATTTTCCTATAGCAGGGATCCTAACATGCGCTTCCACCTCCGGTCAGAGTAGACTTGGATACACCACAGATTAAGTGATGATTCCACCCTCTTCAAAACTACCTGATCAGAGGCCTTGCTGTTGGACGTAGTTTATCGTCTTACCCTGGACGCAGATGTAGTTTATCGCCATACCCAGGTCGGTCTGTATCTGCTATGAACACTGTGTCATGTACATATCTTAAGTTGTTAAGGTTGTGGCCGTCGATATTGAATCTTGGTAGGTTTTCAAATTCTCTCAGAATCGCTTCACTATTATTGAATAAATCCGTCTTACACTCCATTCTATTTGTGTATCTTTACTGGATTTATTTTCTCTGCCTACAGTTCCAGCAGATTTTGCGACATTATCATCTTGACATTTACTTGCATTATCTGATCTGGAATCGTGTTTATGTGCGCGAGAGCTCGTAATATTCAACAATAATTTTATTCGTCTATTATATGTTTCAAATATGTCTTATGAGCGACAAGCTCTTATTCTCTTCCTTGTACATTCTTTGTGAACTTTATATGTGTGTATGCAATGTAATTGCCTATTTTTGTGAAGGGGTGCATGAGTGATTCAAATGCTCTTTTCCTATTTGATGTACAAAGTTCTGATTTAAAATCAAGTATCGGGACTGGTGTTATAAACAGAAAACTACAACACATCAATTCGACTTTTAATGTTTTTTTTTCTGAAGCCACACATTTTATTCAGCGCCGTTCCCATTGATGGAAATATTCCGGAATCTCCTTTCTGGAGATAGCGAGCAAAAGCCTCGTCACATTCTCTTGTATTTCCTCGACGTCTCAAAATCTTTGCAAATTTGAATATTGGAAAGAGGAAGAGTCGCATGGGGGCGAGGTATGTAGAATGTAATGGTTCTTGAGCCTGGGGAATGTCGTGCTTCACCAAAAACTGCTGCACAAGCTGGACTGAATGGGCAGATGCATTGTCAGGGTGGCGTTTCCACTGATCAGACGCATGTAATTCTGTCATTTTCCGAGGAACAGCATCGCGCAAACGACGCAACACGCCATGGTAGTATTCCTTGTTCACTATCTGATTAGTTGGAAAATTTTCATGATTAACAATGCCCTTGTAGCCGAAGGAAGCTTTCAACAGTTTCTCCACATTGCTTCGACTAAAACGTGCTTTCTTCCTTCTCGGAAAAGTACGGATCTTCCTCTGCGAAAACTGGGCAATGTTTTTAGAGTCATAACCATATAAACATGATTCGTCACCTATTATGAGCCTTTTCAATTTTTTTTTCTGGTATAGTAAGACAGCCACACTCTACACACTTCCCTTCCAATTACTACAATAAACAATGGAAATGAATATGAACCTTATAGCATAATGTATGCGCGATAGTATTCAAGGTCAAATAGTACCGAGTACCTTTAATCTGTGTATTTTAGCACCGTTACCATAGCCAAAGTCCAGATATTTTTTATATCTCTTGAACACAATTTGACAGTGTTTGAAATAAAAAATTGAAATATAACATTCACCAAGTTTGGATCCCATATTACAGTGAGCTGAGAAATAATATCGTAAATTTTGAGAAGAGGAAAAGTTTGGTTTCGTTTGTTTTGTTTTACGGCATATCAGCCTCAATGTGTTATTCAATGCCGACAAGATTTTTTAATGCTGGTATTTTTTTCAAACATGTATTGCTGGTAAAAAGTTTTCGAAAAAAGAATTGCTGGTATTAATAACTATTTTTATACTTTCATAGTTTTGACATGTTTTATGGGTTTAACTATTCGCCCGTAGCTTGGAAACCGACAGGTGATAGCATCTCGCGTCAGGGTGGACCTGGGAACACCAGCAATTAAGGGGTGGTTCCACTCTCCTCAAAAGCTTCTGATCAAAGGCCTTGCTGTCGGTTGTAGTTTATCGTCTTACCCATGACACGAACAGGAAAAGGAAAAACAGTTAATATTTTAAACCCTAAAAATATTTATAAATTTTATTGAAATTTATGAAATTATTCTGCAATAAAAAGAATTAGCGTATACACTTGAATATAAGCCAGCTTCATGTATAGTGCAAAACCTGTTTTCTTTTCTTTTCTTTTTTTTGGGCGCGGGTGTAAATTTTAACCGCTTCAGAAAAAGTTTTAACTGTATAGTGTGCAAAACGGCCACTGAAAATGCATAATTTTTAACCACTTACCTGTGTATAGTGCGACACTTTACAGTGTGTGTAGAAAGATGGACCCTAGAAACTCGAGTATATACGGTAAGTAACTTTATTCTTAGGTTTTATGAAATCTTTGGTTAAACTAAAATTGCCTATTAAAATGTGCTGTCCTGTATTTAAACTGAATCTATTTTCTAATATTTTTTTAAACGAACAAATAATCTAGAAATGAAATGTGATCAACTTGCCGTCGGTGAAATAATCATTTATTATGATACTGTTACCTGTAAAATTTAAAATGTTTAAATATTGTGTTTTCCGTTTTAATATCAGTGTTTATAAACATGTCTCTACCCGTTCATGCATAACGTTATACGTTTTTTTATAACAAAACGTACTCACGTTTTATTAGTGGATATAAAAAAAATTTGTTTGCATATAATCTCATAAATGTGTTCAACCATAACTGCGCCATTCTGGTTCACATTATTTCGCCATCTTTGAGACATCATTATTTTTCCATTCCATCCGAACTTGGAATCTTCATGGCTAATGAATTTGTCAAACTGGTGTTTACGGGCTTCTAGATAATTTAATTTTGATTTGATTAATTTGTTTTTTACGTTCTATCAACCTTTTGCAATTTATTTTAGCAAAATTATTTAGCTGGAACTTTTTCTTGAATTGTAAGTATCTTTGGAGATTTTTCAGATTTTCTGATCCAATTCCAACAATTTAACCCATAGCTTTAATTTTAAATGTTTCATTTGAAACAATGATAAGCTAACTTAGGCCCTCTCCCCACGAACGCGGGGAAGAATAGCCTTGGGCATGATGGTGACGCGCTTAGCATTCATGGTGCACATGTTGGTGTCTTCGAAAAGACCAACCAAGTAAGATTTGCTGACTCTTGCAAAGTCCTAGACAATTTC
>OZ038489.1:100170789-100205789 GCA_964036315.1 Acanthosepion esculentum | reverse complement strand
TCGACAATGGCATAGGGTGTTTGAATGAATTAAACTCCCATACATAAGAGGAGGAGTTAAGAAGGAATGAGCAGTTTATGTACGATAGATGACGCTTGACCCGTTTGTTAGAATTGGTTGTGTTTCAAATGTTCAGGGAAGCAACATCTCTGGATTTTCTTCTACGAAGGAGAGGTTCTTGAAAGAAGTAATCTGAATGAAATTTCGTTCTTACTAATGAAATGTGAAAAAAATGAAGAGGCTTCGACTAGGTTTACTTTTTTCCTAAAGGTTTACCCACTACAAGGTCTATGGGCAACTCAAGGGAAAGTGTTACTAAGAATGAACGTAGGAGTGGGAAGACGATAGTCAGTGTAGATTGTGAGGATATGGACGATACGCAATGGTTGACCATAGACTTGAAAAGATTTGAATTGTAATGATCGGTAAGCATTCACTGGGGATTCTATGCCAAAAAGTAGTGATTCTTGGAAAGAAGCTGTTAGAATGGATCTTTCTTCATATCAAGGAAAACGAAGAGCACGGGGATATTTCGTGCCTGTACATGCTAATATTCTTGGGAAAGGTATGAATCCTCTTCTTCTCCCCCCAGCTATGGGTAAATAGCAGCACAGACCGGATTCTATAGCCTTGGATGGCAACTTGTCGACCGTAGAAAGAAGTGGCAACCTACTGCGGGGAAAAAATCTGCCTCGTCAGTCATGTATCGAAAGATACATGATCGCCTAAGCATGTATCACGGATGGCACATAACTGACTGACTGACATGTGGTATATCGCGTCTAAGATGTAATGATCTGAACAGGTCGAACTGATGAGTGTATTTCGTCAGTACATTTGTTATGGAAATAAACCTAATATAGCGGGAGACATGTAACATTTCGGCTGGGGGAAATGTTTGTATGGTAGAAAATAATTCATTACGCACAAGGTCGCGTAGACACTTTTGAACTCGGTCAATGATTGAAAGAGAACAGATTAGGCAGATCGTTAGTTCGGTTCAGAACGAAGAGAGAGCCTTGCGAGATGTCTCCCTTGATGCCATGTGTTTCGGAAAACTGACCATTAACTACGACCTAGCAGAAGTAGACGAAGGAATTCAGGCAGAGGATGGCATTGATCGTCTAATGTTGACTATCGAAAACAGGTTAGTACGTTGATGGTTGATATGACAGGTTGATGCAGCGATATATTAAAATCAAACACAGAAGACATTTAAGGAAACTGTCCTTGAAAAGCTCAATAGACCATGTAAATTTAGAGGTACTCATTCTGAAATATTCGATGCCATAATAAAATGCTCTAATTGTCTCACCGCTTTACAAATAAACGCTCATTTATATAAAAGAAATTCAGAATTTCCTTCAAATATTGATTTATTGATCACTATTATCATATCTGAAATCAAGATATTAGATCTTCAGATTTTGCATATATCTTAATCAGCAGAAACTTCAGCTCATGTGCGGGGCAAAATTAACTTTTTGTTTACAATGTCGTGTTATGATGCCAAAATATACATGAATATAATTGATAGTTTCCGAATCGTTTTGTTGAATGCAATACGATCAGTAAAGTCATGAATCTATAATTTTGAGCAAATTCGCTGAAACTATTGCATTAAAAATAGGTACGTCCAATTTTTCGGAGAAAAGTCAGTATACCATAATGAAGAAAAAGACTGCAAACTCAATAAAAACACAGTTTTGTCATCGAAATGTTTATTTTATTATCAAGAGGAAAGAACAAAGTATTTTTTTTTGTTAAAAAAACTTTTGTTCAGATTACATTTTTGCGCTTTTTTCGTTGCAAAAATCAAATAATTGTCGAATTGCAATAAAATATTTCAGAAATGAATGAAATTATTTTTGAAATTTTTATTTTTAGCTACCCTTTTGACGGAAAATTTGGTCTGTATTGTAAAATAAGAAATGCAATAAAATTACTTAATTAGTAAAGCTTCTAATTGCTTTGATAAATAAGATTTATGAAGGACACTACTGTCTTAAGAAGAAAATGTTTTTCGATGAATAATTAAATTTTACAACAATTGTTTTCATTTCTTAAAAATTTTAATTAAATAATTTATAATATTAAAAAATCGCTTAAAATTCTTCATTGTTTCAAGCCGGCGGTTTGTTGACATTGTTATGTAAAAAGTACATTTACGAATCAAAAACTAAAAAGTTCAAAGCAGTCGGTTGTACCCAAATATTATTTTTAAATTTAAAAAAAAATAGTTTATATACGTTACAAATTTCTAACTATGGCAAGCCAGCTTGTAAAATCCTTTAAAGAGACATATGATTTAAGAGTCGTCTGGCGTTTTGCAATTCTTTCAATTTCATTTTTTAGATCTGTTTCCTCATAAACGTCTTTGCAAATCATCCCTTCCAAATTTCAAGTTTTATTTTTAATTACTATTTCACTAAATATTTGTATTTATATATTTATTTTAGTTTGGGTCATACTTCATGTTGTGGGGCCCTCCCCTTTTTACACAAGATGGACTCGTCTAAAGTATACTTATTCTGACAGAGTGGAAATACGTAGAGTACACAGGGTGTTCACAAAGAGATACGTTGAGATAAGGTTTAGATACGTAGAGTCCACAGCGAGAGAGAGAGAGAGAGAGATAATTACGGCTTCACTTACAGAGACTTGTACATATACTTTCTACTAACCCTTATTCCTGGACTACTAATCTTCAATTCAAGTTTGTATTCTTACGTTCAATACACTTATTTTCCTATTTCAATTACTGGCGTTGTTTATTTATTTCTGCAGCGTTCCCTCCCCGGAATCCACAACACTTCAATTAAGTAAATTTTTGTTCAAGTAAGTAAACGGTGGACATAAAGACGAAACTCAGCTTTCATAAAGCATCTTGAAACCTAACTAAAAGTCAATAAATCATCAAATAATTGCTGAAAATATGTTAAATTGTAAAAATTACTAGGTAGTTAAAAAACAAATAAAGTAATGCGTTCACTTAGATTTCATATATTTATATCATTCAGCTCATTCATACTAGCGGTCGTCACTTTTTAACTTATCGATACGTCAATAAAGTTCAAAGAAAATCAAGACCTGTCGTTAAAAAATGCTTGTATAATAAGTTTGTGTGTTATAAGTAAGTAATATTTATTTCAAATTAGATTCATTTAACTTAATATTTGCTAATTTTACTCAAATAACTCGTTACAAATATATATTTAATTTTGGAATATTTTTAAAATCCATAATTTTGTTTTGTTTACAAATTTCTTAAATTTAAGAAAATGGCCGCTTTTAAGATATTTTTTTTAAATCGAGCAAATATTTATCATTCCAGTCTATATAATTTCTATTTGAAATGCACCAGAATATTTTACTTACTGAAAATAATAAATTTAATCATTTAACTTTCAATTAAAGATGAAATGAAATCTTCAAGAATACTTTTTCATTTTTAAAAATTCATTTTAAACATTAAGTGTGGAAAATTCAGTGGACTTACTAATTAAAAAGAAACAGAAGAAATCAGTACCAGCAAGATATCGAAATGAATTACAAGGTAGAATGCATTGATAATCGATATTAACAGAAACAGTTTCAATTTCAGTTGAATAATCGTGATGCGAATATCTGTGCTCTAGTAAAGGGAGATTATGAAACATTGTGGAAGACAATTCCTTTCAGAGATCAATGGTTGGCAAATAACTTTTCCTTTCAACGAATACCATGCTAATTTTGCTGGGTCATACCAGGTTTTATTATTGGCGTGCGCTATCTTAAATATACTCATATTACACAGTATTGATAACAGACATACAAGAAAACTTAAGGATCTCCAAGACAGGAATAGCCATAAATAGTAATGAGATAGAATTCGCAGTTGACTAACAAAAGCGAAACCAATAGGGAAACACATCGAGATATTTTTAAATATCAGCTCTTTTCTATAACAGTAAAATCTGGAAAGTTTTATCAAAGAATAAGAGACTTGAGCCAATAGAGACGTTCTTTCTACCGAATCTTAATAATAATAATAGTAATATCAGACGTTTTCTTTTGTGGAAATATTCGATTTCATTGACCACAGAGACCGTCTTAGGGTCGGGCGAAATTGATAAAAATAATTTTTCAGAAAAAGGTTTCGAAACTTCACAAACTGCTATCGATTTTCTTAGTATTACTTCCCAATATTTTGTTTCAAGTAATGTGGAACGTTAGACCTTTGCTTCACAAAACGCGGCAAAAAAAGCGTGGTGATGCCCAACCCTCTCCAGGCCGGTTTTGAATTCAGAGATATTTCTTCTCCTAGACCGGATGCCACACAAGGCTATAGAACTCACCCTGCCCTGGCATAATATTTAGATTTCGGTAGTAAATAACATATAGTATGCAAGTGGTATAACTGATCACGGCTCGTAACACTAAATATAGTACACAGTGAGTACTGTTGATAAAAAATAACCGTGCTTTTTTTATTCCAGTTGCAAATTTTAAGGCGTGACTTAAAACCGCTATCTCGGTTATAGAAAGCTTAACACTAGAGATGTGAACAAAATTTGGGTTAGGAATTTATTAAAGAAATATATAATACAAATTTATTTACGCATTTCCAATTCAGACAAATTATTTGCTATTTACCAGCACCGACAGCGGAACCTGTAGCATTTCAATCGTTTTTCTCATTTCTTATTCATCCAATCGCATGTCATAAATTTGGGAGGGGACAATTCTATATGAGCTAATTATTATCAAGCTCACCTTGGAAATCTATGTTCTCGAAATTGTTTAGCTCCTGCATGCAGATTCTATATTCAACTTTTTTGTAAAATTCTTAGCTTTCTTTACTTAGCCTGATTGAGAATATACTGCAGATGATGTTGGCCGGTAATTCACCAACTATTATGGAGTTTCCCATTCTATTCCAAAGCTGTTCAATGGAGCAACAAGTCGTAAACCAAATTCCAAGACACGGACCATATATTTCAATTTAATGCCAATGACACTATTTGAATTTTTTGTTCAAAATATTTTTTTACGTTCATCCATTTTCAATTACGTATTACGTTTTTTTGGGTTTTTTTTGTTTTGTTTTTTGAGTTTCATTTCAATAACTAGTCTAATCTACTGACTCTTGAAGGATCCGGTACAATTAGGAAAAAAAATTGTCACATCGGAATCGAACTCTGTTTTCCTGTCTAGTGACGGAAGAGAACTCCGGCGGTTGGGAACGTTTACATTCTGAACTACGACGGTATATGATTATCTTCAGATGTGAACCTTTCGCAGCTGCTTGTCATACGTCATCGCGGCGGGTAAATGTATTCAACTGTAATTTATGTATATATTATATAAAATCTTCTTTTTATTAATAGAAGATACTTATGTGAAATTATTCATTTGAAAGAATTAGAAGAAATCAATTAAGACTAAGTGTGTACAAAGGTAAAACTTCTATTGAACTATTAGGTTGGCTTATAATTAATTTTTCTTATAGAGAACAATTTGCAAATTACCAATCGTGTGTGTTATTTAAGAATATATATGGACTATAGTAACATACTTCCATATTTGCAGGATAGCGGTAGCATAAAAAGTGGATGAAATGATAAGAGGTGTCATCTTAGTGACAACGTAAAGCCGCATATAGCAATAATAACAGAAAAAATAAGATTTGATTTTGGCTAGCATGTTCTACAGCAGAGATCGTATTCACTTGACTTTTCACCATCAGAATTTTTATCATTTTCGAACGGTGCATAAGGAAAGAGATCTCTAATCTAAATTACATACAGGGTGCGAGGGATAAATTGTCGTTATTTTGTATTCTTAATTTCGCGCATGTGCCTTGTTTGTTTTTGTTGTGGTAGGATCCATCTAACTTGCATAGTGGAGTACCGACCATATAAATATGGTTGGTACCGGGGAGAGAGAGATCGAATCAAGAGATTCAACCAGAGAATCTGCCCGACTGTGACTCAGTCAACACATTCTCCAGGAACGGTCTTCCCAGGAATGTACAAAAGACTATATGTAAATATTGTGTACACTTTCTTGTTTCAATACATTTTGTTCTAAGTACATTTTGTGTTGCATTATTATTCCATGCATTAGTCAAGTTTCAACAGTTTTTGATTTAGCCGACGGCACACTATAGAAGGGTCAATTGGGCATCGTTTGTGAGAAAAAAAGTGCACCATGACACAATTCACTCCGCCAGAAATTTGGAAACGGCATGCACTGCTTCGCACAGGAAGCTCCAATACGAATATTTTAAAGTGTTTGCTTGTCGATCTGAGGACAGTGCAAAGAATTTGGAAAGAGTTGGATGTGCCAAATTGTGATTACGAAGGTACGTCAGCTCGAAAAACTTACTCCGATTGTTCTGATAAAAAATGAACTACTGAATGTGTTGCTGAAGGCGTCATGCTCAACATGGAAACCTACACCAAGAGGCTTGAGGCAGTAGTGCTGCCCTGGGTCACGCGGGTGACTTGAAGATCATGTGCTGGAAGATTCTATATCTAACAACAGGACTCTGCACCATGCCACACAAGAAAGAGAATTTCTACGACCATATCACTTCTTACATCTGTCATCTAATTTCCCAGACTGGAACCCCCTTGGTTATTATGTGTGGGTCACATTTGAGTGAGAGACGAAAAAATCTCCTGGTAACAACAAAGATGAACTGAAGGCAGGGATTATGGCAGTATTCACTAACTTAAACAAGGTGACCGACCAGAAAAGATACAGAAAATTCCAAGTCGTCCGGAGGATGTGATTGTAGCCAATGTTGATTCTATTGAATACATTTACTCTTTAGTATTTAAATGTATTTTTGTGTAATTTTGGTAAATATTTCTGGTAAAATGACGTCAGTGATAATTTCGTTTTTGTGTAATTTAGACAACAATTTATCTATCGCAATCTGCGCAAGAGTTTTATCATTACAACCTCTGGAATATTACTAAAAATATTATTGAGTGATTGAGTGAGCGATTTGTTTTTAGAGCATTGGTTTAAGTAATTCAGTAACTTGCCCGAAAGATTTGATAGTTCAATATCGGGACACATCAGTAGTGAACAAAAAACTTGGAGAGTTAGGTTATTAAGGCAAATGATTGAAAGTGAAACGGAGATCTGGCACCTAAAATGGTACGCAGAGCTCCAACAATTTACCTCTGTGGATGAAATAATGGGTTGGGTCCGAAAGTCCAATAATTTGAAGAAGGACCGAAACGTCGTGAATGTGACAGCAAAGATGAGGACATCAGTCCGATCAGTATAAATTGTTACAATAACTCATCTCAGAAACATAGATACTTTTAGATTGTAAGAAATATTTGTAATAATAATGATTTACTGATATAAGTCATACTGATTGATCCATAGCTGGAGGAGATACATAATTTTCTCAAGGGCATTTGCGCGTGAACGGTTGTGAATATAAAGAAACCAACTGGAATTATAAATCGGAGAGCCGAATGCCAATTCGGAGCTGTTATCAATTACACTACCTGCACACCTGTGCTTACATCAACTGATATATTGCGGAGCTGCCTGATAAGTGTCAATAATTTATTGCAAATAATGGGGAATATATAATTGAATAAAATCTAATTGTACTTTGTGAAGAATACAGTTGATAAAGAAAAACGGAAATTATTTATTACTCAATCTAATAACTGGAACGTACACTTGAAAGAACTGAATTTTCGTTATCCGAGGTGAGATAGTAATGAAGCCAATAGAATTTGACCGCGTTTAATTGAATTAGGTGGCTGTGAAACTTCGCAAGCATAAACTTACATTTCTAATGAAAATTAATGTTACATTTCTATCTAGAGTGAAATCTTTTATTGGCCTAGAAATAATGGCGTGACGCTCTAAGTGCAGGTAAATTCTACAAGGTCTTCGAGGCTATTTTTCCTGATTAAAGGTTGCGAGACAATGAAAGCTAAGAATTTTACAAAAAAGTTGAATATAGAATCTGCATGCAGGAGCTAAACAATTTCGAGAACATAGATTTCCAAGGTGAGCTTGATAATAATTAGCTCATATAGAATTGTCCCCGCCCAAAATTATGACATGCGATTGGATGAATAAGAAATGAGAAAAACGATTGAAACGCTACAGGTTCCGCTGACGGCGCTGTTAAATAGCAAATAATTTGTTTGAATTGGAAATGCGTAAATAAATTTGTATTATATATTTCTTCAATAAATTCGTAACCCAAATCTTGTTCACAACATCTCTAGTGTTAAGCTTTCTATAACCGAGATAGCGGTTTTAAGTCACGCCTTAAAATTTGCAACCGGAATAAAAAAAAAGCACGGTTATTTTTTATCAACAGTACTCACTGTGTGCTATATTCGGTGTTACGAGCCGTAATCAGTTATACCACTTGCATACTGTATGTTATTTACTAACGAAATCTGAATATTTTGGCAGGGCAGACTGAGTTCTATAGCCTTGTCATGCAACCGGTCTAGGAGAAGAAATATCTCTGACTTCAAAACCGACCTGGTGACGCTTGGGCATTACTAGACTATATTTCCCTATAAACACCACCTCTACCCTGGCTGCAGTACACATGGTGCCTCTACGTCCCTACGGGTGACAGGATGAAATAAATATATGTGAAGCACAATTTTATGGCTTCAGCTATAGATAAAATATATTGTTGGTCATTTTGCTTTAAATATACATTTTTGTCAAGTTTCCTATAAAAAGATATTGTTGTTTGGTTGATTTTGTTTAGCGAGATATCAATCTCTATAAATATTTGATGTCGAAACTTAAATATTTTGTACGTAATTTTATGCTTTTAACTACAAATATTTTGTATATAATTTTATACAATCAAGTAAACGTATGTTTCTTAGGTATATATTTTCTAGATCATAAAATATATTCTTCGTAATTTTACTATGAAAATATATTTTTATATTTTTTTTAGTGTAGCTTTGATTGTCATTTTGCTATATTTCTTTTTTTTACATATAGTCGAGAGAAATTAAACGGCAGGTGATTTAATAGACTTTAATAATGCATGAAATACACAGTTTGTTGAGATCTCTAACGTAAATCTTATTTCAAATATGTCCATATCATATTGTATCCCGAAAACTCTGCATGCTAGTGGCGAAACCAGAAGTAAGGCTAAAAGAATCTCCCAAAGAACGTAGCCACAAAATAAAATAAAATAAAAATAAAATAAAACAGATGTAGAAACAAAAGGGAACAATTAATTAAAAAAAAGACAGAATGCATAATCGTTAGTAAGAAAAATAGACATTATGCTAGATTTGGATTAATGTCATCAAAATCAAACAGGTAAAGTAAACTATGTGTCTGTGTAGAATCGTAGAGGGCGGAAACTGTGATACAATAATCGGAAGTAGTGTCTAAATAATATAAGTGGTCTTCCTGGAAATAAGCAAATTTGTCAAGACATAAGAATGTTACATTACAAACAGTAAGACAAAATTGTGAACTGCTGTCCCTCAACTATGTCCCTGTTTGTCAGTAAATGCTGGACAATTTTGACAGACATTCAATAGAGACGCAAGCCGACAACGATGTTTCAATACACGGATGCTGAAAACGTGACCAACTGGAAGTCAAAGAAAACATTAACTAGAAATTTGAGAAAGACACCCTTGAATTCAGAAAAAGACAGATGGAAATTCGAGGACATTTTATGAGGAAAGACGACTGGGAAAAATTTTACACACTGGGCATATTGCAAGAAGCACATTAAAAAGAAACAAGTAACTTTACAAATATGTATATATTAACAGATAGCATAGGAAGCGAAAAGTAAGAATGGCAAAGGTAATCGTTGCTCAGAGTGACAAACAATAGGAAGTTATGGAGAATCGTAATCGCCTATTTCTTGCGATGGCACAGCTAATATAACATGAATAGTACATAAATGTTCGCACTGGGTGTATATATCGATTAAAAACATCGTATATTTACTTACGGATGATTTGAACACTGAGATATGTTTTTGGTTGATGAGTACACTTGTTAAGCATCAACATCATTATCGTGAAGATGAATGCTTAAAGAAGACATTCAAAACAACGAGAGAACTGAAGGAAAACCAATGTTGAGAAAGTATAAAAGAAGAGAAAAAGAAATTCGTGAAACGGAAAAGTCCAATTAATAAATTATATGAAAGAGAAAAAAAAAACGAGCAAATGTAATATTAGGTAGGGGAAAAATATTATAGACTTTCTGTGAGAAAGCCTGCGTATTGAAGGGTCGGTACTTGCTGTTGGCACTCTCAAAGATCAGTGAGTCTCTGTGACACTTTTTGCCAGTGCAGATGTTTTACGTGGATCTCATCCGGCTGGAAAATGGATAGGTTCACTCAAGCGCACAGGCAGATTCAGAGAGCCTGAAGACACACGAATACAATTTTCAATATAACACCAACAAATGGAACTATCACTAACCGTGTACACATATGAAATTAAATAAGACCTAGTAGGCACGTAGAAAAGTAAATTCTCATATGAAAGACGTTTTTGCATTTAGGATTTTCCTTCTTGTGTGTGCAGAGAGAGACAGAGAAAGAGACAGAGAAGGAGAAAAATAAAGAATGAATGTGAGAGAGATGGCGACGATGAAACGAATACATCCAATCGACCAGCTGCCAAAATTCGCTTGTTAAATATGGAGTTGTTTGCGTGCCCAAGATGCAATGACGCAAGATATATTCAACCTGTTTGGAAAGAGGTCAGCAAACTAATCCGCTAAGCTACAGTTTCTTTCTTCAATAGCAGTTCCAAGAATGTAACGCTATTCAATACAGGGTTCAGTCTAACCATTCGCACATCAGATTTCAAAACGAAATATGAAAGAAAATCAGTTCTAAAATAAAATGCATTCCATTGTACAGAGATTGGTTTGAACGAAACAAAATATTTTCGGTAAATTTAACCCCGATATACAATAATTAAGACAAAAAAGACCTTGACACACCAGAGACTTTAGCGTCCTTGGTATGACGATAAACTATATCCGGTGATAAGGCCTCTAATCGGGCGATTATAAGGAGCATAGAACCCCCTGTTTATTGCTGTTGTACCTAGTTTCAGCCTGGTCCGGATTGTAGCACCTGTTAGGGTACCAATTTTGAGGAAATACTTAACTCTTAAACTGGGGTCAAAACACTATAACTGCATAAAAATAGATTTTTTATAGTAGAAATACCAGCAATACAATTTTGGGAAAATACCAGAAATATATTTGACTCTCGACAAAAATCCTCTTTACAAAGATACGTCAATGAAACCTGATTTCTTACAAAGAATAAAAATTCTATTCATACGATCCTATCCTAAAAATGTTATCGGCATTAAATAAATGATTGACGTTGATATTCCGTAAAAAATAAAATAAACCAAACCAAATCAAGCCAGAAACTTTACAACTAGTAAAATTGGAGCATGTCCAAAAACATTGTCAATGGGAATAATTGCACAAGACAAAGAAAAGGCATCAAAGGGTGCCAAATTTGAAGTAGGGTATAGCATCAACATTGCTGTGGTTTTCCTCTTAACATTCTGGTTCTAACCACTATATATTATTTCGATTATTTCAATGATCTTTTTCTCCAAATTATTCTTGATGATTTCTTACAATACTCGACATAAATAGACGCTTCATTATTACTTTAATTTTATTACGACTTTATTTTTGTTATTTTTATCGCAACGCTATACATTAATTAGATCGACTCTAAATATAGCAAACAACAGGAAATAGAGAAAAGAAGATATGTCCTACGGAATTTAAAATCACCCTGCATGCTTCAGCAGCTCGCCTTTGCTGGGCTTCATCTTAAACACTTCGGACATTGACAGAATTTTATTTACTAGGCCGACTGTTCGGAATTTTCAAGACTTAATCATACTTATGGAAACGAGAAAGACTTCGACGTCAGTTTGAATTATTTATAGAGTAAAGATTTCACCTTAACAATAAATGACTGACTCTTTGAAATGTTTCTCAAATCACACGCATCCTGATCTATAAAGGCGACACCAGTCTCTTAGAAGATTGCACAGATTAGAAACATGCGGCAATAGTGGTGAATGCGTCTTGGAAAAAAGAAAAAGAAACGAGCAGAAAAGCAATTATGACAATTATTACAGTTAATGATCCTGGTGAAATGTTTAGAAGTTCAGCCTGAAACTGGAAATCGATATGTGATTGAGTAACTGAATGAATTAATCGTAATCACACGCGTTACTTTTAGCAGCTAAATGCTTTTTGAATGTGCCTTAAGGCTTACATATTCGTTGGAGCAGGCGGTTTTATCATTTGCTGTTATTTTTATGTTTGGTGGCGAATAAGTTTCATAATGGAACAATACTAGGTGAATGAACCCGCAAGCAATGTTCTCAGTTACTTTAATGCGTTAAAATAAAGTAGATGTTGTCAGGGAAAAGAAAAAAACCCTTCAAAATCAATTGAACGTGCCATTATTGGCAATTTTAATGGCCGGTGAAGAGATAGGAATGATGATGTTCTTTTTGTTTGCATTCAAATTATTACTTTTACTTGAATACAATTGTAACACTAATGACAACATTAATTGAATTAGAAACGCCTTCACTCATATAATGGCGTTTATAATAGAATACTGGTTGGTGTTTGTAATAGTAAAATTAAATTAAACAATGATAGTAGTAGCAGAGGTAATAACTTCTTCGCAAGCAAACTCTCAGAAAGTCGAATATAAAATTATATCTTCATGCGTTTGTTTAATTGAAATTACATTCTATATCTTCATTTGTTTTCTTCGAGTTTTCAAATCAATAATAATTGATGGCATTCACTGGTGACTAGGCAAAAACAAGTCTTTTCAGTGAAGCAGGCATACGACTACATCACGTAGAATGGTTCCCCTACAACCAGAGTCGTTAAGCAACATCCAACCTGGTCGGTAAGTAGGTCGGCGACCACTTGGGAATACCAGGTTCTGCAGGTTTGGATGTGCTCGTAGTTAAATGGATAAACGTTCCGAATTATGAATGGGGGGGGGGAGAATAGCAATTCCAGTTGGGGTCGTTGGTATTCTCTTACGTGCAAAATATCTTTCGGAAAGATATGAATGTACCTATTCTCCACCAGCAATGGTTAATAAGTAACACTTGTCCGACAGAATAATTATTATTGAAAGAAAAATATTCTTAAATATAATAATATTATCTGGCTTGTAATAACCTTCAGTTTTGATAAGCCTTAGAAAACGAATCAATCAATCAATGAAATCTTCATATCTATCTATCGACTTGGGTTATTCTTATCTTTCTATGTCATTTCCACATGTCTATCCGCCTTTCTGTTTCAAATCTTTATCAACGTTTCCTTTAATCATATCTACTTGTCTCCTATTTTCTGGCTTTAAATAACCTGCAAAGGGTTGACAAGCCGTAGAAAACGAATCAATCAATGAAATCTTCATATCTATCTATCGACTTGGGTTATTCTTATCTTTCTATCTCAATTTCCACATGTTTATCCGCCTTTCTGTTTCAAATCTTTATCAACGTCTCCTTTAATCATATCTACTTGTCTCCTATTTTCTGGCTTTAAATAACCTGAAAAGGGTTGATAAGTCGTAGAAAACGAATCAATTAATGAAATCTTCATATCTATCTATCGACTTGGGTTATTCTTATCTTTCTGTCTCAATTTCCACATGTCTATCCGCCTTTCTGTTTCAAATCTTTATCCACGTCTCCTTTAATCATATCTACTTGTCTCCTATTTTCTGACTTTAAATAACCTGCAAAGGGTTGATAAGCCGTAGAAAACGAATAAATCAATCAATTTGAGTAAATCTGCATTTTACTCAATGGCTTATTAACAATACCACCAAAATATATTATTAGAAATGCTTCAAATCTATAGTGTTCAAATGATTATTGAAGAATAATTCTGAGATTCGGTCTCTTTTTTACTACATATTAACCATCTTCTCTAGTTTTTGCCATTTTCATAACAAAGTCACTGCTACTTAGTGGCGCTAGCACAAGTAAGATAACTGTAGAAATTAAAAAATAACAGACAATAAATATACTGCGTGCGATGGGTAAATTTTTGCCATTTTATATTTTTAATTTCGTGAATGTACCTGGTTTCTTTTTTTTCTTTTATCTATTGTACAGTATATTAGGATCAGTTAGGCATCGTCTGTGAGAAAAAGATCACCATGACGCAATTCTCTCCGACAGAAATTTGGAAACGGTATGTTGCACCGCTTGGCAATCGCGCCGTAAACTCCAATACGAAAATTTGAGTGTTTCAGTGTCAATCAGAGGACAGCGCAGCAGATCCGGAAAGTGTTGGATGAGTCTAATGACGATTACGAATGAACAACAGCTAGGAAAACTCATTCAGATCGTTCTGATAAGAAAAGAACTCCCAAATTTCAACATAGAGGTCTACATCAAGTGCCTTGAAGAGATAGGAGGTAGTGCTGCCCTTCGACAAGCGGATGCCTGCCGGATGTCTAGCAACAGGACTCTGCACCATGCCACACAAACAGGAGAACCCAGTCATGTATATCAGTCAATTTCTATGACGACATCATTCCTTACATCTGGCCACGTAATTCTCCAAACTGCAACCCCCTTGATTATTATGTGCGGGACTCAGTTGAATGAGAGACCAACAAAATTCGTTATAACACCAAAGATGAAGTGAAGCCAAGGATTATGATAGCATGAGATTCCGAGATCGTCTGGTGGCCGTGGCTGAAGTCAATGGCGCTTTTGTTGAATAAATTTACTCTTTTGTATTTCATGATATATTGTGTAATATGGTAAATATTTCTGTTAAAATGAGATATCAGTGTTATTTTCATTTTTGCGTAATTTACGCGATACTTCATCCATCGCACCTTGTACAAATAAAAAATATAATCTTAATAATAACAATTTACGTATGAGGAAACTTCATGAATTTAAAATAATCTTTCTCTTGAAACAATTTTCAAGAAAATAGGTTTCTCGAGCACAGTACCTGTATTCACTATTTCCAGTATTGATGGAGGTTGTCTTCCTGAAATGTCACTTGAAGTAGTGTGGAATGTCAACATTTTGGCTATGTCGTTATGTTAACTTCGAGTTACATGTTTTTAAAAGTAATCAAGTGATATGGCTTCTGATACTTTCTATTTCCTGGCTATATTTACTTGTTATTCTAAAAAAAAAAACTGGTCCATAATGTTGAAGAATTAATTGTCTGCACAAAGATATACACGGTTCTATCGCTCGAAGCCATTTTGAATCATTGATTTAAGGAAACTGTTGTATACAGCTGAGAGTTTAGATATTGCTGAACGGGTTTAGCTCCATGTATGATATCCATATGAAAGTCTCGATCTGACCTAAAGAGGGAATTAATTACAAAGGGTAAATTATATAGATAGTTACAACCTTCAGTAATTATTTCTAAATAGGTTCACGTCTCCCACATTTCCGAGTTCTGAAAAAAAAAACACTCGTTCGTGCAGATAACAATAACGAAAATATTAATCCCTGTAAATAGCACTCTAAATATTCCTTCGATTTTATGCGTATTTTATTCAGAGTTCCTGGCCTGGATTAGACGGTTGATTTCAGTCACAAATACCTGATAAATTTTCTTTCATGGTGTTAGGAACGTATCCAGCTTTAGCATATACCCACGCATTTGCACAATTCATAATGAATGACTGTTTATACCCAGTCATGTTACTTATCGTATTCGTATATTATAGGACAGAAGATATGATGATTGTCTCAGAAGTATTTTGTTTGTTCTTATCTATTCTTATAAAAAGTCTCTAGGACATCATTAAAGACTATTCATTTTCTTTCTTCAAATATCCTTCTCGCATCCCTGTAATTTCTGCGGCAATTTCTTCAGGCTTTCCCTTGAACAATCCTTGTAATTATTTATTTACTCTATTTCCCTTCCTGTCTTTAATCATCCAAAACTCCATTCGTTGTTCTATCAATTATGTTGTATATCTCAGCTTTCGTAGCCTAATTTGTTTTCCATATATACAGGGTGATTGAAAAGTAACTGCCACATTTTAAAATACTTATAATTTATTTATTAAATATAATTATTACAAGAAATGAATATGAGAGGAAAGCGTTTAGCATAACGTTTTATTTAAAATTCAATATGGGCACCAGATTTCGCTAGCGGCTTCTCGAGCCGCCCAGGAAGCGGGTCAACTCATTTCACCTGCAAATCTTGTGGTATGGAAGACATAACTTCTTGTATTCGCCTTTCTACCAAAATCTCGGTTTGTTATAATAGACTTGCTTCTTTAACCGACCCCAAAGAAACAAGTCACAGGGTGATATGTCAGGACTCATGACTAACCACTAATACATTAATTAGAAAGATATACTTTTCAAACACCCTGTACATTGTCACTTAGCAAATCTAAAATCGACAACAATATTTTAAATATCTTGGAAAATAATCCAGAGCCAATACAATTTGTTTCTAATTTTTTTTTTTTTCACAAGGATTTTTGTCATGTTTCCTGGGATATTAAGGCTTACTATTAAAAGTGTTGGATTTTAGATATTATAATGTTATTATTGTAACTTTCTTTTCGCTAGACACAACGACAAAACTACTGAACATTATTTTCGAGTCTCTACATCACTACTCTGTATCCGACGATGACTTAAAAAGAATAGCAGCCTAAAGAATATTTCACACTTTACGACGTCCCAAAGGTCGTGAACACAATATTCTCCGCCTTTCCACAATTATCACGACACTCAAGGCGAGTACTAATTTGCATTTTCATATTATTATCGCTGTTCACTTGACATTGTTCTTCGGTGGAATGGCATTTTGACAGATTTTCCTCACTTTGGTTGCAACAATTAAACCCGACATCTTAACCATAATAGCTCGATTCTTTAAAATCTCAAAAGATTTCATTTTTCTCTATTTTCGATGTCACTGACCTCAGTGTTTGTTGGGGTCAGAGAATAATACTTTCCTGTGAAACTTTCTCCTTGTTCCCTCGTCCAGGATTAGTAATATTCACCTTACAGAATAAGATTCAGGTACTGTGTGAGACATATTTCAGGATATTGGCTATGGTTGCAAGTCAAAAATTAAAGATGGGAATTTCTATTAAGACGATAATGATGTAACCAGTTCTAAATTGGAGATGATCGACCTAAGTTTAAAATCATCATATTTGCACATGGCCGAATCGCGACAACCTGAATTTGTGTCTCATCATGTTCGATTTGCCGAGAACGTGACTTTTTCATGTTATCGATCTGGTAGCGTGGAGAGTGCGTGAAAATCATACCCCGGTTTGACCGAATCCTTGTGAGTGGAAATGATTTGACCGATATATTTGGCAGCCGTCGATGTTTGTGCTAGGAGGAGGTCAGAAGACAACAGGACCGAAAGTTTAATCTTACTGGCCTTGTTCATTCTTTTGACCCCACGTACATGAGACTCAGGTTTGTGTTCGAGTTGACGGATAACATGCATATTTATTAATATATATTCATTAGCGCATATATGTATATATATATATATATATATATATATATATATATATATATATATATATATATATATGCGTATGGGTGAACATTGAGGCCATCATACATGTGCGGTGACCTCCATATCTACTTTCATATTCGAGCACTTTAACTCATAAATATCAAATACTTTAATACGCACACACACACACACACACACACACACACACACATATATATATATATGTGTGTGTGTGTGTGTGTATATACATTGTCTCTTTTTCCAGATATCCAACAAATCTTAATTAAAGTATATATCCATTAAAAAAATCTTTATTAAAGGAATTACAACCACCTTCAAAGATTTTTATTAATCTGAAATAAAAATATTAATTATAAATTAAGATGTGTAAAAGTAATTGAACACTTATATTTACACTCTGTATTTTTGTTTTAAGTGGTTGCCAATAAAAATAATATTTCAGCACAAGTAAAAGTCAAAATGACACGTGTTCATATTTTTGGTAAGCTGTTTATATTGCAGTCAAACAATATAACAAATTCTGTATGCAAAAATGTGCAGTTAGAGACTAAATTAAATGTTTATATATATATATATATATATATATATATATATATATATATATATATATATATATATATGTATGTATGTGTGTGTGTGTGTGTGTGTATGTGTGTTCAAAGATCAAAATAATTTCCTGAAGCTGAAAAAATTGCATAGTTGAAACCAATAATGAGGGAGAAAGCGACAAAAAGCTATAAAAACGAACGATTTGGTGTTCATTTCTCCCCTGTGCAACAAATTATTTATAAACGGAAGGCCTTTGCTATGACGACATCAAAATCAAGTAGTGGACGTCTGCGAAAAATACCAGCAAGAACAAGTAGACATCAAGTTTGGCAAGCCCAGGCAAATCTCGCTATGATCATTGTTGTTCTTCAAAACTCACCAGCCAATGTAGGAATCAATTTGCATAAGTTTACACTGCGACGAAATCTGAACAATGCTGATCTTCATGTCAGAATGCCTAGAAAAAGCCATTGTTTACAACATATGACAAGCATGCTCGCCTTAACTATACCAAAGCTCATATTAATAAGCTAGAAACATTCTGGCAGGTTGTATGGTTTAATGAAACCAAAATAGACCTTTTGGGGAAGAACAATAGGTGGTATATCTGACGCGCTCTTACTACGGCTTTTGAAGAGAAATATTTGATACCAACCATTAAAATGGCGGTGAAAACATTATGATTTGGAGGTGCTTTGCTGCAACTGAAACGAGAAAAATAATACACATTAACGGTACAATGGACCTTGGACGATACCAAGGAAATTTGAACTAAATTGTTTCGTTTTCAAGTTTAAAAGTTCGGTTTAGATCGGGTCTGGATCTTTCAACAGGGCAATGATCTGAAGCATCAAAGCAAATCCACAAATGAATGGGTCCCTGAAAGGAATTTCAAATCATGAAATGTCAATTGTCTCTGCCAGAGGGACGCCAGTAAAAAGGTTGGAAATATCATGAGAATGCGTACATTTGTCAATCGACGGAAAACGCTGTATGAATTCAAACGAAACTTAATACTGAAATAATTATACCGTTCCAGAACTGGTTGTAATATGGTGGCAAGCCATTTAGCCTGGCTATTTTGAGTAAACCCTATCAGGGACAAAATAGGCATCAATACAACCCCAACCTTATGCGTTTTGGGTAAACCATAGTGACGGGGACGAATAGAACCCGGGGGTCTAATTAAGTATCAATAGTTTATTGATATATGTTCTGATGCCTTATATCGTGGTCAGTTTCCCCTCCTCTTATTTCTGAGGATATTTTGAACTGACGAAATTTGCCAACGATTTCGGTTGAATTTAGTTTCGAACGCGTCATGTATAGGCGAATTGATGATGTTTCAATGCGTTCCGTTTTAAGACCCATTTTAGCTAAAATCTTTGTGAGATTCCATGAAGAGAATGTATTATATAAATCTTATAAACCTGATGCTTACTTCCGTTATGTGGATGACACTTTTTGACTCTTCAATAACGAGACTGAAGTGGACCATTTTCTTTCGTCCCTGAATTATATTAATCCAGCTCTTAAATTTGCACATTACAAGGAAATTAATTCTTCCCTTCCCTTTCTTGATATTTTGGTTAGCAGATTTTCTTCGGGTTTTCTTACTTTACCAAAATTTATCGGTTTATATACACGTCTGGACTCTTTTTGTCCCCTAAAACGTAAAACCTATTTAATTAAGACTCTTACTCATAGGCCGTTAATGATCTGCTCTAAAACCAAGCTGGACGATGAACTCAAGTTTATTACTATCACTGACTTCAACAATGTATATTCGTTAGTCATCGTTCAGTCACTAATTAAGAACAAAACGACTATAGTACAAAGATCTCCTCTGTATCTGCGCCTTCCTTTGTTATGTAGTATCAGGGATAGATACGATAAGCGGTTTTCTTTAGCAGTTCGACATTGTTACTTTGCTCGTTTAGTTTTTTTTCTGCCAAAACTATCCTTCTATCTATGTGGAAAGACGTTCTTCCTCCACATCATAATAGTTCTTTGATTTATTCAATTAAATGTATGTTTATGCAAATAGTGAGAACAACTCAAAGACTGGATGTCAGGATAAAACAACTTGTGCCAACAAAAATCCGAAGACTTACGTATTCTCCGTCAGACATTCTGACCAAAACCTGCGGGTCTTTCACCGCGCATCACCTAATAAATAACCATACTTGTGCTGCTAAATTTTGTGTGGACTCATTTTCCCATCATTACACACTCGAATTAGCACTTAAAATATTGAAGTCCATATACATTTTATTCATGAAACCTTCATTACGCAATCAGAAGGATTTTTTTTTCTGGGTCTCGAATTAATTTCAAATTAAGTATTTTTTTCTTCCATGCATATTGCTCATCCCTTTTGTTGATAATTCTATATTCATTATCCTCAATTTAGGATTTGGGGGGGCGAGATTCAAAACCGGTTAGCTAGCTCGTTTTTCAAATTTACCTTTTAATAATTATCATAAATGTTAATAAATATACATTTAGTCTATTCATGGCGGTTATATATATATATATTTTAAGATACTTCGTGGTATAGATCAATTTTTTTATTTTGAAAATATGTTATTTAGCAAGTGTGATTCATTAAGAATATCTCACTATTAGTTATTCGTCGTCGTCGATCATGTAACTTTCGATACATGACTGACGAGGCAGTTTTTTTGCGCAGTAAGCTGCCACTTCTTTCTGCAGTACACCTGTTGCCATCCATCAACCCAATCTGTCCTGCTAGTTACCCATAGCTGGGGGAAGGTTCATACCTTTCCCAAGGTATTAGCGTGTAAGTGAATGTAATGGATTCGGCTGGAATTCTAACGCGTCTCTCCGATTCCTCAATCCGAGACGCTATCCATTTGTTAAATTACTTATATATTGGCATGAATAATTCTAACCTATTTATATTTAAGCGTACCATTTCTTTCCTTTTTACAAAAGTGGACGTAATTTTCGAAATGTTAGGAAAGCATTTTGAGTTGTAATATTTATGCCGGACTATTGGTTCAGTGTCGTCTATATCTTTGTCTACGATTTATAATTCATACATTCTTTTTTAACAACATTTGCTATTAAATTTATTCTTTTAACCTTTTTCTTATTTATGAATTGTAAAGTAACAAGTTTTCAGATGTGTTGGAAAATCGCTTCCAATTATAACGTTATTTTCTTTCGTTTACTACTAATCAATTTTTTCGATTATTTATCTTTCAAATATTTTAAAAACAATTAAAATTATAATAATAATAATAATAATAATAATAATAATAATAATAATAATAATAATAATAAAATGTTTTCAAATAATTAAAATGTTATTTTCTTATATATTTATTTCTTTTATTATTAATTTAAAACTATATATAATAATACATTTGGTACGTTTGATGACGAATTGTTTACTCCGATATCTGGTGTTATATATGTATATATATATAATTGTCATATCTATCTACCTATATATATATATATATATATATATATATATATATATATATATATATATATATATATATATATATATATTGATAATATTAGTGGTCAATACACACACACATACACACACACACACATATTTATATATATATATATATATATATATATATATATATTTCAAAGAGGATAGAATACATTAGAGCTCAATGACTAGGAGAGAGCAAGAAAAATATAAAAGTCTCAAACACTAATATGCCATGCTTATAGATAAGATATAATATCGATCTTCCGATTCATCACAAATATAATATTATGAAAATAACTGTAAACCCCATGGTCATGATGCTAAACACGTCTGTCATGAAACTGAGCACAATGCAGCGTAAAAGTAAATTTAGAATTCATTGTGTTTACCACAAAATAAGAACACCTGTAATTTGTGTATCGCTGAAGAAATTTCTAGAAAACAATCTATAGATTTTTAAAAGTATAAACCTTCTAATTTTAGTACATGCACTTTTTTATATTGAGCCAGTATATCACATCTTTTCCTGTAAGTTTGAATCATCTTTACTTGGCCGTAATTGTAATCTACTTCCGGAAACTGTGTTATGTAAATATTTCTTCTGGACAAGTTAGGTAACTGACATATATGCAATTTCCTATGGGCGCTAATTGTCTGCATTACTGTCAACGTAAATTCGACGATTTTTAAACAATCAGCAGGATATTATCATATCGAAAATTGGCAAATCAACCTTTTTTTTATGGTCATCAAAACTATGCTCAGTAAACCTTGTCAAAATATAGAGGAATATTTAGCTCAGATTATATTTCAATAAATATAGGTTATATGATTTTAATGGTATAATATAAAGAGCTGCAAAATTACCTTCATATATACTGATCAATGGCGTGTGGTCCATTTTTAAAATATAGAGAAAGCTATAAGTTTTTCAGTAAGTAAAGACATTTTGTTTTGGTTTGTTTTGTTTTACGGCATACCAACCTCAATGCCGACAAGATTTCTATTGCTGGTAATATTTTTTTTCCAAAAATGTATTACTGGTAATAATTTAAAAAAAAGTATTACTGATATTGAACCTATTTTTATACTTTGATAATGTGTTGACCCCTTTTGGAGAGAATTAACTATTTGTTCATAGCTGGGATCCTAACAGCCTATCATCCCGGGTCAGGTTTGACCTGGGAACATCAGCAATTAAGATGTGGTTACGAGCTCCACAAGATCACCTGATCAAAAGCCTCGCTGTTTGTTGTAGTTTATAGTCATACCAAGGACGGTAAATACATTTTACCAGAAGTGGCATAAAAGCAAATGTAACTTACATATAATTATATATTAGTTACAAAAATAAAATGAAAACTTTATTTTCGACGACTATAGTTAAAATGGATATAATTTTTTCCATTACAGGTTTAAGGAGATTTGGGTTTATCACCGGGAAATGATTTGAAATACATTTTCTTTTTCACTTTTACGTATTTTCTGTGTATTCTGTCTCTCACTTTTCACTGCGTACTATTTACATTACCGCCTTGATTGGGGAGGGGAGTTAAAAAAATTGAAAGTATGCAGCAACTTAAAGCAACGACTATCCTTGTATTGATCAAGAAAGGAACTGAGAAATCTCTGGGAACGATAAATAGGAAAACTTCTTGCAAGAATCGTATTGCCTTGTAGTGCCCATGTACAATTGAAAGCTCTGTCGGCAAAGATACTAGCAAGATGCGGCTGATGATTTTGAGCCTGTTTTTAAATGTTTACTGAATGTTTCATTGACGAAAGAAACCTTTATCTATTTATTGCCCCAGGTGCATGCTTGGCGCTCGGTAAGTAATGTATTTTTTAAAGTAGTAGTAGTAGTAGTAGAAATAGTAGTAACAAAACTTGCTCAGTTCCTTTCTTGATCAATACAAGGATAGTCGTTGCTCTAAGATGCTGCATTCTTTCAATTCTTTTAACTCCCCTCCCCAATCAAGGCGGTAATGTAAATAGTACGCGGTGAAAAGTGAGAGACAGAATACACAGAAAATACGTAAAAGTGAAAAAAAAATGTATTTCAAATTATTTCCCGGTGAAAAACACAAATCTCCTTAAACGTGGAATGGAAAATTGTCTTTCCATTTTAACTACAGTCGTCGAAAATAAATTTTTCATTTTATTTTTGTAACTAATATATAATTATATATAAGTTACATTTGCTTTTATGCCACTCCTGGTAAAATGTATTTACCGTTCTCGGTATGACTATAAACCACAACCGACAGCGAGGCCTTTGATCAGGCGATCATGTGGAGCGCGTAACCACATCTTAACCCTTCCGCTGCTAACTACGTAGATCTTTGTGTTTCTTATCTTGATCCAGCTGGCTAAGTACGTAAACCTACATTTTTTGCATACCGTTTGTATGAGTGTCCCGTTGCACCATCTATCTTAAAATACGGAAAATTCTAACTGTTCTATCATGCAAATTATTAGACACCCTCGATTTTTCTCTACATCATGGTAGTTTCGTATCTAATGGCACTGGGAAAATGAGTAGCAGTGAAAGTGTTAATTGCTGATGTTCCCAAGTCAAACCTCACCCGGGATGATAGCATCTGTTAGGATCCCAGCTATGAACAAATAGTTAATTCCCTCCAAAGGGGTCAGAACACTATCAAAGTATAAATATAGGTTTAATACCAGCAATCCTTTTTTGAAAAAAATTATTAACAGCAATAAGTTATTGAAAAAAAATATAACCAGCAATAAAAAACTTGTCGGCATTGAGGTTGGTATGCCTTAAAACAAAACAAACCAAACCAAAATGTCTTTACTTTCTGAAAAATTTATAGCTTTCTCTATATTTTAAAAATGGACCACGCGCCATTGTTCCGAATATATGAAGGCCATTTTGCAGCTCTTTATAGTATACCATTAAAATCAAGGTTTGCTGAGCATAGTTTTGATGACCATAAAAAAAAGGTTGATTTGCCAATTTTCGATATGATAATATCCTGCTGATTGTTTAAAAATCGTCGAATTTACGTTGACAGTAATGCAGACAATTAGCGCCCATAGGAAATTGCATATATGTCAGTTACCTAACTTGTCCAGAAGAAATATTTACATAACACAGTTTCCGGAAGTAGACTACAATTACGGCCAAGTAAAGATGATTCAAACTTACAGGAAAAGATGTGATATACTGGCTCAATATAAAAAAGTGCATGTACTAAAATTAGAAGGTTTATACTTTTAAAAATCTATAGATTGTTTTCTAGAAATTTCTTCAGCGATACACAAATTACAGGTGTTCTTATTTTGTGGTAAACACAATGAATTCTAAATTTACTTTTACGCTGCATTGTTGTCAGTTTAATGACGGACGTGTTTAGCATTATGACCATGGTGTTTACAGTTATTTTTATAATATTTGTGATAAATCGGAAGATCGATATTATATCTTCTCAAGTTTGGACAGAAGGATTTAACTCGATAAGTAAATTTTGACTAGAAAAGAAATCAGCTAACAAAACGTGAGATCTCAATATTACCATTCTGTTATTGAAGATATCAGTTCGGTCTGGAATCTCAGGCAAATCATCTGCGAAATATTTATGAAACATTCAGTTAAGTGGCGCTTTGAGAATATGATGGCTAACTGTACAACAGAAAGAAATGTAGTAATGGCGTTATGACGCAATTACATTGTACGCAACCCTTCTGAAATTATAACAGCATTAGTCTATGTGTGAATATGAAGACGGCTATCTTTGTTTGAACCTTTTCGTCCCAAGCAATGCCACAATGCCATTAAGACGAAAGGGTTTCTGATAATGTGTGGAAACTGAGAAAAAGGACAATAAAATGAACAGGAATCAAAGAAAGAAGAAACATTTAATATTTGGTAGATTGTAGTTGAGAGAACATGGAAGGGAGTTCCACAGACTAGAAAAGAGGGAGAAGAAACTATTAGAATAGAACTTACGGTTGCATGGAGTAGGTGGACATTGAGGACCACGGCTAGGCGCAAGAGTCTGCTCATAATTAAACGCAAACTCCAGGTCATATGTGTGTATATATATATATATATATATATATATATATATATATATATATATATATATATATATATATATATATATATATATTTGAATTGGACATAGTCCGACAATTTATTTAAAGACATTTTTATATATATATTATGTTTAACGTTCTTTTTATAGATACAAGTATTTAATGTCGGAGAGCAAAAATTTTCTATGAAAATTTCTCGAACATTCAAGCCGGTAAATGTTATTTAATACTGTTTATTATAAAACAGAGCATTTGCTTAAATACTTGTATCTATAAAAAGAACGTTAAACATAATATATATATAAAAATGTCAAAAGGATTTTATTTCCGGGTTGGGTTTGTGAAAATACAGTTTGATCTAACCCTATTGATATTATATTTGATGCAATACTTGATTAAATAATTTCATGAGCACATTTCACCATTGATGTGGCAGTTGAATTGTCACCGTAAATATGAATTTTAAAGGCACTGACCGGTGAATTCTGGCTCAACTTGACGTACATATTGTCTCATTTTAATCTTGGCGATGAAATCTCAAATTTCTGGTTTTCTCCTTCCTTATTTTGGATAGGAGTCATTCCCTTGTTCAAGTTGAAATTTAATTAAATTAAAGGGACAAAATTTTCAGTGGGGGCCCCATTTGATCAAACTGATATATACTTATCCAAGTACCCAAAGATTCATTCCATTGTTCAAATTTAAATTTAATTTATATCAAATGTGAAAAAATTCAGCTTTATGACCCGGGGAACCACTTTGATCAAAATGAAATATACTCATCCACCTACCACGGGCAATGTAGTATCAGAATATATATGTTTACGGGGTCTATCTCCAAAACACTTGAAAGAGTCCAATACCAAACATTGTGGATAAGTTGTCCGATCATTATGTCTTGTGTTGCTGTTTTGTGGAGTAGTTGTTGTTGCTTTTTGTTTTTGTTTTTTTGGTTGTTTTTTTTTTGTCGGGTACCTTTAACGATCTTAATGATTTTCAAGACTAAATGTTTAGGTTATACAGGAATTTTTGTTTTCTAAAGTAAGTCAGGATGCATACAAAGAAATTTTCTGCCTACCGTACTCATACGATATTGGTTCTTGAAATTTAAAGTTGTTGATGGCAGTTGACAGGAAAGCTGGAAGGTATTTCCACTGACAAGAAACGCGAGAGAGGAAACTATTATAATAGAACGTGCGGTTCATGTAGTAATTTCTGCTGTAAAAATAATGAGATTATTCTGCCAATCTATTACTACGCACGAGGCGCCAGGTTAGGAACGATAGCATATATATCAGAAGCACAGACCAGAATTAGCATCAATCTTCAATGGCATATTATAAAGGGACAATACAAATTCCAGTGAGAGAAATCGTTTACACAAGACAGTGTAGCATAATTCGTTGCGACATACTTAGAAAATGACGCGATATAATCGTTCCAATTCCTACAAATGGAAAATATAAAATTGAGAAAATTTAAATAAATTTGCACACCAGTTTCTAAGATTGATATTGAATTCAATTTTCAATTTGTGTCCAATTTTTGTGGTCTCGTAGAAATCGAGTTCTAACTTCAGTCAACATTAACTGCACGCCTTCTCTGTCACATGGGCTGATAGTTTTATATTTCACCCCGTTCAAAGTTTGCCTCATAAAAGAGAGGAAGTAATAACACTGATTTTAAGAGAAATTATTATTATGCATTTATACGTTTCAACTGACTGTATCAATTGATGTTCGGTCAATGATTGCAGAATGTACCTGTCTCGGAAGGTCTATCATCATAATTTTAATTTTTCCCCCCAAGAGAATATGTTTTTACATGCAGTGCAAATCTGTGACAATACTGGTTTTAACACAAATAGGTGAAGAAGCTTGAAATTGATCTTTGCCACCAGAATCAAGACTTCGTTTAACATCTGACATGTTTATACTGGTTAGCATTGTTGTACATTATTGGAAAACGAAACTATTTAAGTCAAACGGAAGTACTTAATTCGATAACCACAATTCATATGAAAAACCAGATTTGGGCACCTCGTAGGCGTTGTAATAGTTAGAAAACTTGTCTCGCTAGAACAATTAGGACTGAGTTGTGAGTTCGATCCTCACTGGCTGCCTCATACTTTCGGCTTCGTGCTATATCTAGGCTATGCTTGGAGAATCATTATGTCAAACCAGGTTTTGATTTTGTCCGGCATAAATTTTAGCACGCATGGCCTCCTCTCTGGGGAAGCAAATCTGTGACATTCCTGCTTTTAGCACTAATGGGTGAAGAAGCCTAAAATTGATCTTTGTCACTCGAATCAAGGCTTCATTTAATATCTGACCTGTTTATACTGGTTATAAATTTTGTACACTGTAGGAAAGTTAAATTCTAAAAGTCGCACTTAATTAGATATCCACATTTCATACGGCAAATGAGATTTTGATTTCGCCCGTCATCGCACACTCACTACCGTTCCAAAATACCAGGCTCATAAAACATTATTTCTGTAAAATCTCGCGTGGTTTTCACAGCAGCTCTTCAAAGGCTCTGGCTATAAACCAACGCCATTTTCACCCAGAAAGTCAGATCTGAACAGGATGATTTAAGTGAAGGCGTTTCATGTCAGGCAAACGTAACCGAATCTCGAACTTCCCAGGTTATCAGCAGCGACACGAAGGAGATTCTATCAAGGCCGATATCTTACACAAACGAAAAAATCAGCTGAGGAACAGCTCAACCGACTGTTTGTTTTACCAAGTGTATCTCTCCTCTACTACCGTGTGCTATATACGAACAAACTCTCAGTCTCCCGAAATTGATATTCACTACGCCGGAAGTATTTCAATATATTTTTTTCCTTAATGTCGGTAAACCGTTCTACATTGGTGACATTCGTTACAGTGAACCTAGCAGAAGGCAGGCAGAAAGGAAATTCGTAATAGCTGTAACGAAACAATGACTATGTCCGTTTCATAGTTCTTCGTGTGCAACATGAACAGAGAACACAAATGACGCCAAAAGAAAGGATGTTGGTCAATTATGTTATTCCGGGCCGATTTTCAGGAGAACTTTTTGAAATGTTCATTGTCTTTGCAATATCTGCTAAACTCTTCAGAATATTTTCTATAAATGAATTTGCACTTGACTACTTGGTCAAGATCAAAATTCTTTGCGAATGGTAACGGCAATATTAGACGTTTCCTTATAAGCAAATATTTCGCATTCACTGATAAGGCAGCCAGTCGGATGAAATTCATAAAAACCTTCACTTCAAAAACATTTTTCAGGGAAAAGAATTATATTGCATCAATTGTTAGGTCTTCTAGTAAACAAGTTGGTTCACTGTGTCCTGCTAGACAATTTTCATATCCATGCTGTTGGCGAGATCTTTGACGCTCTGACGACGATTTCTTATGATTTCCCTCTTACGCGCCCTTTTCGTTTGCTCAGACAAGATGATTGATCTTCCTGAACTTGTTCCACACGAAAAATGTCCACCTTCATAAAATATCTAAACAATAATATTAACCGTTTGATGAAAAAACCTAGCAATTTCCCCATATGACTTGCCACACTGATGCCATCCTATTATTTACCCTCATTGAAATACATCAATTTCCTTTCTTCCACGAACTTTCATTGCAAAATATGAGTCAACTATCATTCATAGATGAGAATAGCTTGATACTGACATGGTATTGTTTGAAACAAAGAAGGTACGTTATTACACAAGCCAAACTTGGTGTAATTAAGGGTGATTAAAAACTTATCATAGCCCACTATATCTATCTATCTATCTATATATATATATATATATATATATATATATATATATATATATATATATATATATATATATATATATATATATATTATGTAAGAAGAATAAAGATTAATAAAATAAATCCAAATATGTTCGGTATCGCGGGTTCGCCATTTTGAAACCGGCTTTATATGATCTTCAATCTGACGTTGATACTGCATTTCGTTATATATATATATATATATATATATATATATGTGTGTGTGTGTGTGTGTGTGTGTGTGTGTGTGTGTGTATGTGTGTGTGTGTGTGTGTGTGTACTATATAGTACAAGATAAAAAAATGTCTTGGCGTTTTTGATTTATTAGACAATCAAGTATTCAGCAAATTTGGCATGCAGTCAGTTCTCAAAGTAATCCCCATCAACATTTGCCAACGAGCCTCCAGCTGCGTAATGCCCAGGCGGTAAAAATCAGGTATCTTAGACGCAAAGAAAACTGTGAGTGCTGCAAATTTGCCTCTTTTGAGAAGGATCTCCGAAGAAGCTGGTTGTCCAGGAAATGAAGAGGTTGTAATCTGTTGTCGCAACATTCGTGTCGTAAAGTGGGCGTCACATTGTCTCCCAGCCAAGCCGCCGTATGGTATCCTGCGCCACATAACGCTTTTTATTGTTATAGAGGAACAGCACACCATTTCTTCTACTTCAAGTTCATTTTGCACACGTTTCAAGAGCTACGAGTATAGGTCCTGAGTGATGGTCTGTCTCGTTGGCAGCAGCTCATAGTGGACCTCTTGGTTCTCTTCCACCAGATACAGAGCATGTATGTATATATATATATATATATATATATATATATATGTATATATGAAAAAGAGAGTAGGAAAAAATTAATAGTAGCCTAGGCGTTTCGTCCAATGTGGAATTTTTCAAGGCATGAAATCAAATGGATTTATTAAACAAAGTGACGGGTAGTGATATTACTTTACGTAATTTTCAGTTAACAGTATGAAAATAGCGCTCTCTAAATTCTTCCAGTTGCTAAAGGTACTTTGTTTTGTTATTATTAGTTACTTTGTTTAATAAATTCATTTCGTTTTTGCCTTGAAAAAGTCCACATTAAACGAAACCCATCGGCTACAATTAGAGATTTCCTATTGTCTTTTACATTTATAAATATTGTCTTTTTCTACAGGTTAACTCTGAGATATGCGTCATATATATATATATATATATATATATATATATATATATATATATATATATATATATATATATGCACATACTCTGGAAATCAGGTAGTGCTCTCTGGAGAAAAGGGTAATTTGTTTAAAAAACGTAGCTCCTGCTGCTGTTACCGCATTGATCATCAACCATGAATTGAGGTCTACCAGCTCTGTCGTTTTTCGTATAGAAAACATTAAAATTACCCTTGCGTCGATAGCCTAGGTGTAGCATCTCTGACCGCTGTCAAATATGTCGGGTTTGATCCCCTCTTGAAGCAATCGGACGTCTAGCCGCACAGAAGAGGGAAACATTGTCTGTGAATGAATATATATACACACACACACACAGACACACACACACACACACACACACACATATATATATATATATACATATATATATATATATATATATATATATATATATATATATATATATATATATATATATATATATATATATATATATATATACAGATAGATAGATAGATACAGTTGTGGACAGAATTAATCACAGCCTCTTCCCTAATTACAATTAAAGGTGTAATATTTCATATCTTCATGGAAACTTCATGTGCATTTTCAGGGTGAAATAAAGGACTTGAAGGAATGTGCAGTGATGCTCACGTCAAAATTTTTATTTTAATGTCCAACAATCATACAAAAACTATAAAAATATTAGCATAGTACAAGATTATTAGTCCTCTTCCTTCAGAAATCAATTGTGCACAATTTATACTTGATTATTGCCTTTTATCGTTTTTGATATTTCCTTAGAACATGACTCTTTCTTCCTTGGCAGTGGCTTCTAGTTTCTCTAACTCCGAAAGACTTCTTTCTCTGATAATTTTCTTCAAATATGCCCATCAATTTTCAATGGGGTTTAGTTTGAGACTTTAAGTCTGGTATGCCGATATCTTAACTTTTATTGTCGTATAATTGTTTTGTAAAATTCGGGGCGTGTGTTTCGTGTCATTGTCTTGTTGCAACGTCCATATCGTTTTATATTATTTTTACGTATAGCCAAATGCTGCGCATTGTCCATAATACCCTGTAATCTCACTAGTTCTCTTGCTCCAGAATCAACAATCATTCCCCGAGCAGAATGCTCTCACCACCGTTCTTAATTGTAGAGAGAGTATTGGGGGGGGGGTGAGATTCATTCACGTTCCTCCATACATAACGGGAGTTCATGTAAACTAATAATTCTTTTTTGATTTCATCTAACCATAAAACAGAGTTCTAATATTTATTCTCATGTTCTAGATGGCTTCTAGCATGAGCTATTCATCATTTTCGATGTTTACCCTTAAGGAAGGGAGTACTCCTTGGGCGACAAACTCGAATTTCTGATCGATGAAAGCATCTAATGACTGCTTTCATCGATACATTTAATCCCGATGTCTTGAAATCATTTACAATGTGATTTTTCATTAAGTGAATATTTCTTATAATTTTCCTTTCCATTCTATCAATTAGCCGTTTTCTGCTATTCCTTATTTTATTCTCAACAGAATAAGTCTTGTACTTCTTGGAAATTATACGAATTGTCAATCTAATAACATTCCACCGCTTGGAATGTGTTGCATATCTACCACCTTATTTGTACGCATCAACTGTCTTAATTCGGAGCTTCTTGTCAAGTTCAGCCATCTTTGCCATGGTGGCAGAACGAATGATTTATCGCGGTACGTGGCACATATATATTGTCTTTTTTATTACCTTTTAGAATTTTATAAGATAGTAGTATTTCTTTTTCAATGGGTGCTTGTATTAAATGTCAACTTAAGAGAAAAACACATTACAATTGCCATAGATCAATATTATTTCATGATTCCCTTTTGTGGTGTGAATAATTTGGGAATGCACCAATTTTTAGAAAAATCTATAACTATGAATATAATAGATCGAAACTTCTACAAACTTCACAAATTTATTCAAAACTAACTAGCAGTAACGGATTCTCTCAAATGGGAACTTATCTCTGTAGTAATCGAAGTGGAACTGCTGATCATAATTTGATCATACAATATAAATATGTGTATTTGAAATTCTCTTAAAAGTGCAATTACGCGCTTAGCGATTGTTCAAAGTCTGTGACTGTTTTTTTTTTAATAGCCTTCCAAGATTTATTGTTCTTTTTCCCGTTTTTTTTAAAAAGAAGGCGACATGGTGCCGATAGTTCGTAATAATCACATTCCTCTCTTCATTTGATTATTCCCGTCATCCTTAGAGAGATTATGAACTTGAATAATTTAATAACGAAAAGACTATTCTCTAAACAGAACTAAAGACATAACTTCAATTGAAAGACGTTTCTTATGAAGATCTGATATCGTTTACTAGCAAACCTTCCTGGGAATCCGCAGTGACATATTGCCATACAATAACATCTTTGCTCATCATAGATAAACCAGAACAAGCTGGATGTAAAACCTGTGCCCTACCATCTTTTGACTCACTGTGTATTGAAAAGAATTCTCTCTTAAGCGGTCTTGGCGTGTCAAGAGAGGTGATTCTTCGGGATAATCTAGAGATATGTTTCATTAAACGGATATTCACACGTGATCGTAAGAGGATTCTCTGCAAAGAAGACGCCAAGAAATCTTTCTTAGGATTGACAAGAATATGCTTGTCTGATTACAAAACCTGGAGGTTAGAAAATCGGCTCCTACTATAGATATTGTGGACGTGCCTTGAGAGTTATTTCCCGGTTTAGATGTTGCTTACAGGAAAAACCGATTATTGTCCCGGAACACTATATCTCAATTCTTAGTGAAAGGGGAAGATGTTCGAGATTACCTGATCGATTAGCTCGGTTTGTGATATGCGGAAATCGAGTTCAAATGACTCGATAATGGCAATGCATCGCTCACCTAGTTTGTGATTCGTATTGTAATATAGGTCGTCAAAACGGTTTTCGCAGATGGACTAGCGCATTTGAAAGATTGTATTAAATTCGATGCTTCAAGGAAAAATCGCGAACTCTATTTTTTCACTGGCTTCTAAAAAAACATTGCAGAATATTATAAGAGTTTACGGCCAACTTAAAAAAATCGATATCATTCCATGCACGGTAGGAAAGCCACTAAGGCACAAGGTATTACAGGAAGTAGAAGAATTAGGAAGATAAATATTAATAGCGAATGGGAAGAGGTAATATTAATCAGGAGGACAGTAGATAGTGATTGACATTGCTTTTACATTTTTACAGATTAACGTCGGCAGGAATGCCTGGAGCCGGAAAGGAGTTCCAATAGCGAGAAGTGCAAGAAAAGAAACTGTTAGCATAGAATTTACGGTTACATCTCGCCAGATCAACTGTAAATTATGAAATTTTAACGCCAGTCTAGTACTGAACTTAAATTCAAAACCTTTAAGTTCCATACGGAAAACGTCATTCAAACCATTACCATGGCATTATTTATAGAATAGACAGAGAGGCGATCTTAAGGCGGGGGGGAGTGACTGAAGCCGAGCTGCCAGGTCAAGACCAATAATATTGCTGATTTTTCTTTGGATTTTTTCAAGGAGATCAAGATAAATAACAGGCACACCGCACCAAATGTGGCAATACTATTCTAAGCATGGACGAATGGTAGATTTATTAATTTTTAAGATAGATTCTGGATTGAAAAGTTGTCTCAAACGACAAAGTGAACAAAGTTTCTTAGCAGCTGACCTAGCAATGTACTCAATGGAGTCTTTCCACTTCATGTCAGCTGATAACTTTATCCCGAAAAGGCACAACGAGTCACATTCCTTAGTTCCTTTTAGTTTTTATTCCTGACCTTAAACCAGGAATCAACTGTTTTACTCTACTGTTGAGCAATTTGCAATAAGCATCGAATGTTTTATACTATTATACGAGTGTTTCTGTCTGAATTTCTGGGATGAGGAATGATTATTATTTACATTATATACATTCGCACTACGAAGGCAGAATGGTGTAATGGATTACGACTCAGAGTGGGGAATCGGAGAGTCGGGTTCGAATTCCAGTGGAGTTCATTACATCCACTTAGGCGTTAATACCCTTCTCCGCCAGCTACGTGAAAATAGTAAGACAGGCTTGGTTCTATGGCAATAAGAGAAGACAAATTCTGAAGTCAAAACCAGCCTGGTCCAATCAAAACTCGCCTTATAGGTCCTGCCTCTTTCGTCAAATACTAGAAGATAATGATTTTACAGACAAATTCACCTCACATGTCGTCTCGAAGAAAGAAACTATACCTGCTACTTGGAGCCGCGACAAAATTTTAATGGCTACCTCGGGCTTTGTACATTGGTTCGAACTCTGGGACAGGTCGAGTCACCGGGGACTTCTGATTTCGGACCATTCACCCAACG
>OZ038489.1:100085789-100168289 GCA_964036315.1 Acanthosepion esculentum | reverse complement strand
GCCAAATTACACACACACACACACACACACACACACATATATATATATATATATATATATATATATATATATATATCCGCCCTTTTCTGAGATCATCTACAGGGGTAAATTACAAAGAGAGTCATATTATTGTAACTGCTATAAAATATGCATCCGTTGCCAAGCTGATGTTAAAAAAATTATAGTTATTTATCAGTTGTTCATGCGTTTCAATATAAGGGAACTGACCCGGAATTGTTAGAAATGTAAAATGCAATTAACATGCACAATCTATGTGCACTTTAATCTGCTTTTGCTATATTCATAATACATTTTTCTGGGTGTTGGTTGGTTGATTTTGATATAATTTATTCTTGAAGTTGAGGAAGCGGGGCTTGGAAAATCTGATATTCTCAGGATAGATTAGAAGCAAGAATGACTGACGAAAATAGGGCATGATACATTGAATGTGCTTGATTTAGCGGAACATGGTTTAGGAGAAATAACAGAAAGACAAAATTTATCAAGGGTTACATTTAAGAGAAAGTTGTGGAGAGTCATGATCACCAATGTCCTGAGGAGACATTGCGCATAAAGAAGAAGACATTACTTGTTTTAATGACTACAACCCGACTACCATAGATCGATTGGTCTGGGAAGAATGAGATATTTACTCACATCGCGCGATATTGTAATTATACAAGGCATTCATCTAGCGTGCATGTTTATAGAAATTACGATAACTATGTTCATGTGCGATTTGTTTCCTGGGAACTGCCGTATGTTCCTTATCAGTGATACATTGTGAATTTAATTGCTTTCCTCCGGCTTCAGGATAGGCATCTGAATGTGATAAGCATTCGACACTTAATCCAATCTTGTCCAACTCAACGTCAATCCCGGCACTTAAGTTCCGTATCTCTGCGGGGACATTGCAAGCTCAAACTGACACTGGGCGACATAAAGGACATAGCGATGGTCCATTTGTAATAGACTTTACCTGCATTGCCTCAAAGCATTTAGCACCTGAACAAATAAGGACAGCCTTTTCGTTCGTCTTCTCTGAACTCGATTCATCGTATTACTTTTAATTATCAGATGAGTACTAATAGTATAAAGCACGGTTGCTAAACTTTAACTTGTAATACTGAACAAATATTACAAAAAAATATTTAGTGAAAACGTGTGTAATCTAGAGATGGTGTTCACTTTACTTGGATTTTTTTAATGATAACCCCATTCAGGATTTAGTGATCCTGATGCCCCGCAGAGTCCTTTTCGTTATTTCTGTCAATTTCCATGATTTCCGGGAAAATATAGTAAAGTTTCTTTCCGTCGCTTTCTCGAAGCTTTTGACCATAGTATCCCTTATCCTAGACCAGTGTTAATCAAAGAGTAGGTCCGCGTAGTGGTGTCGGTACCGGAACCACCAGCTGCCGATACGTGGCCAGTGTCCAGGCCATGCCATGCTAAAGAATCATTTGTAAACATTTAAGTTATATAATTTTTGTTTCTGTGTTAAGAAACTCCTTATTTTTTTATTACGTCTTAATATGAATTCTTTTTTTTTTTTTTTTTTTGCAAAATAATTAGAAGATAAAAAATAGTCGACTTTTATTATATTCAACATATATATCATTTGCGGAATAAATTAATATTACCACGAAATATTACAGGTACGTGACACATTGAGAGAAAAATGCCAGTCCGCCATACCAGATTGTTTGAGAAGCACTGTCCTAAACAGTGTGTCATTGTAGGATATTTAACCTGCATACGTTATGTTATTAAGTTTGAGTTCGCCGCTAATAAACTCTGGTGTTAAATAATAGTTCCAGATTATTACGTTTTAATAGTTGGGTATTTTGATTCAGACCTTCTGAGGCTGATCTTTGAGGTCAGATGGTAGACAAAATAGAGAAGTCGATTTTGATTGGTTGAGCCGAACGTGTGAATGTGTTATAGATTAAGGTTTTTGGAGAGTTGCTGTTTGGTCGTCAAACTAGATAAGTAGATAAAATTTCCGTTGAGGAAGTTCGATGATTGGCTACGCGAACGCAATTGATAATTATTTTGGAAAAGAAAGACTGAGGCAATTTGTTGTGGAACATTCCCACCTTTGATTTCTATGTACACTAATCAATTGACATTATCTGTGGCTATTAAATTTAGAATCATATTGTTGAATTGTAATTAACTGCCAAATAATTGTTATTTCATTTTTGTAACAGTGGGTGGAATTTTTATTTCATTTTAAGAGCCGTGTGTGTCCTTTTGTTTTCAGTAGTTGATTATTTAAGTTATTATTTGATAAAGTTTGAGAAATATTTTTTGGTAAAAACAAGTTAACTAATTGTTTTGGGAATAAATCATTTTGGCTTGCATGGTTTAAGATTTCCGAATGTGTTTGGGTCTGTGTCCTGGAGTGGAAATGGTCACACCTATCTAGGTAGAGACAAGATCATTTATGGGGAGTATAATGGGAGGATGTGCGTCATAAAGTATTTATATATGCTATTGCCTAGTATTGAAGTCACAACTCTTTGAGTCTAGTCACTGGATCTAACCAACGTCTGTATCCACTGGACCATGTGTCATAAACTTGGAGAGTTGAGTTAAAAGGAAATAACTGAGATATCCGGAAGAGGCATGCCACGTGGAACTAGAACAATCTACCCCGATGAACGAAATAAAGAGTTCGGTTCGAAATTCTAGTCACTTGAAGAAGGCCGGGGCGTATAACGGCCGAAACGTTGTGAATATGGCAATGAAGATGAGGATAACAGTCCGAATAATTTAAATAATATAAGTACTCTCAACTATTTAATAGAACTCTTCTAGTTAAAATGAAAGTGAAACCGTTTATTGTGTTCATTGTAGTTGCATATGCAACTACAGCAAAAACTCAGAGGAAGAAATTGAGAAATCATACTGCTGACAGGCAAATGCCAAGGTTCAAGGAAATTTCGCAGTAAATTACAACCATCTTACGAGACCAGAATGCCAAATTAGAAAAGGGACGAAGTGGTGAAATAGTTGTAAAATTCAGGCCAGAAATCTGCAATTAAAGCGTGGAAAAATGGTTACAATACTGTACAGCAAACAATATGGTAGCAGGAAACACCTGTTTCATGAACACCTAAAATATATATGGACATAAGAAAGCACATCGAAAAACCAGATCAATAAAATTTCTAGGATGTAGATGTATATTTTACTGCATATCTAAGTCTTGACAGTGGGAGTGATCACCATCCACTTTTAGAATAAAACTATGAAAATTAAAGAATTCTTAAACTGCACGAAAATCAAAATACGAATGCCATTTGAATGTTCTGAATTGCGAAGAAAAATGTACGGGCAACGTTTAAAACAAATACAATAAACTAAACGTGAATGAAATTTCAAAAGGTCTCACGATAAATAAGGATTTAGTGACAACAGAAACCGAGATTATCCCAAAGGAAATTAGACAAGGAAAAGGGGGATCGATATCAAATGGAATTATCCTTATGAAAAAGAGTCAGAAAAAATATGTGTTAATCGACAGGATGAATATATTTAAATGAGTGAATCCCGCGGACAGATAAAGAAACATACTTCAAACATGGAATGAATACACGTTAAAAAAGGTTTTCACTGCGAAATAGATGAACCTAAAATACATCATAAATACCGTAATAGTCAATGGGGAGTGTTTATTTCCGGTTTAAAGTGTGGTTTTTAGCGTTAAATCGTTTTTCGACGTAAGTCATGATATCTTGAACCACTTAACGACGTAGGGTGAGGTATACTTGAATTCGAAATCTCAAGGTATAAAACTATCTGGTAAATCTAACACTGCGAAAAATACTTTATTGTTGCCCTATATGAGCTGCAGCTGTTTAATCCACACCATCGATGGGGTCTTATTTTCACCCTCTACAACTGCTTTACCGCCAACAGAACGTCACAAGCTCCTCAGTTCATCGAAATGTTCTGATCAGTTTCATTCTGTACTTCACCCAGTTCAGCATTTTAAACCTAATGACCGCCATGCCACATATGCAGGTTAAGATCATCTGCATTCCTTTCATATCCCAAAGAAGTTCCATCCAGAGAGCAACTTCCCGAGAACTGCTACTTTGTTCAAATGACTCCCGCACAGATGCTTACACGGTCACTATAACCTTAACCCTTAAAAGCCTATCCTCAACCTTCAGCTATCCTACATATACTCATTATCTGCGTACATTACGCCCACACTATAACTTAATTCAGTAACCCTCTCTGTTGAGTAGATCTTGGGCCTTAAATTGGGTGGACAGAGGCAAAAGGGTAAATATGTGTCAGGCAACTTGTAACATATTTGATGGTTGAGCAAATTACAGATGAATAGAGAGGGCATCTTTATCAATGAAAATTAACGCCGGAAATAGGTAGGAAATTTGGGGGAACCACCCCCTCGAGTGTCCGGGAATGTATAAAGGATGTTTCAAGAACTTGTGCCGATTTTAAATCTGAATTAGGTTTAAGCGTCTAATAATTGTTTTCTTTTTCTTTCTGATTCGGCGGTCATTTGGGCGATATCATTTTTCAGACATAATTGATTTGACTTAAATAACATGATCCAATAGGGAAATAAATAATTCTTATCCAATACCACTGATTTATTTACTGCTGATTTTGGTCCCTTTTAATGAAACATCCTTATATATAATCCGTCTTAATGAAATCCACAGGGTTTCAATAAAGTCACTATACAGTTACTAATTAAAAAATGCAAAGCATGTAGTTTGAAGTTTGAGCAGTATCGGTAATTAATAACCTATTGTTTACCATAGCATTTAATGTTATTAACCAGAACTAATTTAATAATAAATTTCTTGACTGCTGGTTAATTGCTTTATCTTAATTGCTATTGTATGTAACTTTTTACTCACCTTATTACCAACCTGTAAATGAAGATGGAATAAGAGGAAAAGGGGAATATACGAGTGTGAATGTGTAGGTGAAAGAGAGAGTGAGGGCAGGGAGAGAGAGATATAGAGAGTGCGAAAGAGGAGTACAGAGCATGGAGTGATTCGAATTTTGTCATACACCAAAATATATTTACAATATTTATATCTGTTGTCCTATTTTCTACGGGATTATTAGCTAGTGTCTGTTCCTGAATTTGGTCAAATAGTAATTGTGAGTTCAATCCCTGGCCCCGACAGTATGTATATCACCAAGTGAAACGGACGAGAAGTAACTGGGCAACGAGATAACACTAGATATGGGCAGGGAAACAAGAAAGGTCTACCCCCATAGATTAAATAAAGTGTTCAGTTCAGAATTCCCTGTAGATGACCCAGATCAATATAAATCTAATACATAGCGACCGAGATGTTGTGATTACAAAAACAAAGTTGAAGACAATAGTCCAAATATAGAGGTAAATAATTCCAGAAATTCAGACAAAATGGCAAATTTCTATCCTAATTACGTACAACTTACTTTAGCGACGGTTGCTCTATTTTAATAACAATCTTTGCTTTTAAGATTACGAAGCATCCATCTTTAGTAGGCTGGCGAAATACAATCAATCACTTTTTATTTAGCCTGATATTAACTTTGGAATATACCGATATATTAATATAAAAAAGAAAATATATTCTATAGAATATCTTAAAAAATTTTTTAAAATTTTCCCGGATGTGTCCATCCTTCAAATCTGCAAATCAACCATCTGTCCTTGCATGGAATATTGCCGCCATATAAGGTCTGGTGTCCCCGCTGTACGTTTCGAGGTCCTCGACAAAACACAGACGAATATTCAAGATGATAAGGTCCTGATCTAGTCTACAGTCATTCCCTCACAGTCATGCCGTGGCTACCCTCTGTATCTTCTATAGGCATTTTCACAACAACTGTTCCGACGAGTTACTTTCGTTGGTTTCCAGACTTTATGAATTTAAGCGAGCTACTAGACTGGTATCTCGGTCCCACCCTTCCACTGTCAAAACGGTTGCATTTAATCGTCTCTTCTACTCAAACAGCTTCATCTCTCGCTCTTCCCGTCTGTGAAACTCCCTCCCCTTACTTGGTTATATATATATATATATATATATATATATATATATATATATATATATATATTGTGTATTTAGGCAGCAATCCTTCTTTTATGCACATTTCATTAAAAACGACTGACAAGGTGCTTTTATTTAGTTTTTTTATATAATTTCTCGTGCGATCTAATAAAGTTTTTCTTTTCAGAGGATAAATTATATACAAACTGTCCGAATGTTCTTTTTATCCGAGCGCTTTCGGCTATACATTTAGCCATTTTCAAGGATTATATTTCAACTGTTAGAAATAGAAATAGTTTGTTATATGTATGTTTATAAAGTGATTCATTTTTTTGTTTCAAGACACAGTCAAGATATTATGTCCATGTTCAAAGTTAATATTATTAAGTGTTGGTTTGTTTATTTTTATTAGTAAGGCTTCCATTATTTTTAGCCTTTTTTTGCAAGTGGATGATGCTATTATATTAGTGTTGTCGACAAGTATATTCCGAATAGTAGGTCTCCATGAATATTATTATATATTTATTAGATCGCACGAGAAATTATATAAAAAACTAAATAAAAGCACCTTGTCAGTCGTTTTTAATGATATATATATATATATATATATATATATATATATATATATATATATATATATATATATATATATATATATATATATATATATAGAGAGAGAGAGAGAGAGAGAGAGAGAGAGAGAGAGAGAGAGAGAGAGAGGTGGGGCATGGCGGAGTAATGGATAATGGCTTGGATTGAGGAATCAGAGAGCCGAGTTCGAATTCCAGTTGAATCCATTACATTCACTTACGTGCTAATACCCTTGGGAAAGGTGTGAATCCTCCTCTTCTCCCTCCAACTATGGATAAATAGCAGGACAGACTGGGTTCTATAGCCTTGGATGGCAACTTGTCTAGGAGAAGGACAACTTTGAATTCAAAACCTGCGGAGGGTCGTTTGGGGACCTTGTGGCATTCGCTGCATCAGGTCCCTGTACTCGTCCCTCCAAAAAGTGTGGATGGCCCTGCACAAAGTCTTCACCACTATAATCAAATCTCATGTGTCGGTGTCGGGCTTTCAGTTTCTGGGAACTGATCTGCCTGACCCTCATGCGTCGAGTTCGATGGGAGAGTCCATCATATATATATATATATATATATATATATATATATATATATATATATATAAGAGAATTAGCACTAATAATTGAAATTATATCTATTCTAGAAACAACATATTTTTCCTCAGAAATATATATATATATATATATATATATTTGTCAGACGAAATACACAAAAACGTTATTGAATGTATACGTACTCATTACAACATCGAGTCTTTTCCGTTCTCGTTTGCAATGATGTAATTTATTTATCTAATATAAACATTTTGATTTTGTTCAATACCAGGTAATTTTCCTTGTAGAAACCCTTCGTGGCTTTCATATTCTAATGAGGATGGGCTCGACTGGAGGTTATTAGCTTTAGCAAACTTAGCCTCGGGCTGACGTTCCGGCTTATTTTATTGTATTTTGCTAAAACGAGTGATGTCTTTCAAGTGGAAAGTACATTCTTTATTTCAATGTTTTCCCTATCGCTTTTACGTTTATATTCACAGTAGGAATTGTTAGTCAGACGACCGACTTCCGTTACTGTTAATTGACGAGTACCGACTTCAGGAAGTAAATGATTACAAGGTGCTGAAGCGTTTCCTATGATTCATTCCATTTCTAAAGGAAATTTTTCCTTCTGCCAGTCCCAATTATATACTATTCATTACAGCATAAAATCATATTAGCTTTTATTGTCACACGCCAATAAGCATGGCACATAAGTGGCCAACAGAAATATATTTTTAAAATGCTTAGTCACCAAAATGGCTTCTTATTGATATAGTCGAATAGAAAAATAAAAGGCACAGTATGAATAAAAAATAGGATTGTAGGAGTGTATAAATGAACAAGGTGCAGGTAAAAGGTTGTTTTAAATTCCTGTTTGTTCTTCATTCAAATATGCCTTGAATAAAGTAATCAAATTTTGTTTTTATTACCATATATAAAAGTAAAAACAAGAAAAAATATTAATTTTCTGTAATGACTACTGCTGATGTAATAACAGGATATGTTGTTTGAATTAGATATTTATTGATTAAAAAGAAATAATTCTTTTAGTCTAGTAAGTTTTGTATTCGTCAGAAACTAGCAAGATTTAGAAAGCACAAATCAACCATTGCCCTACCGGTAGGACCTGCAATACATTAATTACAACCCATGCAAATGTGTCATCTTTATTGAAGATGGTTGCATACGTAGGTAGGAACGCGATCAATATTTACCTGTCGACTTATGTATAAGAAAAAACAATGTTTTTTTCAATAGACCCAGGTATATACGACTTCTAATACAGATAGAAGCTTACTCTTTTTATTTATTTATTTTTTTTTGCTTTACTTCTTTTTCACATGGATTTAATTTCTTTTGCAGATTAAAAAAAATCTTTGAGAGTTTTGGCGATTAACAAAGAAGGCCGATCAAGAAGCATGCTCCAGGATTGAACAGCGGTCAGTTATCAAGTTTTTGGTTGCTGAAGGGTGCAAACCAGTTGGAATTCATGTCAGCTGTGTATGGTGCCACATGTTTCAGCCAAAAAATGTCTACAAGTGGGCTAAATTGTTTAAAGAAGAGCGGAGCATTGTTGAGGATGAAGACAGGCCTGGGAGGCCTACAGAAGTCAGGTCTCCTGAGGTGATCGAATCAGTCAATGACCTCATTCAGTCTGAGAGAAGGGTGACAGTGGATGACATTGCAAGGACTTTGAGCTTATCTGTTGGGACAAACGCAGTGGTCATCAGTCAGAAGGAGGCATCTTGCATCATGACAACGCAAGGCCTCACACAGAAGCCCAAACGGTGCAGACCATCAACAAGCTGGGCTGGGAACTTCGCCCTCATCTCCCTTACATCCCAGACCTTGCCCCTTCAGACTTTCACCTGTTTGGTCCCTTGAAAGCGTTCACGAGAGGCACGAAGTTAAAAGTGACGATGAAGTCAAAAGTGTTGTGAGCGACTGGCTGAGACATCAGTTCAAAGATTTTTATGCTGAGGGAATACGGAAGCTTGTGCACAGATGGAAAAGTGTGTAACAGTGATGGGAGACTACGTTTAAAAATAAAAGAAAGTAAGCTTCTATCTGTATTAGAAGTCCTTATACCGAAAATTTCAGCTTATTTATTGAATGACCCTAGTATTTGACAAATATGTACTGATATTATCCAATGTAAACCCGATCCAAGTTTCCCTGCAGAATCAGTATCCACCCAATATTTACCAGTAGACCCAAGTATAAACCCGTCCAATGATTACCAGTAGATTATAGTATAAAGCTAACCAATGTTTACCTAAAAAATCAGGCGGAAATCCGACTAATAATTCAAGTATAAACCCGACCGATATTTTCCTATAGACACACAAAGAAAAACGAATCTTGGTATTAAATAATTAAAAGTTTGATTCGTTTTCTACGTCTATCAGCCACTTGTAATTTCTTAAGTCTTAATAATTAAGCGATAGGTAGCAGGGGGATGATGTTAATTCATTCTTTTCCCTAGGGTATAAGTAAATATAATAAACCTAACCAGAATTAGAACTCGGCTTGACGATTAATCATTCCAAGCCACTATCAACCGCACATCGAAGCTTAAAGTGCATGATATTCCCAAGCGGCCACCCATCTACGCACAGACCAGACTCGACGTTGCTTAACTTCGGTGATCTTACGGGAAGCCGTGTTTCAACGTGGTGTGGCTGTAAGCCTACCTATTCCTGTCGCCTTAATAATGTTTTTTCTCTCAACTCGCAACATCAAAAACGATCCCTTTCTGAAGGATCACAATTGATAAAGAATTGATTGTTTACAACGGTATGGATTAAAAAAGGCTTTGGAAAAACGAAAGGACTGTATGTACCCGATTAAGACGATGCTATATGCCTAATGGGATTGTAAGGGCATTACGTATTTTGAGCTCTCTCTAAAATAGCAGACGTTCAATTCTACAATTTCCTCTTCTGAGACGAGTAAATGGCAACAAACGATGAAGAACGTCAGGAAGCTGCCAATTGAAAGTGTGTTGTATTCCACCTCGACACTCTTTACAAACCAGGTATGGATTAATAACTATGTAGTACTTACCTTAAAATGCAACCTTTGCTTGCCTCTTTCTTTTCTACACTATTCTTTTAATGAAAATAATGTTAGTACCTTGAAAGTATATAAAAATTACTTATAGCAGTTCATCAACCAGATATGTGCCATATTCGATGATTAAAGAAACTAAAACTGTCACACCTATGGACAAAGGTTGTGGAACAAAATAGCCTGTATGTAAAAATATCTAATAATGTATTTGAAATCCATGTACAAATAATATTAGGTTGGTGCAGAAATAATGTTTTTTGACGTTAAACTTCATGTGAGAAAACGACATTATTTTTGCACCAACCGAAAAATTATTGTATTAATTATTGTATTTGAAATTCACATACAAAGGCTACGGTTATTTTCATACACCGGAAGGTTTAAGAGATTATATCACAATTAAGGGTCAGTGCCTCACAGAGAAGAAAAAAAAGAAGACATATATGATAAAATGATTCCATTATTTAAAATATATTCGTAGTTTCGCATAGTAATATAATCCGAGCCAATGGCGGACAGGCCAGTATGTCAGCTTGCCTTATGGCAACTGGGCCGCATATTGAGTGGGTCCCCTATATCAAATAAAAAGCAATAAAGAAACAAACTCAGGCAACTGTTTCAATAATAAATTAAATAAGAAGTATATAAAAAATATCTGCACAATATCAGTAAACTCAAGTCCAAAGTGAGAGGACATTTTCAAAACTAACGATCCTGAAGACAAGGTTAATAAATTCGCTGTCAGGGGAGAATTTACAATACTACGTGTTGCTATCATCTGACAAAAACTGTCAGAGGAATTGGATATAGGAGCAATTATTGGAAGATTAGCACAATCATCTAGTGAACTCAAAAAATCGGTTTTAATAGAGTTAAATGCATGTTATACTATATTTTGCTTTTGAACTATTTGTTAATGTGTAAATTGTGTAGTAAACTATTTAAAAATATTAACCAATTAATTAAAATTAAAAGAGAATAAATAAAAAAATGAATTATAAAATTGTGAATATATATATAAATAATGATAATATTTGGTAATCCGTAGGATAATTCCAAAAGAATATAGATCCAGAGAGAGTTCAATGTCCAAAAACAGGGCAATAATAATTATCATTATAAAGGAAACCACACCTTTAAAGACAATGATTATATTTATTTCGTTAAGATCGAGATATCTCAACTCTTCAGATCGACTCCTTACACACAAATATAAATGAATAAAATTTAACCAGGTTCAAAAAACAAAAATGATGTTAAATATACAGAATTAAAATTGGAGAAGGGGAAGGAAAGAAAAGGTGTGTATTTAGATAGGGAGGAGAGAATAGTGAAAATATTCAAAACTTGAAAATGAAAACATAAATAAATATACATATCTTTTTATACAACTGAGATAAATCCGTCTTTCTTTCATTTTCAAGTGTTTCACTGTTCTCTCCTCCCTATCTAAACACATACCACTCACTCCCCAATTTTACATCTGAAGAGTTGAGATCCCTCGATCTTAACGAAATAAATATCATCATGCTCTTTTTAAGAGTTTGTTCTCTTAATAATAATCATATATATATATATATATATATATATATATATATATATATATATATATATATATGAATATATATATATATATATATATATGAATATATATATATATATATATATATATATATATATATTTCTTGAAAATATTTAACTGTTAATTTAAATGATAGCCATTTTAGTTGTGAGTAGGTCATATTTCTCTCTTGACAACGAATATTTATTCCGCCACTGTTATTCTCTTTTTGGGCTTTAAATTGGATTATAGATTTCGTATTGAATTCACACGTGGTATATTGCTTGGAAATTTAATTATCTTCAATTTCACTTTGTACTTGTAATATTTCTCCAAGATTATCCCACACCACTCGCCTATACTCAACAAGACCTAGTTTTGTAAGCTGCGGGCTTTGGGCGAACAAGTTAGCAAGAAGCATTCGTGTTTTCTCTTTGCCTTGTCTGTAAACACTGATTGCCGCATTTATGAAGGGAATTATAAATGCTGGCGACCGACTTGAGATTTTTATTCTAGCTTTCAACATGAATTTCGTCGACAATACAAATGCTGTTTGTCAATTTACTCCCCACTGGGTGCTGGATTATTTATCTTTTTTTTTTTCGTTCGAATTAAATAAATCTCTTTTTTACATCAATAAAATTCATCTTGAATTCTAGGCATGTAACAATGTCTTATAAAAACTGAAATATAAATATGTTTCCATACAACAATTCATAGAATTGAAAATCTGTTTAAAAGGAAACAAATGGCCATTAAATTTATACTCACCGTCCATAAGAAAGAAACCACAGAAAATGGCTGCTTCCTTGGTGAATTGTTTCGTACTCACAAGATTATAATGTATACGACCATCTGATATTTACTACTGAGGTATGATGCTGTGTTACTGACTTGAAGGAATTAGTATGAACACAACGGTCTCGTGGGTAATAGCCGTAGCTATTTATAGTTTTTGTGACTTCATATATGAAAGAGCCACCTTATCTACCTGTACACAAGAGATTTTATCCCCTTATTTTCCCAGGTACTTCTTCTGGGAGGTTTTGTCTCCTCATTATCTTTCTCCCTTTCCATAAGAGATATTCTAGATATGAGAGATCGTGATTTTTTTTTTACAGGAGTGTTCCTCCATCGATTTTTTATCTTCCGAGTCTATGTCTCTCCCGATTTCACTGTCATGTTTGTCTTACTTTAGCTTTCATTAACTTCAGGCTCACTATACATTTCTTCATCGCTATCCAGTTGCAATCTGACTTGATCTGCATGCTCTGATATCGCATTTCCATATTTGCCTATTGTTATAGTATTCTGTCGACGTTGCATTATGAATCTTCCGTCTTGTAGATTAGATTTACTATACATTTGATACCATAGTTTTTCGCTGGTGGCATAGGACATGGTCAATAGTGCTGTAATTTATCTACCAATGATGGCTACGGGCTGTACCCTCATCCAGCATGTGGTATTGTCCTATAACTTAGCATTGGAAGAATTTTTTCTATCTTTTCTTTCCCTTTTATACATATGTTTAGCCCGTTTTTTTTATAGTTTCTGCTAATCCATTTACGTGCGAATGGTACGTGGGTGGGAGTTATAAGTTTTGCATCCAATTTTGTTCAGCCATTGGCATAGTTCCTCGTCACAAAAGGAACTATACGAAATTCCATTTCTTGAAAATATTCTTAACGCTTCTTTCACGGTCGGATTTCTTTTGTTGGAAACCTCTATTTATTTTTGTCAGTCTGAAATCGAATCTACCACTATAAATACAAGTCCAACTCCGTTCCAATGGGCATGATCTATGTGTACTCTATCCAAATGTTGGGACTTTTTAGGCTAGGTATGTGGTTTTATTTGTATAAATTGTCTCCTTTAAATGCACGTTATATATCTATTTACCTATTCTTCTCCATCTCTAGAATAGCCTGGCCACCATGCCTCTATCTTTAATCTCCTTTCCTTAGACGTTATTCGACAATAAACATCGTCATGTATACTTTTTATAATTTTGCTCCTTTGCGTTGATGGCTGAACCACATCGTCTCCACTACAAATTGCACCCTTATCTCGAGTTAAATTGTTTTTAACCTCTTTAAAAACGCTTTCTGCCTGTGAGAAATTACTCCACGTATTTTTTATCGTGAACAATATACTGTTCAATACGGGATCTCACTCCGTATATTCATCTAATTTGTCTATCGACAAAAGATATTTCGACCCAGTGTAAGAAAATATCTCCGAATTTGTCCTCCTCTTTCTCACTTTCAGAAGTAATAAACCTCAATCTCGACAAATCGTATACACACTGAATGATATTGCCTTTCAGGTACTCAATATCAAATGTCAAACGCCATTAACATTAAGGTCAATATTAGAATTCGAAAAGACGTTACCTTAGGAAGTCACTTCTTAGGATTGAATATGAATTCTAAAGATGTATGTTTGGATCTTAGTAGAAATTTCTGTCTAATCAGAAACTGGGGAGCTCTATTTGTCGTCCATGTTATGGCTAACGCTTCTATCGCAATATTTGAGTAATTCAATTGGGCTTTTGACAACTTTCTCGAAATATACATAATAGGTTGACCATCCTGAGCGAATATTCCCGATATTGAGAGTCCACTTGCATCAGTTATTACTACTATTTCCTTTCTAGGGTCAAATATTTTTACTACTGGCTTCTTTGCCTGAACAGCATTTAAATTTCCAAATGCCACGTGTTCCTTTGTCCAAATGAATCGCACATTCTTTTTCCTTAAAGCAGCAAAAGATTCTGTCAATTCGGAATATCGCTCTACATATCGTCTTGAAAATTTACAAGTCCTAAGCAAAATTCCAATTCTTTTTTTTTATTCTTAGGTACTTCAACTTTTAATATTTTGTCAATTAACGATTGATCTGGTGATATGCCTTTGTTTGATATGGAATAACACATGTTGTGCCCACATTTCTTTCATTAATTGTTAATCCAGCATTTTTAACTTATTCAAAACCATACTGGGTTTCAATGATAATTCTTCATTGGTGATAGCACCCACTCAAATGTGATCCTGGTAGCCTATGGTATTTTTTTTATATCCCTATCAATATCTTGCGCTATACCCCTTTGAAAAATCGAAAAGTTTGAAGCCTATTCTACAACGGGAACAGGATATAAGCTTACATAGATTTTGTGATTTACAACTATTTTGTAATAGCTTTGGGAAGACCTTCAAGAGGTACCGGAAAAGGATTCAGATCAATGTCAACAAGTGGGAAGAGCTGTTTGCGACCGACTCGCATGATGCAAGGCGTTTTATACCGTAGTAGCAATAATGTAATCATCAGGGTTGACCAGTTCCCAGCGAGCATCGTCTGGTAGATTTGGTCATGATGCAATTCAAACCACCAGCCCTATGTCTTCGTCGAATATGAAGGACTGTCAATGATGTGTGCAGAATTTGACAGACTTTCATTCTTAATTATCTGACCCTAAACATATCAACACTCTCTCTTTCTTTCTCTCTCTTTCTTTATCTTTCTCTCTCTCTCTCTCTCTCTCTCTCTCTCTCTTTCTCTCCTCCTCAGTCTCTTTCTTTTGTTTATATTTTCCTGAAAATATTTGTTGCTCCCGTAAGGATCCCATGCTATTCTCAGCATCACCATCAATATTGTTTATATTCTTCTCTTCATCTTCGTCTCCTATTTATCTTTGAGAAAATAGTTCAAAATCTACTGCCATTTTAGCAATTTATCAAACTTTTCGTTGTTTCTGTCGGAATTTTAGTATTTCTTAATACATTGTTTAACATATGGAAGACATTTCTCGCTGTTCCAATGCGATGTCGGTTTTGGGGGATACATTCTTCCTTAAATACCTACACATTTCTTGCTGGGGACTGATACATTTCATACTTCTCTTGCCAATTCAAATATCACAGAAGATGTAATAACCGATCCTAAGGAATCATCGCAGACCAGTATGACATGTAAAAGTTTCAGATCGTGATACCTGCATCTGTATAATGTTTTCTTTTTTTTTATGGGGTGCGTAAATGCATGATAGCATTACCTTTTTATATCTATCTGAAATCGCGAACCTTTTCCAGTTTCGAAAAATAAGCCGATTGTCTTGTAAGAAGAATGCACTTCTGCATCCCAGGAATTCGTAGGGTTAGGGTGACTTTAAGTAGCATGTCAATCATATTATCGCTTTAGGTTGGTGAAGTAAAAAAGAAATTCTATCAGGTTTTAGGCAAAATATCTGCAGCATAACAGGTTTTATAACATCTACATGCATTGAATCCAAAACAATAAATGTTACAATGAAAGTAGGAAAACTGAACGAGATATTTAAATGTAATGGCTTCGTAACGGAAAACTCACTATCACACACCACACACACCATTAGCCCTACCGCGGGCGCAGAAAAATGTTCATGAAACTGTAATTTACTACGAATCAATATATTTGTTCTGGTATTGTTAGGGGCCAGAAATAAAAATAGAAAGAGAGGAATTGAGTTAAGCAATTATATTAAGAGAAACAGTAATACAAACATATACAAAGAGAGTGTTACAGCAAGAATGTTCGGTCCTACTCTCAGAGTTGACTGCTGGAAACTTCCATCTCTAAAAGGCAGTACCTGTGCCTAATATTGCCTGTGAGAATCCATGCGTGGGTGGGTAAATTAACATAACAATATTATACAATGTTCGATCCAAATAAAAAAAACCTGGAAACTATCGAGAGAGAGAGAGAGATCTAAAGAGAAAGAGGGGGAAAGTGAGAAGGAAAGAGAGAAAGGGAGAAAGGGAAGGAGAGAGGGATAACAGAAGGGCCTCTAAAAAGAGAGAAGTCACTGACACAAAGCATCACTGAACAATAAATGTATAAAAAATTCCACCCCCTCAAAATATATGAGAGATCTCGAAAATAAATGTATACAAATGAACATGGAGATACCATAGGAAAAGTACTAGTTTAGACCAAGACGTCCAAAGATGGTAACGTTTGCAGAGAAGAGATGATAACAATACACATTGAAAATAATATTAAATTCCATCAAAATTGGTGCATTTTCTTCTACGCTACTTACAACAATTCGACAATTCAAAAGCTTCAAAAATATAATAAATATAAGGAATTGGAAAGATTTCAAACATGCAAAAATAACAATTAAAATAAATCTAATACATTATAAAAATATATGAGTAAATAACAATGAAAATCAAAAAATAAAAGTTGAAAACAAATAATTAATAATGATATCACACACTTTTATTCCCATCATAATAATAAAATAAAGCCCAAAGTAATCATAGGGTTTATTTGAGAACGCTTGGAATCAGTATCTTCTAATTCCTGCCTGAAGAAGAGAAATACAGCAAACATTTCTTCAAATTCTTCAAATACTCGAATTATTTCCTACACAATGCTACAGGCAAGGCCTACAACATGTACAGAAGAAAATACCGAACATACAAAAATCTAAAAAATAATAATAATAATCCCGACAACCATAACAAAATTAAACACATAATCTTACCTACCAACTCCATTATCAACATTGCGTCTGAAACAATAAGATATAGAGTTAGCATCAAACCAGATAGCAACAACAACAAAACAGAGGCTGAAATATACAAAATAGACTGCACAAAATGCCCATTGATTTAAATCGACGGCACAACCGGAAATTGTAAAAATGATGATACGAAAACCGGAGAGATATTCTACATGACAACACTCAGAGTGCACTGGTGGTTCACCAAAATGCATCTTACTCCGGTTTTGACTGAGTAAAAGGCCGGTCTACTCAGAGGAGAACAGAATTCACTGGGAAGGAAATCCATTGCGAGTGCTCTAATCAATTACGTGTTTTTTGCTGAATATATATATATATATATATATATATATATATATATATATATATATATATATATATATATATATATATATATATAAGAAAGAAAAACCGTCTTAAACCGTCTTTGACACCCCTCTTTATAACTTCTCTCTGTTAAATTTTAATCCACCCTTTATTTTTAGACCTTCCTGTTCTTCTCTCGTCTGTTACCCCTCCCTATAGCTTTCATTTACTCTATCATTCGTCCCACACTCTCATGCATACACTCTCACTAAATTTTATTTTTTATTCCCGGAGTTGTTTTTTCTATTTTCTTTTTGAATTTGTAGGTCTGATGAATTGGATCGTATTTACGATTCCAATGGAATAAATTATGACCATGGAATATGGTGTTTAAGCCTTTTTATTATATAATATAATAGAGGATAGGATTTATTTATTTTAAAAACAGGTCAGCAGGCTGTGGTCGTGTTATTGTTGATAAGATTGTGCATAGGCTTAAATAATGCCCACATTATTTTAAGTTACATATTAATTTAGTACATTATCTGTAGCCTTTAATAGAACTTGTATAAAAAAAGGGATTGCTTCCCAAATACACACTATTTATATACATTTGTATTTCGGTCTGATGAAATGGGTGTTAAAACTCTACGCGTGAAATAAAGTATGATTTATGACAGTGTTTTCGATGATGCGTTAAGTTTTTCCTTGACATATATATATATATATATATATATATATATATATATATATATGTGTGTGTGTGTGTGTGTGTGTGTGTGTGTGTGTGTGTGTGTGTGTACGTATGCGTTGTAGGGGTCTGGGCGGGAGTATAAGATTTTATCGCCTATGGGGTGTGTGTGTCACCAAGAAATGTACACTCTTCCGGTATATCTTTGAAAATACGCACCCTTTTCTCACTGAAACCCCTTTTTAAATCTTCCCTCTGTTATATTTGAATGCCCTCTCCACCTTCGGACCTCCCTGTCTCTCTCGTCTATTACCCCTCTATATAGATCACGGGTCCACCTACACTATCACACACACTCTCACCAATTTTTATCGGAGTCGTTGTTCCAGTTTCATTTTGAATCTGTAGGTCTGATGAATTGGATCGTTCTTACGATTCCAATGGAATAAATTATGACTATGGAATATTAGTGTTTAAGTCTTTTTATTATATATATATATATATATATATATATATATATATATATATATTATTATTATTATTATTATTATTATTATTATTAAATGTATATATTTTCATTCCACACAAATACACACACGCACGCGCGCACACACACACACATGTATATATATATATATATATATATATATATATATATATATATATATAATGAATTTATTTGTTTCGTCTCAGAGCAACGAAGTGATACATGTTGAAGAGCGTCATGATTGCCCCCCCCATTCTCAAAGGACTTTGCACATAAGTGAATGATGCAAACGTGTAAAAAGGTAACTAATTACGGTATATCAAGTTCGAAATAATTACCTTTAACAGGTAGATGTTAATTATATTCCCATATAACGAGGTATAAAAATCTTCCAAATGATATACAGAATATGAATAAACAAAGGAAGCTCTACTGTGCTCATATGCAATAGCATTCTTTCGATGTCCCAGAGAATGATGGGTACTTTTCCAACTGATTGCGACAAGACCTACACTAACAGACGTATAGGTTTGCAGAAGCGTGCATAGAATACCATGGCCTGAGCATGTAAAATGCAGGATATATTTTTTAGAAAAAGGTACGAGCTTCTATTTGGAAAATGCAAAAATAAGCAGGTAGAGTTATTTAACTCCCATTGACTTTTTGAACATACGTTACAAATATGTCATCTTATTTTAAATTCCATGTGCTTTCAGGATATAGGCGATCATAGCTCTCCACAATTTCTTGTCCTTTGTAGTTCTTAATAAATTTTCTATATTTGTTATCTCTCCTAACCGATATCCATTTACTTAAGCTCACTAAATAAGTTTCTCCTTGCTTCCTCTGCCTCACTTTCGTTCAATCTGTCCTGTCAATATCAGACTTCCCAAATCCGCTTTCCTCATTAACTTCCCTAGAAATTTCAACTGTATCTCCCTGAAGTTAGGTATAAGTTTATTTTGTGTTTTTGTTGTTTTTTTTTTGTTTCCATCTTCTCTAGAAATTTGTCGTTACGCATCTTTTTAAAAGCTAAAAAAGTTAGCAAAACAGGTAAATTTTGTGAATGCTGGACAGTTGATAATATCAACGTTTCTGTATGATAGATACTGGACAATTTCTTCACTAATGAAGAGAAAACGTGAGATAACAGGGATGTGATTTTAAAGAAGTATGTTGAGAATAGCATGGGCGGTATATGAAAAAAGAAAGAATATATGGTGATTAGCAAGAGGCACAGACAAAGTTTTGGAGACGACGACATCATGCAAGGATATATATTTAGCTATTTCGGAAGTCTTGAGCAGTAGACGGGAATGTGAAATAGAAATATGTGGGCGCACTGGAATAGCGAAATATGCCTTCCAGAATCTGAACAAAGTAGAAAGAAGATAGATGTTCGCAAGAAAATTTAAAAAAAAGAAGAAAGAGCTGAAATTATAATTGCAATATCTATTCACCAGTAATGGTAGAGAAGACAATTATCTCCCTTTGGTGGAAATAACTCATATGGCTTATGTGACGGCCATTTAATAATTTCACCCATAAAGTGACCCAAGTGACAGTCAAATTTCAGTTCATTTACAGCAACCAAACGGTAATGTTGCTTTCTTTTTCCCGGGCTCTACATGACCCGGACAAATGCTAAATCTGCCTCCTCAGCACTTTACAAGTCCATGGTGTCATTTTCCTTTGAAAAGATATATTTCCTAGATATAGATTGAAACTACAGCTCATGGTCCTCATTTTGGGAAAACCCAAGACTCCCCGCTTACCAGAATATATCCTCGGCTGGGACATAGATAAATCCGGAAAATGGTTTCTCCTGGTGTAGGTGTATCTTCGTAATATACTTAAGACACTTCCTTTTTGTTTCACCTTAAACGCTGCTTTGCTGTGTAGATATATGTGATATATTATTCTCCGCGTGGGATACGACTATATATGTATATATAGACATGTGCATTTTTTTATTATTATAAAGGCCTCTCTAACAAAACATTTTATTATTTTTTTTTCTTTCAGCTGGTCAGTTATGTCCGTGAATTATCGGTTTTATTATACCATGGATATAATAATGCCCATAGCGGGGAAAAACATATGGGGGAAAATTTTTCTCCCATAGCTCAACCTCATTACACTCATATATGACACCGAAAACTGAACAATATCTTCAGAAATGACGAGGAGAGGCTGGGCTACAGAATTGTTGTTTTAGAGACGGTGTAGAAGAAGACCGTTTACGGAACGCGTAAAAAAGAAGAATGCATGATCCCTAGCAAAAAGCACGACAGAAGGATCTGGTTACGAATTGGAGACGTCAAAATGAATTAAGTAAATAAATTTAACCAACTACAAATTTCCAGGTGGAACAAAGATTATATTAATGAACTGCTATGTAATATCTATCTTTATTTTATATGGAAATGAATGTTGGCCAGTTTTCTGATCGTCAAAGTGGTTATTCTACATAAAGATGGTGAGAATATCATGAACTGAACATATGAACTAAAACAGGTCGAGCTGGAAACAAAAAAGGTGTCATTTTTAGGAAACATCAAACGAAACATGACTTGGAGAATTTGATTGGTTGGTTTGAGATGTTTTGTTTTACGGTATATCATTCTCAATGGGTTATTTAATGCCGACAAGATTTTCATTGCTGGTAATATTTTTTTTCAAAAATGTGTTGCTGGTAATGAAATATGCAATAATTTTTTCTTCAAAAAGTTATTGCTTGTAATTTTTTACAAAAACGTATTTCTGCTATTAAAACCTATCTTTACACTTTCATAGTGTTTTGACCCCAGCTTGGGGGTTAATTATTCGCCCATAGCTGGGACCCTAACACGTGCATCCACGCCGGGTCAGGGTGGACCTGGAACAACAGCAACTATGGACAGCAGATTTTCAAATGTAAGTCATATTAATTGATTGATTTGTTTGTTTAACGGCGTATCGACTCCTTTATGGGTCATTTAATGCTGAAATTTAAATGAAACATTTTGAATTTTATAGCTTCGACTACAGAAGAAATGTATTGTTGGTCATTTGGTTTTAAAATAGTATTGTTGACTTTATTTATATAAATATGTATTGTTGAATTTTTTAACTATAAAAATGTATTTTTATACTTCATAGTGTTTTGTATTCGTTTTGGGATTTACTATTAGTCCATTACAAGCATTCTAACAGATGCTATCATCCGGTTCAGGATAAACATGGGAGCAACCACAATGAAGAGTATGTTGCACACTCCTCAACACCTCCCGATCAGCGGCTTTGCGGCCGGGTGTAGTTTATCGTCATACACATGAGTAGTGATAATAAAGCAAAAAAAAATGATTAGAACTATGAAGGATATATTGTTGTGTCGAGACCTTACTAACCAGGTCTTGAAGAAAATTATAATTATCGGATATCATCGGCAGAAAAATGTTCTCGTGTAAACTGAAAATCCGTCGTCATTTATGTGTAAGATATTTCAGTTTGAGGATACTGGTTCTCCCCAACTTCGTGTCTCTTGTTACTTTAAGTATTGTCCCCCATAGTATACCGTTTATTTACAGTAAATGTATGTCATTCTTGAAGCCGTTCAAAAATCTGAACAAATGCACGTAATCATTTTCAGGTAAACGTGATTTTCTAAATTTTCTTTCGAATCAACGACATATTCATTTCAGAGATCTGATTACTTTACTTTCACTTTCGTTTTCGTCTAATTTAATATATTTTGCGAATGGCATGCAGCTATATACAACCAATAAATCCCATCTTTTTCAAACTACACCTGTTGCAATATCTTAAGAATTTTACAATTATTTATGACACACGCTACATGTTTTTTCCGGTAAAAAACGTAAATCTAAAATAATTAATTTTTGAGTCTGCTTTTTCAATTGTAATAACAGAGTAGAAAATCCTGGGAACAGAGGCTATTTTTTTAATATAGGCTGGGAAAATTAAGAAACGTTGAACACTTAAAAGTCTGTGTTTACTGAAATATAAAGATTCATGTCAATCCATCAGGCTGCAAACCTTCAGATTTTGAGGGATTCAGCTAGTTTTAGTTAGCTAAACAAAAGTATATCTACAGAAAAGAAAGAAAGAAAAAAAAAGCCGAGCAACAGCAGTCCCTGGTCTAGATTGGATTGAAAAGAAGTAAGCCTTTCAAGAGGAACGAATCACAGAAACGTGTAAGCACCATTAAAGAATTTCTCATGCAAAGAGTCTTTGACGGTCGAATGCTTTTGCAAGAGTAAAAAAAGGACATTTTCTCCTTTTCCCAGCCATTGTCTTTCATTATTCATTTCTTTCAAATTTCCTGTTTTGTTTCTGTGCCATTTTTGAGCGTTATTCTTTTGTTTTTATAATTTGCTGCCTGAATGGGCGGATATTTGCGCTGAGTGTGTGCGTGTGTGTGTGTATTTGGCTTACATCAGTGCGTACCGCTGTCTCTTAGTCTGCGTCAATCTATTTGAAAACTGCGGTATTGCAGCTGGAAATATGCCTGTCAGTAAAATTTCAACTTTCTGAACTGAATTTGTTGTCTTGTTACCAAATTTGGCTACATCTGTAGCGAAGTATAGCCTAAAGGACATGAGAAAATTTCACAAATACGCCAAGAAAATCTGCAAAAGAATATATAAATCGAATATACAGGAGTAAGCGTTTTTCTGTTCGTGTTTATGTGTATGAGTTTGTTGTCTTCTTTATTTCGAGGATGTTATGCTTTTGCAGTTGTAGTATGTAACAGCATGATCAATATCATATACAGATAAGATGGATGCACGGCAATGCGGCATTACATGCTACATTATAGATGCCATTATGCAACTAGTGTGGCATGTCGAAGATTCACGCAATAACGTGACCAGGCAATCAATGGCATATATATATATATATATATATATGTATGTATGTATGTGTGTGTGTGTGTGTGTGTGTAATAGCCGAATTACCCGCGTCTTACTAAGATCACACATGTTCCTTTTTGAAGAAAATGATCATCGATTATGAATCATTGTTTGTCGAGATACATGATGAATTACAATATTACTCAATGATCTTGCCAATGTGACCTCCATCTTCTGGCTTTCCCCTTCTATATTATGGATAGAAATCATTCCTTTGTTCAAATTTAAATTTAATTTAAAGCAAAGGGGAAAAATTTCAATGAGGGCTTGATCTGACCCCTTTGATATGTATTTGATGCAATACTTGATTGAATGAATTGATGAGCAAATTTCAACATTCATATGACAGTTGAAATGTTGCAATAAATATGTATTGTAAGGCACTACCCACTTATTGGTGAATTATTGATTCACTTGAGGTCCATATTTTCTCATTTTGATCTTGAGGTTGTGACCTCTATCTTCTGGCTTTCACCTTCTATATTTTGGATAGGAGTCATTCCATTGTTCAAATTTAAATTCAATTTAAAACAAAAACAAGTAAAATACATTGATGGGGGTGTACTCCAGGAGACCCCCTTTGATCAAAATGAAATACATGCTATCCAAGTACCAGGTAACGTAGTTTCAGAATATATATGGTTATTTTCATTTTTGCGTAATTTAGATGAAAGTTTATCGCCTCCGTATATATATATATATATATATATTTATATATATTTTTGTCATCCACAGACAGACTGTTTCGGTGTTTCACAGCTCATCAGTGTGGCTAGACGTCCGGTTGCCTCTAGCTAGGATCGAAACCCGACTGAATTGGGGTCAGTCGGAACTTCTACCACTAAGCCGTCGGCTCACGGCAGGGATGAAGGTGAATTTTAGCGTGTTTATTTTTAGATTTAGATAAACATACAGTTACTGACAGTACCTCAATTATATATATATATACACACCAATATCTTGAAACGCCAAAGGGTAAGTTATTCAATGAAATCTCAATTGGCTTCAGCCAGAGGCTCTCGACGATTCGAAGTTTCATGCAACTTTTCTGGACGTTCTCTTTGTTTGGGTTGTTGAATGTAGCCATAATCCTTGCCTTCAGCTCATAATTCTTATAAGAATTTTGGGGGTCTCTTTCTCAACTGCGCACCAAACATAATAATTAAGGTTGTTTCAGTCTGGGGAGTTAGTTGGTCAGATGTAAGGAGTGATGTGGTCGCAGAAATTATTTGGCAGTCATGGCTGTCTCCTCCTGCTTTTGTGGCATGGTACAGATTCCTGTTCAGTGGCATAGGGTCTTTGTGCAACGACCCTCTTGACCCAGGCCAGCACTACAACCTCAAGGCACTTTTGGAATATTTTGTGAAATAGGATATTGAAGGATCTTGAATGTATTTTCAATATATTTCTCCGCTTTGTGTAAATATTAAGGGCTGCAAATTCTAAGTGCTTTTAAATAAAATCCTATGATCATTCCGGATTTTATTTTGTTTTTATGATGGGAATAGAAGATTTTAAAGTATTTTTATTGGTTGATTTTCGGTGAACACTATGTTCTAGGCTGTTGTCAACTTGGTGTAATATGATGTCAAAGAAAGTAAAGAATAGTTTGTTTGTTTTTTCCTATTTCGTATGTAAATTCTATTGTGTTTTCAGTTTTGTTTAGTTTATCTACATGATCCAGTAAGTTAGTATCACGGGGATATAATAATAGAGAATCATCAATATATCGGAAGTAAATTGATTAGTAAAAAAATTTGGAAAAAAGTAAACTCGAGAAATTCCAAGAAATCACATCCCATTACTCCACTGAGTGGGGAACCCATCGGTAATGAACATTTTTGTTTGTAAAAATTGTTATAGAAAGTGAAATAACATTGATTGGTTATGAGACGGCAGATATTTATTATGTATTTCAGCTATTGTTAGGGAGAGGTTTAATTTGATTTTGATTAGATGCTTTTTTAAGAGATTATTGTGGTAGGATCCACCTAATTTGCATAGTGGAGTACTGACTATATAAATATGGTTGGTACCGGGAAGACAGGGAGGCGAATCAAGAGATTCAACTAGAGACTCTGTCCGACTGCGACTTAGTCAACATATTCTCCAGGAACGGTCTTCCCAGGAATATACAAAAGACTATATGTAAATATTGTGTACACTTTCTTGTTTCAATACATTTTGTTCTAAGTACATTTTGTGTTGCATTATTATTCCATGCTTTAGTCAAGTTTCAACAGAGATGTAAGCATTTTTTCATCGGAATGTTAGGGTAAAGTGGTTTATATCTAGAGTGGCCATGGGTTTTTCACTCATATTTTTCCTTCGTTTTCAACAATGTGATAGGCTTATTATTCCAATCATAAGGGTTAATATTCATGCTATAGATCTAGCTATTAGTATGCCTATAGGGATAACAGTTTTGTGGGATTTAGGGTGACCGTAAAGTTTTGGCGTTTTAGGCTGACATTCGATGAGATTATGCCACGAATCCATTTTTATTTTTTATCAGTTTCCTGATTTCTTTGTTGAATATTTGTCTTTCACTAGTTATTATTTCGTGTGTGTCTGTATCGTTGAGTAATGTGTTTATTTTTTATATGTATGTAATCCTATTTATGATTATAATTCCACCTCCTTTGTCTAAGGGAGTCATGTGGATTTCCTTCTTCCTCGCTAAGATATTTAGTACATTTAGGTGGGAACGTCAGCAAAGCCCACTCCGATGAAATTCTGACAGATGAAACCCGACGCAAAAACATTTCTAGTTTGTGATATTTTCCTAATACTGTTTGTTGATTTATAAAATTATACAAAATTATATATCCTTATATCATAAACACATATGAAAAGACTGAGATAGATAGATAGATAGATAGATAGATAGATAGATAGATAGATAGATAGATAGATAGATATTAAAAACAAAATTTATGTTTGCTTATCACTATGACTTTCATAGTGATTACATCCACTCATCAAAATCATGTCACCTTGGGTATTTTAAAATAATCCAGGACTTATAAATAATAGGAACAGCCTGCTTGTATACGGTTAGATTATAAGTATCTACAGAAAATTGAAAGTGCCGGTAAGACAAGCATGTGTCTTACGGAAAAAAATTACCTCAACAAAGAAATTTCCATTTAAAAAATGACCTCAATATTTCTGTGTTGAGGGTTTTTTTTTTTTTTTTTTTTGCTGTAAAAAATAAATATGCTCCGTTATAATAAATACATCAAGCTCTCTGTGATTCAGTTTTAATAGCTAGTATTACTAGGATTCACCTGGATTATATACCAACGGATTGATTAATTGTAATATATATATATATATATATATATATATATATATATATATATATATATATATATATATATATATATATATATATGTATATATATATATATGTATGTATATATATATATATGTATATATATATATATATATATGTATATATATATATATATATGTACATATATATATATTTATATATATATATGTGTGTGTGCGTGTGTGTGTGTTGATGTCCGTTATAAATTTACTAATTTAAAAATATGGTCCCATCGCTACACAGGAATTATCATATTTCAAAAAACAGAAAATAAAACTTTAAATTTAATTATAGAATGAAATTAAAAGGTCTAGTATTGATTAATTTTCAAGTGACTATTGCAATTTCAAAAGGTTCTTGTGAAGCGATGCGACCATATCTTTAAATTAGTAAATTTATATTGTTTTTCCTCTACAGAAATGTATTGAGCACTGTTTTTTTTAGATACAAATTAATAAGAACACCGGATTTTAAATCTTACTGTTTTTCCTCATTATATTAATATAAATATATATATATATATATATATATATATATATATATATATATATATATATATATATATATATATATATATATATATAGGCTTTTCTTTGTAAAAATATGTGTATAATCGCATGTCTTCTGTCGATTGTGATTGCATGTTATGATTTTCGCTGTATATTTACGTGTGCAACCGTTTATAAACAGTAGCACACGTACATGTGTGTGTGTTAATTTTCTTCGAGGCCATATATATATATATATATATATATATATATATATATATATATGCCCTCGAAGAAAATTAACACACATATACACATATATATGTACAAATTCGTGACGGAATAGGTGCATACCGACGCGGAAATTTTTCTAAATTTTTAAAAGATTTTGCATGAGTTGGTTTTGCCTGCAGAATATTTCTTGTGTTCTTTCCGTTGGGTTCCCTTTGAAGTAGGCGAATGTGCGCGCCGTGCTTTAAGACAAGAAGTTTAAATCGCATAATGTTCCAAGTTACTGTGCATCTCTGAAACAATGTAACTTGCTACACTGACTTGCAAAACAAATCCTGTGATTCATACCAGTATTTCATCGACATTATGTATGGTTGATATATGCATTTGAATATACTAACATTATTATTAACATTATTAACTAGCTGAATTACCCGTGTCTTGCTGAGGGTAACACATTTTTGCAAAGAAAATGCTAATTCATTTTCAATCATTGTTATAATTTGTGGAGAAAACTGATGCATTTCAATATTACTCGATCAAGTTGCCAATGTGACCTCCATCTGCTGGCTTTTTCCTTCTATATTTTAGATAGTAGTCATTTACTTGTTCAAATTTAAATTTAATTTATATCAAAGAGAAGAAATATTGAGTAGTAGGTTCGTTGCCCCCCGGGGGCACCCTTTGATCAAAATGAAATATACTTATCATGGTACCCTGGGTAATTTATTTCCAGACTATATATGACTATGGGGGTCTATCTCCCAAAAATTAGTAGTTCGACAACAAAGAATCAGACAGAAGCTACAACTTTATATATATATATATATATATATATATATATATATATATATATATATATATATATATAGATATATATATATATAGATATATATATATATATATATATATATAGATATATAGATATATAGATATATAGATAGATATATATATATATAGATATATATATATATATATATATATATATATATATAGATAGATAGATAGATAGATAGATAGATAGATAGATAGATAGATAATTCTTATCGCTATCCGAAAAATTATGGCAGGGAATAAATTCAAATATTATTAGAAGATTCTTTTCCATAGAAGCAACCTTTCATGGTTATCTTAACTATATTGCATTTTCCGCAGCAACTTTTGAGATGAACTCTATTCTCTAGTTCCACCATTCCAGGCCTTCATGCCACAAACATATCGTGCTAGTTCCAAAGAATAATTTTTCCAACCTTTCCACCGTTTGGATCCGCTATCCTCGTGAAACACAAATTAATTCTGAAAGAAAACTATTTATCGCATCATTAATCATTAACATGTTTAAAATATGACTCTAGAATAATGTCTCTAGTTCTTTGTATTAGGAGAATTCTAATACAAATATAATAATTTCCCAAGTATCATGATCTCCCAACCAAGGTTGATATCGCCCACCACCTGTTGGGTGAGCGATGTGCATAGCCGTATCGATATCATATTGTGGTTCACTACTATTAGTTTGTTTTCGATTACCGTAATTCAAGCTGTAATTGAAGATATTTATCAAAATTTCCGATCATCACGATTCTAAAAGGATACCGAAATCTGTATATTGTGCCTTCTGCACAGACTCATTTACCTGTATTTGCTCGGTAAAATGTGCAATCTGAATGTAGTTTGAGTTAGTTGTACCTGACTCGAGTTTGTTTAATAGTTGAGTTAGTTGTACCTGACTCGAGTTGTGCTTAAAATGTAGACAGGAAAAAGAGTTGGTCTGAGAAATATTTAACAAAGAATAAAATGAATAAAGGAACAAAGAAATAAATTCTATTGAATTTTTTGGACTTCATCATGAGTTTTTCACAAAAAAAAGGTTTTAAACATAGAATAATATTATTCTAATTTAGTTTTATAATAATTTATTTTATTTTACATTTGTAAGTATTGTTAGGTACATATGATTGTATTTGACATCGTTATGTGGTCGCTATCGCCGAATGTTAAAATTGTCAAATTGCTGCATGTTTGTGGTGAGTAGTCATTTCGCAACTGAAATCGACTTATGAAACAGCAATTTTTTAAAAAGATGTTTTTGTAGTTGTGCATAATACGCACGCCTAATTTCGCTTATTATTTCTTAGGAAAAAAAGCGTATTATACATGGGTAATTACGTTAAATTTTCCTCCTTCTTAACATTTTGGTGACTTTTGCGAAGGTATCGCCATCCAAATGCGCTTTTGGATTTCGGTTTCACCTTTTTCCATCCTCAGTTAAACGCTTCCTATACACTTACTATGTATACTATATACACTTACTACATACACTTACTATATACACTTACCATATACTTATATTTTTGCATTTGTTTAATTTTAGAAACAATTATTTGTTGTTCGCCTCTTGGGCTCGTTTGTAACCAAACCTGCTGTCTTCTTACAGTTGAGGATTAGTCCTTTCTTCTCGCTTTCCTCTACTATATTCTGTAGGTGCTCCTATAATTTCTTCTGTATGTCTGCTCTCAACATTGTGTTATCACTATATCTAGTGTTGGTACGATTGTGGACGTCTATAATGAATCATGGTAGCACATCTAATTCTATCAGAATTGCTTCACTGTTCAGGTTGAATAAGTCCGGCGAGGAGACACATCCTTGTCTTACGCCGCTTTATATTTTTGTGCTTCTACTGAATTCATTTTTATCCGTACGCAGGCGGTTTGCTCCCAATATAGTTTCTGCATAATTCTCATATCCTTCCCAAATACAAAAAACTTACCGAGAAATTCTAACAGTTCTTCTAACGTACCTTGTTAAATGTTTTTGTTTAATCTAGAAAACATAGGTATACTCCCCTTTGCCTTCGTATTGCTCTTTTTTATATAATCCTGAGTAGAAGTATCGCACCTCTTGTTACAGGCATTTAACGCAATCTTACTCTTATTATTCGGCTGATTGTCTGATGGAGATAACATTGGTTTGCAACTGTTGTTTTAGACAGCGCTTTGGAAGTTGATCAACTTAGGTCTTCTGGTATATAATCATTTCTATATACCGGGTGTAACAGCAAAATTATCAAAATTATGTAAAAGCAAAATTGTCCATTTGTTCGATTAGACTCTGAACAGATATATCTTAGAAATAATTAAAGATATCTTACTGGAATTCTGCGAGGTTTCTATCACACTATTGGACTCTAATTTGAGTAATAAGAATGCATAATTTCTCTCTAAGCTTAACAGAAGAATCGTGATGAAATAGATCATGAATGGAAATGACATGTTCATCATTAATTAAACATAGCTAAGAAAGCTCATGAAAGATTGATATAATGTTCAAATATATATATATATATATATATATATATATATATATATATATATATATATGTGTATATATATATTATTCCAGGATGATTTTCCAACTTATTCAAGATGATCTTCGCCCTCTTTAACCTTCTAAATCTCTGTCCTGGAGTAACAAGTTGCCTCACAGGTTTCACATACTATTTAATTTTCAATTCTCTTTTCACTGCTCTTTTGACTGCCATAGCCGAAACTCCTCCCACACATGCCAAACGTCTTATGGCTTGAGTTTGATCTTTTTTAACTGATCTCTTTAACTCTAAGTTGAAAGAATGATCCGTCTTCCTGTTGTGACCTGATCCAATTTTCCTCCCTATTTTTCACTCTTTTTTTAAACTTATTCACCACTGTCTTTATGGTTCTTGAATGAACTTTTAAGATGAAAGCTAGAGTATGAAATTTGGTACGATTACTGAAGGCATGAATGGTCTATGTCGTCTCACCATTGCTCATTTGAGAAGGCAGTGGAGCTGACACAAACGATTTTAAAATGTTCCTTTTCCAGCTGAATAACTAAAAGAGATTTGCAATGATTGTTACGACGAATTGTGTCAAGATGGCTAAACGTCTTATCTGAAAACCTGGAAAAACGAAACTCAGTTTAGTGTATTTTTAGATATTAAATATTTATGGGAATGGACAATAATGCTGTTAAATGATTTAGACAATTTCGATGTTACCTCCATTATTTCATTTATTATGTCTGTAAACCTGTCAGTTCTCAGATCACCCAAGGCTTCCAGTATCTCTATTGCAATTCTGCCTCGTTCTTGGTTTATTTATGTTGCGTTTGGCTTCTGGTGATTTAACTTCAGATTTCAATATTTCTGGTCGTTCGATATTTCTGTGTATTGCCGTTGGTCCCTCTTTCGTCGTCGCAGAGTTCTTCAATGTTTTCTTTATGTCTCTGGCGTATTTTTCTTTCTCTGTTATTAGTGTTTCGACCTTTGATAGCTTAATAACTAAACACAACTACACAACACAGTCAGCTAGATTTTTTTATTACTGCTATATCTGGGATGCAGCTTCACGGTCCTATATTTCAGACTTTGGAAATGTTCAAATTAGTTTCGCGGCCTTGTAGATAATGAAGTCATTTTCACCCTACCGTTGAAAGCATCTCACTAATCTTTTTTGTAATTATTTCACCCCAGGCAAGGCGGGAACGCCACGATTGCGCAGGGCGGGGGGTTACAGGGATTGAAACTTAAAATGAAGACTAGGAATGAGGAGGGGTGACGAGAGGACAGAAGATGAACGGGATTCAAGAAGACGGAAGATAGCGATTGATGTTGCATTTTTTTTTTAAATTGGAGTTATCAAGGAAGCAAGTAAACGGAAGGGATTTCCACAGGCGAGAAGTGCGAGAAAAACTGTTCTACTATAACTGGCGATTGCATTTAACTATTTCAGCAATAACCTGGTGAGATATAAAGACCAAAATTGTAGCACCCTTAAATTTATGTAGTCGAGGCACCAAAGAGAAAAGCTGATAAAATCAGTTTCCAGGGGAAAAAAACAAACATTTATTGCTCTATCCATAGAAACGTTTCTGACGAGCTGCCTTCCTCATGCCCCTCATAAAAACCATTACATTCATTTACGTGCTAATACGCTTGGGAAAGGTATGAATCCTCTTCTTCTCTCCGCAGCTAAAGGTAAATAGCAGGACAGACCGGGTTCTATAGCCTTGGAAATGCATCTGGTCTACCGCACAAAGAAATGGCAACATACCGCGGGAAAAATTCTGCCTCGTCAGTCATGTATCAAAAAGAAACATAATCGCCTAACCGTGTATCACGCATAACTGACTGACAGCCAAGGTCTGCTAATCCAACTCGCTGCATTTTTTATTCCATTGGTTGTAAGTATATTCCATTCGGACAACTTCTCAAGAGCCTCTGCTTCGTTGAACAGACTTCAATAAGATGCTTCCACAATCCCAAACAATCTTACACTCCATGTGTGTGTGTGTGTGGGGGGGGGTTCAACCGTTATAATGAGTTTTCAAGCATAGCTTAGATGTGGCATAAAGCCGAAACTAGGGGGCAAACAGTGAGTTTCGAACTCACGACTCAGTCGTAAGTGTTCTCGCGAGACAAACTCGATAACCATTACACCGCATCAAGGTACAGCGTTCGACCGTTATATATCGCACATATCTTCATAACCTGTGCTTTTTGTCCCCTAGTCTTACGTCCATAAAATACCCACATTCGGTTAATCCTTACCGAGACTGTCTCATGTGCTTTGTATCACAAGAATAGTTTAATAAAAGTTACATAACGTCATGATATAAACTCGTTTTGACATATTTATCTACTTGATTTAATATGACTGTTCGACTGGCTGCGTCGATACGTTTGAAATTCCAAATCGAAAAATGATTTTAAATTATTAAAATTGAAGGACATTTTTTATTTATGCTTAACCGTCATATTTGATAATATTGTCAATAGTTTTTCAGCAGGTTCTAGCGGCTCAGCATCTCTACATATATATCAGTATGATAATTATTCAAAAGTTCCAACATGCTCACACCAAGTTTCTGGAGGTAGTCAGTAAGGATAATTTTGGGTGGTTTTATCGCCGATGACAGCTGGCAGAGATGCATGAAATGGGAGTTTTATATTTTTGGGTGCAAATCTCATGTTTTATTGAAACTTTAAATATCAGGCGATGTGATGTTCTTTATCTTTCCAAATAAAATATCTATCTATCTATCTATCTATATTATATATATATATATATATATATATATATATATATATATATATATGGTCTGTTATGGAACTCCTCCTACAGTTTTAGAGATACACTCCACCATAACCATATATATTCTGAAACTACTTTATCTATGATACTTGGATAAGTATATTTGATTTTGATCAAAGGGTTCCCGTGCGGGGGGGGGGGACATCTCCACCTATGAAGTTTTTCCCTTTGAATGAAATTAAATTTAAATTTGAACAAGTGAATGATCCTATCCAAAATATAGAAGGAGAAAGCTATAAGATAGAGGCCACATCGGCAAGATAAAAATGAGACAATATGGATGCCAAGTTGATCAAGAAATCTGCAATAAGTGGGTAGTGCATTACAATACATATTTGTTGTTTCAATTCAGCTCTCATTCCTTTGTTAAAAACTGCTCATCAATTCATTCAATCAAGTATTGAATCAAATACATAAAGGGGTCAGATCAAGCCTTTTTTGGTACAAACCCCCATTGATTTTTTTTCCATTTGGTTTAAATTAAACTTAAATTCGAACAATATATTTTTCCCCTATCCAAAATATAGAATTCTAGAAGATGGAGGTTACATGAGCAAGGGCATCAGAGGATGAAAGCCGTCGGCTGATAAGTTTCCCTTTAGTCTTCAGTTTATATATATAGGAAGAACAACACGGACACAAGAGTAGAAATAACAAAGATATATTAAACAGAATAATAATACAAGAAGTTGAAAGGTGTTAGTATGACTGTCAGTCTGGTTTAGAGTGACCTACTATTGTCTCGACTCGTACCACTTCCGTTCTATCGTCTCTCTTGACAGGCGCAGTCTTTATAGTGTCAGGAAGAGTTCATTGTCGTTACAGGTAAGTTCCCATAACATATATAATATTAGTTATTTGTAGTTTTGATTTTTTAGGTGTTTGTTATTCTTGTTGATGAGCTTAGCTGTTTCAATTTTTTCAATACGTAATTATTTTTCTTCTGCAGCTCGACTGGGGTTATGCAATTCTTTTTGATATCTCTAAGTAAAAAAGTCATCTTGCTCATAGTTGACGTATAATTATAGAAGATGTTAATCTTATTTTTTGTCTGTGTATTCAGTATCCTTATTAGTTACTTTGGAAAGAAATAGTCGAATCTTGTGCTCGATAAGGTATTCATTTTAACAGATATATTTTCCAAACATATCGTGAAATAATAAAGAGAAAAATTATTCAATATAATCAATATTGGCATTAAGCACGGCATCCAGACGACTTCTGAATCAACCTCATCTCTTTTGGGTGGTCTCCTTGTTTAAGTTGGTGAATGCTGCCATAATCCTTGCCTTCAGTTCATCTTTGGTGTACAGAGAGGTTTGTTCGGTCTCTCGCTCAAATGCGTCGGACACATAATAATCAAGGGGGTTTGCAGTGCGGAGAGATAGTTGGCCAGATAGATGGGGGTGATGTGGTCGCAGAACTTGTCTGATAAACATGACAGGGTTCTTTTGATTTTGTGGCATCGTGTTGAGTCCTGTTGCCAGACATAGGGCTTTTCACAGCCACCCATTTGACCCAGCACTTTCCGCTTCAAGGCACTTGATATAGGTTTCCGTGTTGTCTGATGCCCTCACCCAAAACTTTTGGTGGTATTTTCTTATCAGAATGATGAGTGGGTTTTCCTTGAAGTTTTTGGCTTCTGTTTTTGAATTATGAGAACTCTTATGTAGCGTTGGAATCCTATTTTAATGAAAAATTATATATATATATATATATATATATGTATATATATATATATATATATATATAGAGAGAGAGAGAGAGAGGAAGAGAGAGAGAGAAAGCGAGTCGGGTTTTGATCCTAGCTAGAGTCAACCGGACGTCTAGCCACACTGATGAGCTGTGATACAGCGAAACAGTCTGTTTGTGGATGACAATAATATTGGCTCCTGAAAATTAATTTCGGTTGAGCTCTGTGGGAATGAATTGTGGGTTTGTAAACAGTGACTATTAAAGCTAATATAGCATGACTCTTCGGAAGAAGTGAGTCACTGTCAGGCACTGTGTGTTTGTCTAAAAATAAATACGCTAAAATTCACCTTCATCCATGCCGTGCGCCGACGGCTTATTGGTAGAATTTCCGACTGACGCCAATTCAGTCTGGTTTCGATCTAGCTGATGATCTGTAATACAGCGAAGCAGTCTTTCTGTGGATAACAATACATATATATATATATATATATATATATATATATATATATATATATATATATATATATATCAGTGGCTATACTCGGTTGGTGAAAAAACCCGGATGACGCAATTCGCAAATATAAATATACCGAAACAAACTGGTGTTTGGGAAAAAATTGGGAAAAAACAAAGAATTAGAGACACCGACCACTGCCTTAATTTCCAGTCCATAGAAAAAAACCGAACGAGTAAATATGCTAAGACGTAACGTGCTCAATACGCTAAGTAGATCAAAAAAATTTTAAAATCCTAATGAGCTAGGAATTACCTAACTAGGTTTCACCTAAATCGATCCATTTAGCTGAAACCTAGGTAGTTAGTTCATGTTTCTTTTGGATTTTACATTATATATATATATATATATATATATATATAAGTTACGAAAAATTTGGTAATCTGTATGGGTAGGCCCAAGGAGGATGACATCCTGAGAGCTCAATGTAAATTCAGAGGTAATAATTTAAATTTAAAGGAAAACAGACCACTTTAAGGCTCCATTGTAATAATTTATTTCAGCAGAGCAATCTTATATACATGACACGATATATATATATATATATATATATATATATATATATATATACAAACATGCCTATCTAAACTTACGAATACACCTATACACACACACACACATATATATATATATATATTACATATGCACCTTCAATATATATACATATATATGTATATATACATCTCTATACAAATGCATATACATATACACATAAAACCACATATCAACGTTCAAGTCCATCTACACATTTGTGTAAATACAATTATGTAACCGCATCCATGTGTGCATACAATCATCTCCAACACCAAAAATAACATAATATTTTCCTTTCTATATAGTTATGTCTAAATATGTTTAGTTAGATTGAGGTGGTTTTTATGCCTACATTTAAAAATTAACTCGTTATGTTGGTTCATTAATATATCCAGATCTTTATGCCTTATCATTAGGATCTTCTCTTTTATACGCAAATCACATCGGTCTGTGAAATTTATTGGAGTTCTGGCCCTCGAGACGATAATATAAATAGCACATGTTAAGACTATATTTCTTCATATTCAGCTCCTGACACAATAGAGCACTTTCGCTACATTTATAACACAGTATGGACATGGGTTATGGTTAAAATTTAGGCTCGACTACTCCCTAAAAAACATACCCACCCCATCCCCTTCCATATATAAGCTAAAATTAATTGAAATAAACAGAAAGTTTCATAAAAATAATCAGATGAAAAGGCCACTTTTTAAACCAGGACCTTCACAATAAAGATACACTCAAGGAAAAATACGGCTTCAAAACAAAAAATGCCCCCCGCAACAAAAAGAATTAGATGACTTCGAGAAAGACTTAACTGACTTAGATAGAAGTATAAAACTCCATAAAAAACAAGATGCATTTAAAAAAAAATAAAATAAGATATAGCTAAAATAAACAATTCAGCAAATGTATTTCTCGCAGCTGACAAAACAAGAAATTTATACAAACTAAGCCCTCCTACGCACAATATATTACTCAAGAAAAACATAACCAAAACATACAAAAAGGCACCTAAAACAATAGAACACGATATCAATAAAGAAGCTAAAGCAATCACCCAAAAATTAGACCTAGATGACCGAATAAGTTACCATGAGCAAGACGCAAGCCTTTTTCACACTAAAAGACCACAAAGGGAATTTCCAAACCATCCTGCATGCAGACTCATAAACCCAACCAAAAGTGAAGTAGGTAAAATAAGTAAAACGATACTAGAAAGAATTAATTCTGAACTTAGGGAGAAGTTAGGAGTAAACCGGTGGAAAACACAAAAGCAAATGTTGACTGGTTCCACAGCATAAATAACAAGCAAAATTGCCACTTCTTACAATTAGACATCAAAGAACTTTATACATCCATAACAGAACGTATGTTAGATAAGGCCATAAACTTAGCTCAGGAACAAATAATAATAAGACCAAACGAAATCGACATCATTAAGCACTACCGTAAATCATTACTATTTCACAATGAAGAAGCATGGATAAAGAAATATGGGATATTTGACACTAATATGGGAAGCTTTGACGGTGCAAGACATGCGAAATCGTAGGTATTTACTTACTACACGAACTGAGAAAAATAATAGATAGAAATGACACAGGACTCTATAGGGAGGACGGTCTAATAATCGTAAGAAACTGTAACAAACAAAACACAGACAAAACTAGAAAAGCAATAATAAAGATTTTCAAAAATAACGGATTCGACACAGATATAAAAACTAACCTAAACGAAGTAGATTTTCTAGATGTTAACTTCAACCTAAGAAAAGGCACATACAAACCATACAGAAAACCCAATGATAAACCACTCTATATACACATATCTTAAAATAGATATAAATATAAATATCTGTAAATATTTGTAAATGTATGTGTATTTATATATGAATATACTTAGGTACCTGTATATATCGATACATACGTATGTGCCTCTGTGTATAATTGCGCATGTAAATGAACGTATGTATATGTGAGATTTGCATAAGTCTATATATAAATGAAAAAAACAAAATCTTTAATATTGCCTTCAAATATTACTCCATCTCAATTTGAAACCTAAACTTTAAGTAAGAAATATTACCCATCTAAAAATAGTTACAAGTTACATTCATGAATTAGATTCAAACTGATAAAGGTTAACAGTCATTTACAATATTAAAAGATTACTATCAGTAAACTGTTATATTTTAAATAAATTTTTCAACGTATTTTCTCTGAATGTGTTTTTTTAATATAGTATTTAACTCATATCAAATACCTCAATTATTTGTAAAAGAGTTAAATATTTAAATTGCTAACAAGCATCAAATTAATTTCTTCTTGGATATTTTAAACATATAAATTATTATCAAATATTTAAATCTGTTTTTTTTTTGCATAAATTGCTAAAACTATACCACCCCACTTCTTCCTCCGTAAAACCTAATTACATATTCTTTCTCTTTTCTTTCCTTTTTCTATTTCTTTTTCTCTCTTCTCTCCTTCAATTTCAATAAATCACTTCCGTTAAGTTAACCGATTAAATAGGTCAATGTTTGATCCCTCCTTCCTCAATACTAATATGATAGAAAAAAATATTAAAATGAAGCCACTCTACACTCGACCATGTCTCTCACACCACTCCTCGTTAAATCTGTTAAATTCCATAAAATTAATACTACCCGTCAAAAGTGTGAATTTTAATTTCATTTTTGGTTTCACATTTTGGAAGTGATGTCTGATAATCCAGCGTCCTTTAAAAGTGCTCTTGTGAAATAAATTATTACAATGGAGCCTTAAAGTGGTCTGTTTTTCTTTAAATTTAAATTTATACATATATATATATATATATATATATATATATATATATATATATATATATATATATATATATATATATATATGATTAAATAATTAAGAAAGAGACAATCTTAAGGTTCCATGACTATAATTTATTTCCCCATCAAATATATTTTTCCTGGTGCATCATGTCACATCTCTAGTTAAAAGTTAAAGATTAATAATATTATTAATAATACTATTAATATATCTTATTTTATTCCTACTTTGCTGTTAATATTTAATACTTTATGTATTAACTATAAATTATATTCATGTGAATTTTTCAAGTGTCGCCGTGATATGCCTAAATATGTTAACTCACTCTCTCTTCTTCCTACCCCATCTCTTTTTTAATTCTTTCTTTCTTATTTCTTCTTCTTTTTCCCCTCCTTTACAATTTGCCTTTTTTTTTTCTTTTCTCTTCCAATCTAAAAATTATTGAAGAGGTCAAATTGTTTGGCAATTTGGCTAAATACACTTGAACCTATGTAAATTATTAAAGAAGGTTTAAAAACAACTTCATCCCTAACTTCCATTTCCAATATATATCTTTCTATATTCCTCCCTTTCCATCCACCTATGTCACCTTATATCAATCTAAAACTATCCCTCAAAACCTTGCATTAAAAATAAAAGTAACCAAATTCCTTTGTGATCTGATGAACCAGAAAAATATATTTTCAGGGGAAATAAAGAATAGTTACAAAAACTTAAGTTTTAAATTATTTAATTAGTATTTGCTCTGGTGTTGCATTGAGCTCTCTGGATTACATCCTCTTTGGATTTATCCACACGGATTACCAAACTCTTCATTACCTTATTATATATATATATATATATATATATATATATATATATATATATATATATATATATATATATATATATATATGCATGCATGTATGTACAGAGACAAAGCAAGTGTGAATGTGTACGAGAATTATTTAGAGGGTATGCGCGTATGTTTATGCTAAATATATGAGCTGCGATGTAGTTTATTCTCTGAAAGAAATTGCCACTTTCATAGTACCATATTATATTTTTTTAGAAATATCTGAATTTCAGAATCTTCAAGGAAATGTATAGCAATATAAATTGCTTCAGGTTAACTTTAAAAATCTTCTGAACGTTGCAATATTAATTTGCTTTCATTCCGTGGAGAAGAGACGACCTCTCGTGATAAGGCGAATTTGGTTATCGTTTGAAATCGAATCGAAGTCGCTTACAGGAAAATCGTGAAAAAACTCAAACACATGTCCTCCCGAGTCCAATTTTCTTTCTATCTTTGCACGTGGAGAACAAATTTACTGCAATAATTTTGAGAATTGGTTATCTGTCTATTAGCCGACCAACTATTTTCTGTGTAGTTTATTTATAGCAACATTTGACACTAACATTAAAATATTTCTACTAAAATCAACCGTTTTAAAAGCTGGTATTCTTAACAGAGGTAACAGGTATAGTCTATTTTTTATTTTTTACTTGAATAGGAACAAAACTTTTATTTCTATAAAGAATTCTCATTCTATTCTCAGGAGACCATCTGCGATGTGTGTAAGGCAACCATGGAAAAAACGTGATATATATCCGAATTCGTATTGGAATAGGGAAAGATGGCTTAGAAAATCTAAACAAAGTTTTAAGACAAGAAAAAATTATTTTTTCAGTTCCATAACTGGATTCTGCATGTCTTTTTCCATGTGGTGCAGAGGAAGATCATGAGACCAATGTATGGCAAGTTGAGGTCCGCTTTAAGCTGTTAGGTCAGAATCAGTTACAGTGGAGATTCTTTTTGTATTTTATCAGGAATCTCTAAATACTTAGCTGTAGACAGAAATTGTTTCAATATAATTTTTGCTCTAATATTAAATGTTTTATCTTTTAATTATTATAATTTGTCGTATATTCAAACTTAAAAATCCTATTGTTAGAAAGCTGTCAGTATGATTAGAAGTATTTTAATATTTTAATCAGGGAGTATAAAATCCTATTTTAGAGAATTTAATTCGTTTTATTTTACAACTTCAAGAAAAATAAATACACTTTACTCTCTATTGCTCACCTAAATATTCCAAACTCGCATTACTGGATTTCAATTTATAACTTACAATTTTCATTTAAATCCCCAGATTAACCTGATAGATCAGATCACACAAAAAATCGATTCAGTGAGAAACAATCATATCACAAATATAAACTTACAACTGACTTGAAATTGTTGCGGCATTCACCCAGGATAGGTTGTGCCGACTTCGTTAACCATATTTTCCACATCTGGAAGGAAAGCCATTCATCTTTGATATGTTGTCATTGGGGTTTTCAGTGGAAATTTAGATACACAAGCGGTCCACAGTCGCATTTTTACACATTTTAGTGCGATCCGAGCAGTGATTAGGTTAGAGTGTGAAAATATTCGCTTTTCGACGTTCAAATTAATTCGGTGGTTCCAGGGATCGTTACAGTGACGCATGGGAGGATGTTTGAACGGAAGAGGTGAGACACGCGGCCATGACGTGATCAAAGGTTCATGTTGCACAGCTTATTTTGAGCTACTTTATGGGTCAACTGGAGCTCGTCCCCACCGTCCAGAACTTCGATCCCAATAGTGGACTGTAGAAATTCATTATTTTTCGATTTCTACGGGGATTCTGTTTACTTTGTAATGAACGCGAAATAATAATAAGTCCCTTCGCCATTCCTTTGAACTTAGGACTGAGGATGTAGAAGGAAAGAAATTGGTGAACCTATGTGAAATTTTCTTTGAACCAATAAAAACCATCCCTTCACAGAAATTGATGGGTGAAATCAGAAGAAGAAAGAAATATCCTATTTGGAAATGAAATGAGTCAGATGAAAAAAAGTAAGAAAAAAGTAGCAACCAACGTTAAATTCTTTTTTGTATAAAATGAGGAGAAAAATTACATTAATCTAAGGTTAACATTACCGATTATCTGAAGTTATGTGAAATGTTTTCTTTCAGTTACTCGCGACCAATATTGAAATACCCGCCAATGTAAAATTACGCGCCAATTGAATTATCGGTCTCTAACCAGCACGCGGACTTAAAAAATGTTTGTTCTTTTCTCAACAAAGAAAGCTAACTATTCCAATCTATAACTCTTTGTTTAATTTTGAACATATACAACCATATATCACTTCGGTGATCAACAAGCTGTCATATCTTTCTTTTAAGAATTCTGATATATTTTCTGGGAACGAGCTGATGACACAATTCAGTCGTGTAAATTCATGAATAAATCCTTATCTTGTTTTGTTAAAATTAACCGCGTATTTACACGTCATAATTATCCTTCATCAATCATCTTGGCGGGGGTAAATCATATCTTCATTTTAGCCCCATGACGCTATAACCTTCACCGACAATACCTGTGAAAATGACCCGCCAAACAATTTTCATTAATTCTCTATTTTTCCTAATGTTTGATATACATTCCGCGACTCTATCTTGATACCTTGTCTCGCTTAATTATAACATAGGAGCCTGTAAATATTCCACAAATCAATTCTACTTCCACCCCTTATACTAATTAACGTTTTTATGAATCAGGACCACAAAAAAACCGCCTTTTGACCACTCTCTCCAGCTGATGGTATCATATAAATTTGTGATTAATCACATATTCCACTGGCTTGGCCATCTAATCCAATCTTTCTCCCATAGATAAAAGGCTAAGGGACGATAACCAAGGAGTCCCTTATTGAGTTCTGTATGATGGAATAATGGATAACGACTCGGTTTGAGGAACTGGAAAGCCGAGTGCGAATTCCAGTCGAATCCATTATATTGACTTAAGTGCTAATATCCTTGGGATAGTTATGATTTCTCCTTTGCTCCCCCCCCCCAGTTATGGGTAAATAGCAGGACAGACAGTGTTCTTTTGCCTTGGATGGCAACTGGTCTACCGTAGAAAGAGATGGCAATCTACTACGGGAAGAAATCTGCCTCGTCAGTCATGTATTGAAACATACATAATCGCCTAAGCGTGTATCATGCATGGTAAATAACGGATTAATAACCAAGCAATAAGGAATAAGATTTGGCGGTTGAACTAAAAACCAGTATGAAGACAAAACTCGTGAAATACCGTGACGTTCCTGGTAAACTATCTTTTAACAAAGACATTGCCTCGCGTGCTTGTGCGTCGTATGCAATCCATGGCGAGAAGAAGACTCATTTTAAGTATGATAATGTGTTGGTTAATAAAGAAAATCAGAAACACTATACATTGACATAGAACATTAAATTCTAGCTGAAAAATGCAAAATTGACCATCTAATGATAAAAATGGATAACATCTGTTACTTGTTCTTGATCAACGAAACTGAAAAAATAATATGATCCTTCGGCTGATAGCATATAATGCAATACAATTCGTCTATATTATTCCAATGAAATATTAAACAGTGTCAGTGGAAATGAAATAAACCGACATATACAATGAATAATATTTGTTAGAAATAGAAATACAATGAAATGTACTTTGCCATTAGCCTTAAATCTTAAAGTATAATGTCAACTATGCCGTGCGAAAAATAGAAAATAAAAAAAAATAGATCCCTTGAAAAGTAAGCCATGCGTAAAGGTCATTCTAAAGGGTAATGATAAAGAGACGGAAAGAGGTCAATACGGATCAGGGAACATCTCAAGGTAAGAGATATGGAATTGAATAAAAGAGAAAACAAATAAGGCACCTTGGACACATAGCAAAAAGTTAAGATAACACTTGTCTTGAAATGTCACCTCAATAGGTTGCAAACTTAGAACAGAGCAGACATTAGATGAAGAAGTTAAAAAGAAGGACACGCTAGAAAAAAAGACAGTATGGAAAGATTTAGGAGAGGACATTCTCCTGCAGTGGATGAAAATAGGTGAGGATTATTATCATAATGAATTATATTACCGCTATCCTTTTTTATCGATTTCAAGCGATGCAAGGCAATAAAGCCACTCAGACTCAAGGGGGTTACAGGTTGTGGAAGAACTATGTACGTATATAATTATAGCTGGTCACTCGTATTCAAGGACACCCGTCTACTAGGGCGGCCAGCCAACCCCTGTTGCAGGCGCTTGCTCGGGCGCATTTTGTTTATTAAACACCCACAGGGCCAACCAGTGGTTTATACTGCAACTATGCTGAGCAGAACTAATTTACAGTTTCTGGAAAAAAGCGTGTTATCTAGCGTGATCAACAATTTGAACAAGGCCAGCACGCTCAATACCTCAGTCATGATGACTTGTGACTTCGTGCTAGAACAGATATTGACGGGCAAATTTCACTCACAAGGCTTGAGTCAACTCGTGGCACTTTCCAAAGGCGTCGCAGGCTGGGATCCACCCAGTCCGATACCATCAGGAAGTCTCCTTTCTGACAAATCGACCATGGTGAGATTTGAACCCGAGTCTCATGGTCAGAATACGAACGTTCTAACCACTCGTGCAGGATTATAAACAGTAACATTAATAATGAGCGGGACAGGAAAAGAGTAATCAGAAGAATAATAGATAGTGACTGACATTGCATTTAAATTTTTAAATTAAATTTTGTCTGGAAAGCATGGAGTCGGTAGGGCGATCCACAAGCGACAAGTACGAGAAAAATATTTGTAATCATAGAATTTACTGTGGCATCTAGCGAGCTCGACTGTAAACTGATGGGACCTCTACGTCACTTTAATACTTTGCGTAAATTCAAATGGTCTAAGCACCATAGCGAAGAGCTCATCCGAACAATTGCCATGAATGTATTTCTAGAAATGACACAGAGATGCAACCTTACGGCGGTGGGAAAGTCTGTGAGTCCGAGGTGTCATATCAGGATCGCTAATATTGCTGATTCTTGTTTGGATAATATGAAGGAGATAAAGGTTCAGAGCAAGAGCACCGGGCCATAAGAGAAAGCAATATTCTAAGCATGGATGAATTGTAGACTTACATATATATATATATATATATATATATATATATGTTTGTGTGTGTGTGTGTGTGTGAGAGAGAGAGAGAGAGAGAGAGAGAGAAATTATTAGGAGGATTTGAGATAATTATAATTCATCGAGTCTAAAAGAAACTTCAACAAAATGCACTAGACGCCCGTTTCGTCCTATATTTGGGACACATCAGCATTGCTCATCCACTACCGAAAATTGAAACCAGCACAGTTACGATATCAGGCAAACGTCATACCGACTGTACCAACGGGCAACGTTGGCAACAAGCTAACAGTCCAATAGGTAAATGAAGCTCGGATGAGTTCCACCACGGAATATGTGATCGAGCAGCGCTATATGGAGTCTAATTCGTTACCATGGCCCGCTGCTACAGTTGGTATGACGTTTGCCTGATATCGTAACTGTCCGGGTTTTCAATTCTCGGTAGTGGATGCGCACTGCTGATGAGTCCCTAATATAGGACTAAACGGCCACCCAGTGCTTTCTGCATTCTGTTGAGGCTGAATTTTTATTGTTTTTAATTTTAAGCTTTTCACCCCAAACAAGGCTGGAAGCCACTAGCACACAATGGGTTACAGAAGATTTGGAGCGAGAGCAGATAGGAGTGTTAGAGGAAAGGGTCTGGAGAAGGATAGTGGATAGACCAAGGCAAGGGGTTACAGAAGATTTGGAGCGAAAGCAGATAGGAGTGAAAGAGAAAAGGATGTGGAGAAGGATATAAAAAGCAATAAAGTAAAGCAGTAAAATCAATAAAAGGTATATCAGTTCATCATTTGGAATCATTATTTTTGAGAAACTTCTAAAAATTAATAGTCTAAGAATTTTTGGTTTTTAGAATAGCATGAAGTCGCCATTTAATTTATTTTTCTTCTATGTACCACGTCCCTTCAGGACATGAGAGTGATCATGGCTCTCCAAAAACGTCCTATCAATTGTAACCCTTAGCAGTGTTTCGCCCTTTCTTAATCTTCCATCCTCACCAACCATTTATGAATGCACGTCAAGTAGGTGGCCGGCTGACTTCCCCTATCTTTCTTGTCCTCAATATTCCCTGTGAGGACTAAGTTTCTCCAATCCCACCTTGCTCATTATTTATCCAAGAAATATCAGCTCTCTCTGATTCTGAGTGTATATATTATTCTATTGCGATTTTCTTTAAGAATTCCCCGCTGCTTACTAGCACTGTTCATGGAATTCTCAGTATCTTTCAGTAGAACAACATATCTATTGCTTCCATTTTTCTTTTCATCATGTTTATATCGCCAATTCATAGCTCGCTTCTTGCGCGTTTTCCCCTGCTAATGACCATACTTTTATCTTCAAGGAGTTGCTAGATAGTCATTTATTCCCGCTTTCCTTTATTATACTGTCTAGGAAATCCTGTAGTGTTCTTTCAGTCGGTTATCAGCACAGTGTCTTCTTCTAATCTTATATTGTTTAACTACACCTACCGATAATAAATCCTGATAGGTTGTCCATATCCCATACGATATTCACCCCTGTATCTTTTTGAATAATTCTGGAACGAAGGCATACCTTTGTCCGATGCCAATTTTATTTTTGTGTAGATAATCAATTAATGTTCTTTCCGTATACAGAGTGTTTCTTCCAAGTCTAATTTCTGAATTATTGTAACATTTTTTTCAAGTAGATCGAGTTTTCCTAACAGTTCAAAATATCTTTCTATTGTACACTATTTACATTATTCGGTCTATTGTCCTCATCTTTGTCACCATATTTACTACAACGTTGCGGCCGGTTGGGATGTCGAACTGTCACTTGATCTTGTGCCATGTGACCTTGAGGAGATCTGTGTATGAATTTCTGGGTATTATAAACCTAATGTCTTCAGAAAACAGTTTTACCAGTGCTGATAGTGCAATTCTTGCTGTTATCATTTCATGTTTTACCAGAGATCATATTGCAATTTTTTTTGTTATTATGGGTTTTCTCTAGCACTCATTATTACTGGTTCCCATATTTTAATCATTTCTATGCTTGGTCGGCTCAGGAAATTTTTGTAGCCTAGCATATGTGCTGATTCCATACGTTTACGAATTTTCCAATGGTGTTATTTGTCTATGATCTCAACCTAATTTCACAAAAGGCCGGTGATCTGCCTTTTTTCTCCATATGTGGTCAGCCACGCCTGATTTTTCCACTTCCCCTCGTGTTACAGGTTTCTGGTGTTCTTAGAACCTTAACTTAAGGGAGCAGCCAGTATGCCGTTTACATTTCTTTCCGCAGCTTCACGGCATAGCGTACACACAGTTGTACTCATGTTTTCCTCTATGGGGGTGTCTTACTCGCGAGAGATATCTGCGAAATGTCGTCCAGATTTTGAAGATTGACCTTATATAGACCGCAGATCCTTTGTATTTTCTCTGATATGTATATATATATATATATATATATATATGTATATATATATATATATAGAGAGAGAGAGGGGGGGAGAGAGAGTAAATGCCTACGAAAAAGATTCCAGAAAAATCAGTCTGCAGCTATGTTCAGTTTCGTGTCATCATAATAGCTCAACTGGAACAGGCACATCCAAGCACTTATATCTTTATATATATATATATATATATATATATATATATATATATATATATATATATATATATATATATAAATTGCCAAGAGGATAGAATCCAGGTAGAACTCAAACACTAATATTCCATGTTTATAATTTATTACATTGGAATTTTAATCACGATCCAAATCATCAGACCTACAAATTCAAAAATGAGGTCTGATGATTTGAATCGTGATTACGATTCCAATGTAATAAATTATACCCATGCAATATTAGTGTTTGAGCCTTTTTATATTATACATATATATATATATATATATATATATATATATATATATATATATATATATATATACAGAGCAGTTGTTGGAACCTTCGTCTACAAAACTGTACAGGCAGAATACTCAAGGTGACACCAACTGTATCTATCATATATATATATATATATATATATGGGTTAATTAGCAGGGGAGACTTGTGTCTGTAACCTTGGTTGACAAGACGTTTTGGGGAATATAAACTGCCCTCATTAACCACCATGCCCGCCATCAGCTCGACTACAGGATAGCGTCTCACTGCGTTTTCCTGGCCTAACGTTTTCGCCTGACTTGAAGTGGAACCACTACATTGAATCGATAGCTGCATCAAAATCAAATGAAGGATCTCTAACATAATCGATCTTGATTTGGCATCCCGACATCAGTCGCTTTATCACAGACGTGATTTGGCTTCCCTCTGTCTTTTCTACATATATTGTCATGGCAACTGCTCCCACAAGCTTTTTTTTTCCCTTGGTGCCCCGACTACATGAATCGAAGCGTGCTACTAGATTGTTATATCCTCTCCCACCCTTTTATTGTTGAAACAGTTAAATGTAAATGCCATTTCTACACCAACTGCTTCTTTTCTAGCACTTCCCAACAGTGAAACTCCTTCCCGCTTACTTCCTTCATTTACAATCTTCCAAAAATTAAATACAACGTCAATGTCCATCGTCTGTTGCTTGCACCCGTTCATCTTTTATCCTTTCCTCAATCCCCCAAAACCGTTTTCTCTCACTTTTACACTCTGTAACTCCCTGCTACGTTTTGGGGCGAAAGGATATACATCTCTCTCTCTCTCTCTCTCTCTCTCTCTCTCTATATATATATATATATATATATATATATATATATATATATATATATATATATATATATATATATATATATCGCTTATGCAGTGTAGCATTAGAACAGGTACATATAAACTAAAAAATTCGACATTTTTGTTTCAACGTCAAAAAGGGAAAACCTTTTTTAGACGACTCATCAGGTGAGGAATCACGGTGTTATATAGGTTATGCAGACAGATGTCACAAACATTTGGAAGCACCTTACACAGGTGCCTTCGAAGAGTTAGGTAGAACTGAAAAAATATTTCGTAATTAAAACAATGAGATACATTCAACAGCATCGATAGATAGGTCAAAACCAAACATAGAACCTAAAACTAATAAGCAAATAACTGACAAGCAACCCCATCGCGACAAGATAATAATGGATACAGAAAACATAGAAAAGAATGATAAGCCCACTCATACTAAAGTAGGTAGAAAAGTTTCTTGGAAGAGAAACAACCAATATATCTATTACTAGACTCCACTACTAGGGAAGGAGGTTTGTTGAGAGAGACAAAAGTTATCTCCCTTTGAATAACCCTTTAAAAAGCTAAAAATATATATATATAGATAGTCACGTGACCTGCCCGATGGATCGTTAGGCGCGAAAGTCAAACATCCTGTTTAGTTCCTGGCAGTCAAACTAGAAAAACGTACTTATTCAGGCTCGTGACAATCACCATAAGACAAGTATTAAAGATTACATTTTTTTTCACATATCAAATCTCTTACAAAAACACATACACACCTTGTATGAACATTTCATATATATATATATATATATGTATATATATATATATATATATATATATATATATATATATATATATATATATATATATATATATATATATATATTATTGCTTTTATATGAAGACTTTTGTGATTATTTTGAACTTTTTTATATATTTTTATTTTGTATTGCTATTCGCTTTGTTATTGAAATCAATAGCACATTTTCTCTCACAACAAATTTATATATATATATATATATATATATATATATATATATATATATATATATATATATATTGAATTGTCCGACAATTTATTTTAAAGACATTTATGATATGTTTAACGTTCTTTTTATAGATACAAGTATTTAAGCAAATGCTCTGTTTTATAATAAACAGTATTAAATAACATTTACCGGCCTGAATGTCCGAGAAATTTTCATAGAACGAAAATTTTCTATGAAAATTTCTCGGACATTCAGGCCGGTAAATGTTATTTAATACTGTTTATTATAAAACAGAGCATTTGCTTAAATACTTGTATTTATAAAATGAACGTTAAACATATCATAAATGTCTTTAATATATATATATATATATATATATATATATATATATATATATATATATATATATATGTGTGTGTGTGTGTGTGTGTGTGTGTGTGTGTGTGTGTGTGTGCGTGTGTGTATGTATTGTGTGTGCGTGAATCTAATTTAAATTGTTCTTGAGTCTGCTTTAGCTATAATCTAGTCTAGACTGAAATCATAGATGACGAATCAAATGTTATATTATTTTCCCTTTTGAAGTATCCTCTGCGTATCTATTTATGTATATTTTACTTGATCAGTTAGTTCTCTTTTTTTTTCTTTTAGATTGATTTTCTTTTTAAATGGTACCGTTGTTTGAGGCTTATCTCTGTACAGCAAGCAAATATGCATTGAAAAACACATTTTAATTAAATTATAATACAAGAGTTACACCAGTGTTTGATGGGTATGCTAGAAGTCTATTGGCAGCACCATCGCTCCATTCATCTGAATTCTCTTCAACATTATTGCTGATTCGTATAGACTTATTGTGAGAATAGTTTAAATTATTCTTTGGTTCTTCAATTATTCCTGTTATTTTTTTTTTCATCGTTCATTGGTACATTTCCAAATCTATCATGTAATATTATCGTTGCCAACCAATTTATTTATGGACGTATGAGCGTGTCTTCTGATTTTAGGTACGATGAATAAATATTTTAATCGATATTTCGAAAGAAGTTCACAAAAGTATTCTTATGTGTAGCAACAACAGTGATATCAATAGTCGTAGTAGCGACAGTCGCATATGAATCAAAGCGTATAAAAAGCCTCGGCTATTTTGTGTGGCGTAATAACATTTTTTTATCCTCAACAATCGTACCGTTGTTGCTTTTTTTCCTAATCGTATCAGTTTGGTTCAAGGAAGAAATAGAAATCTGTGCTTACTTCTACACAGATCGAAAAAAAAAAACACTCTCCTAAAATATAGGTTACTTGATGGTATTCCTGTGTCGTTAACGATTGATTTTATCTACGCAAATACAATTGCATTACAATGTTTGTTAAGGCAGATCTCATAGTATTAAGAGGAGGAGTGAAGCAAAAAGATGAAAAATATTTTAGAGAGGAATAAAAGAAGAAAGGTAACATCGTATGTAGTTTTTCTTTGATGTAGATTTATTCCTTACATACATGATTACCAGTCTTTCAATGTAGGACTCTCAGGAATTGCCAGAAGAATTGACATTTATCTTGAGTTAGAAGAATGTTTATTAGAAGCCGATATAGAGAACAATATGAAATTACTAGTAAGAAATTAATTTTTTATGTGTGAAGGCTTTCCTCTATTCGAACTGATCAAAAAGTACCGGGACTGTTGCTATGGTAATAGAGCTAAAGTACTCAGAGTGAAGCCTCTTACCACACATTGACTTTGAACTCATTCTCATATACACACTAAGTTATATCGTTCTTGCTTACTTCCATTGCTTATAGCAGTGCTTCCAACGAAAGTGTGCAGAATGTGTTCCTCTCACCACGCCATGTAAGTAGCATCAGTGACCATGGCTTGTGCAGCGGTTTTTAGCCAAACACAACATTCTCCATGTCGGACAACCACAGATCTCAACTTTGCGTTTTTTTTTCGACTCAAAATTAAATCCCACTTGAAAGGAATGAGATTTCAAGACGTTGAGAATGTGATGAGGCAGCTGTTCACTATCCAAAAAATGAGAAGCTCAAGTTATGCTTCCATCAATGGAGGCGAAGTGTGTGGATTCATAATGGGACTACCTCTAGGGATATAACTAATTGATATGTATTGTATGTATCTTTTTATAGACGTTTCGACAGTTTCTGGTCAGACATCGTTTATTTCAGTGAGAATATACAATAATCATTAAAACGATTTCTTTTATGAATTTGAGTTAGGTTTATCTATATAAGCACATCCTACACATTACACAAAAATATTTTCTGTGTTTGAGACAAGACAATAACAAATGAAATCCCCGTAAGGCTAAATCATGTCTGTATATCTGCCCACCTGCAATTAGTAGAACAATACAACTTTTATGATTACAGACTTATTCAGCCTATACCGTGAGGCGATTATTGGCGACCACAATTTTAACAACGTAAGATATGCTGGTGACAAGGTTTTGACAGCAGTCACAGAGAGGAAACGGCAAGAATTTCTACAGAATTTAGTGATTGAAAACAAGTATAAATTGACTAAACCTCAATTTCAAGAAGACAAAATGCATGGTAGTTTAGAAAGGGAACGGCCCAACATGCAAATTACAAATTGAAGTTAATAAAATCAAACAAGTGTAAGAATTTAAATATCAGGGAAGTGTTTTAACAGAGGCCGGAAAGTGCGACATTGAAATGCGAAGACCCATTGGGATAGCAAATATGTCATGTAAAATCTAAACAAACAGAAAATAATCGTCACAAACATAAAGAAAGAGTACTGAATTGTTATGCAATATCAGCACTCCTATATGGCAGTGTATGCTGGAAAAACTCCTTACAGATGAAAAAGACTTGAAGCAACAGAAATGTGGTTCTACAGAAAGATGCTTAGAATACCTTGGACCGAACATATGAGTAACGAAGAACTTTCAGAGAAAATGGAAAAAAAGAACAGTTATTCTTGACATCAGAAAAGGACAGGAAAGGACTAGGAAAATTTGCTACTAACAGGACAGAGTAAAACTATGCATGACCTACCTAGCAAGCTTGATTAAATAAGGTTTAGGAGAGATAAAAAAAATCTCAAAATTTATCAAGGACTAAAAAAGACATGATGTGTTGAAGAGCCGTGATCGCCAACGTCCCGAAGAGACACGGAACATGGAAGAGGAAGAATTAATATATTATGTTTTAAAGAGCTTTACATTATTTACAACAGGCAGTGGCATTTAATTTGCATGAAATATTTAATTCCATAATTTAATAGATATTTCATTTGAACTATTTATTTATGGCATATATACTCACAATACTTCTGTAGATAATTCTTTTTTAAATCGAGTTCATATGGAAATAATTGCTATCAGACTTGTCAAAATTCAGTGACATGTTATTAGAAAAATATCAGTTCGTTTACATTTAAACAAAGTGTAAAACAAATACAAACTGTCTTCTTAAAATAACTTTTATTTTTTTAGGATCGAACATGAAGTAAAGGATTTTAATCCCACTTGAAAGGAATGAGATTTCAAAACTGTGAGAATGTGATGAGGCAGCTGTTCAATACGGGTGTAAAAACTGTTCCTGTTTCACTGCACATGTCTCGGGATATCTCGTCTATTTCTTAGTTTTAACAATGCTTACTCATTGCTCACCCTGTGTCCACTTATTACAAGTACACACAAAATTCATTTAAAAACTCTATAATTTTACGCCCAGCAATATTACTTAGTTTACTATATCCTGTAGTATTCAGTGTAACCATTATAGTCGTCTGACATTTTTATTTTACTGCAAGTACAGAATTATCAAAATTAATTAAAATAATCTGTTTAATTAGCATATCCTAAGACTGTAATGAATTATTTAAACAAGTGAAAAAACTACGTTTGCTGAATGAATTAATGAATGAATTATTATTATAAACATTATAAAATTATTCAGATATTTCGCCCATCTTTTTCTTTATTTAGCTACGTCAAAAGTATAAAAATCAAATGGACTTAGATGAAGAAATTGCTGAAAATTCTATTTCTACATAAATCTTTTAGAGTTAAAGAGAACTTATGAATTAAAAGTTCTTTTCTGTCGGCGTAAAACGGTTATTTGGTTAGTGAATTTAAATTAACAAAGATAAATTATTAAATAAATTCAATTTTTGCTGGCGTTTAACAGGAACAGATCTCGAAGATATGCACTGAATGAAAATAATCCTGTGTACTTTTAAAATGCTACAATTAAAAGGTACTGAAAAAAAATGTAAAATTCAATTTTAAAAAATTACGTAGTAATAGTTTAATATATTCAATAATAAATGCTTCACATCACAAATTTGGTAGATTAGATGTTTTAGGATTCTATTCGTATTAACTTCCAAGAACTTTTTCCACAGTGTCAGCCGTTTTTCAGTCGAATGTTGCCGTATTTATTCCGGTGGAGAAAGTGTATTCCTTTCATACATTAAATGTCTCATTCTTGTGTTTGTGTTTTTTGGAGATTGACTATTACGGTTCTCTCTGAAGAACTTTTTTAAAACTTTGCACACGCACTTAACCGTTAGCGCATGCCTTAAAAATGCCTAACTAATTGGTTCTTCCTTCCTAATTACATTTCCCACACGCCATGTAAATAACGACCACCTGAATCCTTAAGGCCAATGTATTATATGAATATTATTACCTATTAGAATATGGTATGTCCATAGTTATTAAATAAAAACTTAAACATATAGATAGATCAAGCCACTACAACGCTTTCACGTCGATTAACATATATTCCAGAATTTCTGTGAAAAGCTTCAGTGAGTGCATTATTGCATAAAAATCGGTATCACAGCAGCTGTCATCGACAGGTTAGGTTTAAGGCTCCAAGTTCTACACAGAAAATGTTCCCAGTTCATTGAAGCGTTCGTTCTTGAATTTGGTCACATAATAATTTTGAGTTCAATCGCCTGACCGAATTGTGTGTATTGTAATAAGTGGACACAGGGTGAACATTAAGTGAGCATCGCTAAAACTAAGAAATAGACGAGATATTCTGGGGCATGTGCTGTGAAACAGGAACAGTTTACACATCCTTAATTAAATAAGGTATTACAGTTCGGAATTCCCTGTGGGTTACCTTGATCGATATACACCTGATGAAGGCCGGGGAGCATAAATACCGAAACAATTGGGATAACAGCAACAAAGATGAGGATAAAAGTCCGAATGTAAATAGTGTAAATGGTACTTTCCGGAATATAGTGCGATGAAAATCTCATAATAATAATAAGCAAAGCATTAGAAATCCATCATATTAACGCCTGTCGTTGCAGACAAAGCGACAATAAAGGTTGTTCAAATAACTTGGACCGATTCTAAATATGAATTAAGTTTAAGCATCTGATAATCTTTTTCTTTATGATTTAACAACTCAAGTGTTTGGCAATTTCAACCATGGAGAGATTAAGAAGCAAACAACGTGTTAAAATTATCGAAGCCTATTACGAAAATCGACGTTCAAACAGAAATGCAATGAGAAGTTCCCAGGTCGCATCATCTCTCGAAACGGCGAAGTCAATCGGCCACCACGCCTCTAGATTTCTATAAAGTTCAACATTCACCTTATACTTCTGTATTATTATATTGTGAATATAAAGGTTTATTTTGTATTTATCACCACTCTCTGCATTTTCTTTTAATCATTGCACAAGGTCAGTATAGACCCAAAGCAAATATAGCGATATATACGATGTTCCAATAACTTGGACCGATTTTAAATGTGAATTAAGTTTAAGCGTCTGATGATCCTTTACTTTTGCTTTCAGATTTGACAATTTATGTCTTTGGCAATTTCAACCATGGAAAGATTAACAATCAAACAACGTGTTAATATTATCGAAGCCTATTACGATATTTTCCTAAGAAAAACAAACACAGAAAATCCAATTTTAATTCTTCTCCGTAAAAATTCATATAAATAAATATCACCATATAAAATGTTAGGTGCCTTTTTTTACAAATTCTTATTTTCACACACACATATATATATATACACACACACACACATATATATATATATATATATATATATATATATATATATATATATATATATATATATATATATATATATACACACACACACATATATATATATATATATATATATATATATGATTAAAGGTCAGAGCTGTATCAGGTCAGGAAACAGTAGTATTAAAAGTGATCAATACACTTGTGAAAAAAATAAATAAAAGTAAAAATAACATGTAGATTTTTTAACTTTAAAAATCAGGAAGTCAATTGAATACGCGACCTTGGTTTCGACCTCACATCTCATCAGGTAATATTTTTCAAATGACCAACCTTTATTTTTAAAAAAACACTAAGTACGGTACATAATTATTTTTCAAAAATAAACGTTGAGTGTAGTAGAAAGGAAGGGGGTATGGAGAAGAAAGAAGCAGAAAAAAGAAGGATGAAGAAAAGAAAAGAATAGAAAAGAAAGAAACAGGAATGCAAGTTTATTGCAACTTTATACAGAAAAGAAGAAGAAAAGCAAATGCAACGTAAATGTAAAGAAGGATGGAGAGGTAAACGTATCTTAACAATAACAGTGCTGGGCTGTAAATTAGATCTTTTTATCCGGCTCATATTCACTTAATAAAAATTTTCTGATATGAAAGCTAGGACTCAAAATTTCGGATTTTTGTTTTAGAAGACGTTTTTGGATCCGGAAATATCATAATCGCTAATTTCTCAACTTGACACAGTTTGTAAATGCGGGGGTGTTTTTTATATGTTTTTACCTTTTTAAAAATTTTCCACATTACGATCGGATCCCTGTTATTTTTTTTCTTTAAATTCCACATGTGGCTAGCAAGTTTGGTGGAGTATCTAAGATTTGCTAGCTTAAAAGATGATTTGTGGTTGTACCATCTGCGCTTGAAAGAACCTTCTGTACAACCTACATACGTTTTATTTTGACCATTAATATCAGTTACTTCTGCTTTGTAAATTATAGCTTCTGTTTTACAAGCTCCATTTAGTGGGCAACTAAACTTATTTCTGCAGTTGAATAAACTCCTACTGTTATTTTGCTGCACATTATTTGTGAGGTTTCTGGTATTTTGTCTATTTATAATTGTATCTAAATTACTAGTGCAACTGTAGCTTAATTTAACTGTATTTTTATTGAATTTTTTGGGAAATGTGTGTGTGTGTGTGTGTGTGTGTGTGTGTGTGTGTGTGATGAGATCAAATCTAATGTCCCGGCTAATCACTTCATGATTAGGCTTGAGATGAGATGAGTTAGTTGGGCATATTTGTTTTGTGTGTATCCGTATTTGAGCTGTTATTGTTGTGTTTTAGATCAACGACATTTTTATTATTTATTTTCTATGCATACACACACACATAGATATATATATATATACATGTATACATAAAAACACATAAACAAACACAAACATATATGTATATCCATATATATATATATATATATATATATATATATATATATATATATATATATATATATATTATAATATTTTTCATGTTTCAAAAACGAAATGGGACTCGACACCTTAATTCAACTTAATTTCAATAATTATATTGAGGGTTTGGGCTCTCGTTTTTGAAACATGGGAAGTCTTATGTAGCGAAGTAATTATATTTCTTTTTTAAATGTTATAATATAAGCTCTTCTTCTGTATGGAGCACTGTCTTTTTAAAAATAAAAACAAAAATACTAAAGAACTTTGGATTATTTACCTAACGTGTTCTTTCCTATTTTTCTGCATACCTGCACATTATATATATATATATATATATATATATATATATATATATATATATATATATATATATATACTGAGAACATGTACGTCAGCCGAAAATAATAGTCTCGCATCCAAGTTCAGAATCCAAAGAAAAAAAAACCGATACGAGTAACAAAAATAACTAAATAAAGTAGAGAAAACCTAAGTTAAACCTAAAGAGCCAGACAAACCTACCACGGTTTCACCTAAGCGGATCGTCGGGGATTACTGATTATATATATATATATATATATGTGTGTGTGTGTGTGTGTGTGTGTGTGTGTGTGTGTGTGTGTGTGTGTGTGTGTGTGTGTGTGTGTGTGTGTGTGTGTGTGTGTGTGTAATAATAATAATAATAATAATAATAATAATGTCCCTGATCTAATATCCAGCAATAACAGTTCTAATACAGATATAGATAAAACAAACAAGCCTAAAAGTCAGACTCCTTTTAAGCTTAAATCATGGGATTGCAAGTTGGGGCAATAAATTAGATCCACGTTGCCGACCGGTCCTCAATTTCCCGAGAAAGTTAAATGTTTATGAAAAATTTTATGATGCTTTAACCTCTGTTTTAAAATATATGTAACGTCTCGGCATGCTTAGTAATTTTTAAACTGTTCAATTTAATATATATGAGAAGAAATTATTGCCTAACCACTTGCTAATGTCTGATCAAAGGAGCAAATATAAGAATGTAGTCAGTATGGGAAATCCACAGGTGCCACATCATGCCATTCGTATCTATCTATCTATCTATCTGCTTCCCTTTCAGTGTATATATATATATATATATATATATATATATATATATATATATAATTTTCAAGATAAGATATACATATATATATATATATATATATATATATATATATATAAGTGATATATATCTTGAAAATATTATCAGTCTGCGACAATGATTAACTGCCTACATTGTAGAAGCCATTCTAATGTGTACTGTGATTAGATTACTATAATTGTGCGTCTGATCAAAATTTGTCTATTAATTCTATGCACTTGACAAGAAGAAAACTGAAAAAGAGAAAGAGATTAAGAAGTAGAGGTAAAAACTGGCTTATATCTCTATGGCATCGCCGATCTCGCATGGGATATGTGCTGTCAAATTATCACAGTGAATCATAAATATGCACTTTAAAAATTTCAATACCTTTGCTTTTTCCTTTTGGGGATGATCGATTATTTGCATTAACGGAAACGTAGCGACAAAGCTAAAAAGTTTGATGTAAACAAATTTCCATACGCCACGCCCCACCTTGCCTAAGTAAAGAGCAAAATGAAATGAGGACCAACATCCTGAGAAGACCCACACGGAAATCTCGCCAGGCGTGAGTGTGACACCCGCCGTTTCTTTGATCTAAGAGGTTCCATTGCTTTCATCTTGGCTGGCTTCACTTACTTCTGTGCAGATATCAAGCAATCCGTTTGCTGAATGCTGACACTTTTACAAACCGGCTGACTGTGCGCAGCTAATATGTCCGATCGATAAAACCTCAAATAATTGAAACATGGCGGGAAATAATTTTAGAAAAAAAGTGTTTGGCAGATTTTCTTGCTTTTTGGGTTTTTTTGGTTTTTTTCAGAATTTTGTTAGATTTGGTTTGAGAAAAATGCCAACAAAACTCCATAGTTTTCTTACTGATAGCTGCATCGTCAAGCATTTCTAGATTATTCTTTTTTTTTAATATGTTTTGAGGGTGTGCAAGTTTGCGTTTATTTACTCGCGTGTGTAATAGTGGAATGCGATGAATGTGCGTTTCCTATTGCCTGTTTGTGAAATGTCTGGGGTTGTTCTGTGTAAAAGCGTAAAGTGGTATATTTTTTTTACGGTTTTATCAACATTTTAAGCATTTATCTTTTTACATTCACTCTCGTGCACGTAATATTTGAACCTGTTCGAATCGATGTGTGTCGAGCTTTATACATGGGAAAATCGTTACTGATGCGCATATATTATCACCTCGTTGTAGATATGAATGTGTGTGGGGGTCCGGGTGCTGTTAGCGTAACGGTTAATGCTGCTGTAAATGAAATAGGCAAGATGAGTTCAAATTCCGCCTATGAGAATTTGTGTTCAGTTTTGTATTAACCCACCTGGAAGAGGTAGGAAGACATCTCTTCTTTCACCAGAAGAACAGACTAGGTTTTTTCAAATTGTTTGCCACGCAATCTACGAAGGACAACTCTGTATCCAGAGGTTTGCTGAAGGTAACTGTGTAAAGACAAAAATTTATATTATCCATCCAAAGCATATTTGATAGTAATTCAAAGTATTAATATATGAAAGAAAGAAAATTTTGAAGAGCCATGAAACATATATATATATATATATATATATATATATATATATATATATATATTGTGTATATTTCGGCAGCAATTTTTCATTAATGCATGTTTCATTAAATAATATAGACAAGTTTTGTCTATTTATTTTAAGTAAGTTCCTTTCATATTGTCTGATAAGCTTAATCACATTATCGTTGAAAGACGAAAGGAAAACACTATATTGAAACAAATTTGAATACAATCTAAGCATTCGGCCTACATGAGCCATTATCAAAGATGAAAATTTTAATAAATCAAACAACACATATACGAAACCACAATAATGGCCTGCCCTTGCTGTTTCAATAAGCTCAAAGTAATGACAAACTCTTATTTACGAGCCAAGGAAGCGATAAACGCGTCGTAGCTCGTAACGTCACACATGACCACGCGAGAGAGAAAACGAGAATTGTTAAGTATACAACGATAATATGATTAAGTTTATCAGACAATACGAAAGGAACTTACTTAAAATAAATAGACAAAACTTATCTATATCATTTAATGAAACATGCATTAATGCACACACACACACACACACATATATATATATATATAAAGTGAACTAGTGCTGACGATTGCATCTAGCATGAAACAGACTGTCGCTTCTAAGTGTTGACTTCTATGTTCACTTTTATATTTACACACGCTCTATCACTGATATTGAGCACTTTATCCCATAAATATAGCATACTTTAAGACTATATTTCTTCATATATATATATATATATATATATATATATATATATATATATATATATATATATATATATATATCAAAATATGTGAAACTCCCAGTATGTGTTTCATGCCACGAACCATACACTGTTAAACACATACTATTAAATTGTCATAACTTTCAGCAAACCCGAAGCAATCTCTACAAATCGGATAACTTAATGAACCTCTTTGAAAATACTGATCCAAGCAACATCATAAATTTCATTAAAGAATTTAGGCTCTCTAGGAAAATATTTAAAAAAGCACTTTACTAATCCTGCTTACCTACATTGTTTTCCAATCAATTTTATTTTAATTTCCCAAGAAAAAAATGTTCTAAGTAATTTTTCTTCTATATCATGTTTCTCAACCTTTTTTTTTAATTTAGGGCGTACTTGTAGAATAACTAAAACTCTGGGGCGCACTTTCAGTTTTAATAAGGAAAAATTAATCAATAAATTTGAATATTGGATAATGATATTTAATAGTTGTCATTTTTGGTTCAGCATTCCCTATGAATATAAACGGCTCAGTTTAAATTTAAAGGAATTTTTGAAGATTAAACCGTATCGCATGCAATTTAAATTATCAACGACAAATACTTGACTTAGATATGGAAGCCATTTGTTCAGTGTCTCCAGATTTATAAAAAAAATAACGACATTTTTAATATAAAAATAATTCATAAAATACACTTCTGCTAACTTGGGGAGCACCTGGTTACCTGTCATGGAGCAGTAGTGAGCCCGAGCGCACCAGGTGAGAAACGCTGATTTACATGAAGACTACTGTCCTCATCTTTGTTGCTGTTGTCAAAATATTTTGAGCATTGAGCCCTCAGGCCTTCATCAGGTGGCTGCCGATAAGATAATATGTCAGCGACTTTCGAAATGGATCCTTTATTTAATTTGCGGTTGTAGGGGTAGATCGTACTCGTCCACCTGACTATCTTTTCTGATATCGTGTCGAAATCCTGTTTAGTACTACGCAGTTCTTTCCCGCCTATGCTACACTGCCCGACCCAGAGATTGAACCCACAATAACTATATCACCAAATCCAAGAACCCATGCGTAAATACCCTCGGTTATTGCCTCTGATGAAGATCAGCCGAAACGTTTTTGATATCATCAGAAACAAAGAGGATAAATTGGTTGTGATGATTACTATCCGGAAAGAGTGTTCGCATCCGTGAGCGCAGTATTGATGTGCGCACTTTTGAAGAGTATAAATCTAACTGTGATAGGTACTCAGTGCTTCAATGTCCAAAAGCTTAAAATTTGCATACAAAAATGCTACCTATATCGGTATCATTAGGTTTAAATAAATTAATACAAACTAGTGTGGCCGCCCGTAGAAGATGCTGGCCATTGTCAGAGACTTTTTAGAGTGATATGAAATTAAGGAAAATCTTCAAACAATGTATCGAGACTCAAGGAAGCGGAGATAAAGAATTCGCAGCTAAAAGACAGACCAATGCACAGTTTAATTATGTCTTTTCCCTTTTAATTTTAAGCGTTCAGTGTTCTGTAAAATTCATTGGTTACTCATAGTATGATATAAATGGTTTTTGAACAATATCTCCTCATCTTAATAATCTGAAGTGTTTAATATAACAATGAAATGGAAGAGAATGCTGATCACTAGAACGACAATGGCAGTGGTGACAAAGCCAATTACAAGACGAAATCAAGAGGGATCATTTAATAGACAAAATCATGTGAGTTCCTCATATGAAAAGACTGAACAAATAAAATTGCAATCTAATAAATGTAATACAGGGTGACCCAAAAAAACGGGAACTTCTTAACAATCCAATAAAACCAAGAGTGCTGGAAGAAAAATATTTAATTCATAGTAATTAAAAACCTTAAAACATGCCATTTAAGTAACAATGATGGAATTTTCATTTTTTAAAAGTTACGTCCTGTAGATGGCGTCCTCCTGTACGAATGCATTCTTGAAATCTGCTGTTGAGATTCCTCATTGACTGCTGCAACATCTCAGCTGGGATACTGTGAATTTCATCTTGAATTCTGTTTTAACTCATCCAGAGTTCTTCGTCGAGTTGTGTAAACTTTACTCTTGAGATAGCCCCACAAAGAAAATTACAAACGGATAAATCTGCCGATCTAGGGGGCCAGGCAACGTTACCGAATCTTGAGATCACACGGTTACCGAACAATTCTCATTAGTAAAATGGCGAAATGTTTACTTTCTCAAGGTCACTATCTCGCAGTGTTGCCACTTGGTCATGTCTGGGAATACGCACTTCAAACATTCCCGTTTTTGGAGGGTCACCCTCTAGAAAAGAACTGATTTGTCAAAATTCAAATATTTTATTTGTATAGATTATTAAAACGACGGAGGACAGTCATAACTCGTACATTTACTAACTTAATTTGTTTACCTACCTTCGCACTACAGATAATAGACGAATACATAAATAAACAAACATGGATATTTCTTACATGGTTTGATTTTCGGACAATAATAGTTGTGTCCATGGAAATTGTGGATTTCCTACTGAGTAATAATGACTATTTAACATAATATGTAAGAAACTTTATGAGATTCTGATTTTTAATATTGTTTTAATTACAACAAATGTTATAGCAAAATTAAAAACATAACGAAACGAAAGTAAAAAAACAGTGTCTCAAATCTAGTCATCGATATATTTCCTTTCTTCTCAATCATAGCAAGAGTATTAGTCAAATAAGTTACGTATATTTCAGTATGAGAAATGTAATACTAGTAGGTCAAATAGACACAAAGCCATCACGATTCAAACGTTAGCCCTCGAATCATCGCCAACCATCTTAATTTTACGCGTGTTGTTTAAAAGTAAGTAACACCCATCTGTAATTCTAATGCTTGTATTGGAGAATGAAGCCCTGACATTGCAAGATGATTCTTGGCTGCTTTCTTTACCATGTGCGACTTGCCTCTTTCACCCGACCGTAATTGGAAGCACTTTATAAGTATTTGGTTCCCATTCTGTGCCACTCCCTGGATTCTATGTGTATTCTGGGCAAACCTCGAAGACGTTTAAACAGCCAATAAACTGTAGTAAACTGCCGCAACTGTCATGTTCTACATGAAAGTTTTCACAGTTTATTACAATAGTGGTTGCAGTGATAAATATATATTTTGATCTATCCATATTTTCTGTAGAAGCTGCCATGCTACTGTTGAGCTGATCCCTAAGATCAGTTTCATATTTTTTCTTTGGGTTTTCCATTAACTATACTAACCCATCTATAACTGACTGAAATCAAGTGTGGCCTTTCAATAAACAGTCACTAATTGCTGTGAATGTTTCTAGAATGTTACTTTCTCCAGTAACTGAAATTCTATGAGCGTTCTTTCTTCTTGTGTCAAGAGAAATAAACATTTTGGATGTGGAATTACAGGTTGGAAGAGAAGATAAGTCGATAAATTTGTAACTTGATTTCAAGGAAATTTATGGTTTCCAACTAAAAAATATATATAAAAAAAGACCTTGGAAAGCTAATACATATACAATTACATTAGGACACACATTAATTTCCGACCGACTACTCTTGTATATAATCAATTTATTTGAGGAGGATTTGGTATATGTTTCAAGTTTAGATGGTTTGTTTTCATTGGCTCTTTCGTAGACAGAATTAATTACTGAAAAAAATAAAGGAAGGTTATTTAGAGTTTTACGTATACAACGTTTAAAGAAAACATTGTCGAATCGCTGCGGGTTGATATGAGTCTGAACTTGTCTTATCATGAGCAACAAGTATGTTTTTCTAATTCTCCGTAATCAAAAATATTTTATTATATAGTCGGACTGCTGTTTCTACTGTTCGATTAATGATTTTTAAATCAGATGATACTGATTACGTTAGAAACGTGATGAAGGCGCACATCTGCTCGAATGGGGTTAGGTTTAAATGATTGACAAGAATAAAATAGGGATAAGTCGCTTAAATAAGCGGTGCCAATGCTGAGCTCGCGTAATCCAATTAATTTACTAAGCATAAATATGAAGACAACAAGCGTAACTGAAAGCGTCTCCCCGTTAAATACTTATTAAGAGAGTATAATCTAGTGGTGATTGTTCTTTTATATGGCGTACCTCGTTCGTTGCATTTACTTACACACATATTACCCTTGAAAAAGTATTAATCTACCTTTACTCTGCAATCTATTGGTAAATAGAAAGACATTCATTTGGAAAAATTATTGTTATTCTCAAAAAAGATTAATGTAATAAATAATTATTCTTAAAAAATGATACGATTTGACTTTAAATAGCCCACAATGTGTTGATTAGCCAAAAAGCAAAAACAACAAACACCTAATCTCTCAGTATCCTTACTTACACTTCCATTGCACGTTCAGCCATCTGTTTGAAAAAAGTTATTTAGGTATGTTACTCGATGGTCCCATTTGTGTGTATTTCCATCAATATGCGAGTATAATATCCCGCATGTCTTCTTACTTCATTATGTGTACATGAAATATCGGCTTGAACTTTGAGTAATTCTTATTACGATAATCTTTTGCTGTAATTTTGGTTAATCTTCGTCGCCAAAATGTTGTAAGCTAGGGAAGGTTACTGAATAGAATAATCAAACGAAGGTCAGTAATGAACGATAATAGAACAAGAACGACGCAGATAAGATTCGCCAGCGGCGCGTAGAAGTAGTAGTAAACTGCTAGGTGCGTTAACTGAATTCCGCAAAGAATCTCCAACACTAGGATATCTCGCAACCGACCCACACGGTCAGATGTAGCACAAGGCCGAATTTAATGTGGGGTATCTGAGCCCGTAGGCACGATCAAAAATTCCCCATAGATCCCGTATAAAACGGGGACGGGTAGCTGTTACCCGAGACGAGACTCTACCCTTCGACATTGCCTCATGAAGGGAACCTCTCTGTTCGGAGGCAAGGCGTTTAACCATCAGAGCTGGTGACGAATCTCCAACTCTAGAGCACGTACATTATGCACTACTGTATTTATGGGACTTTCATACCCAATATCGTCCGTAGGTACGCTACAACCTCCTTACAGTGCGATTCCTGCCTACGACATGCTTTCGTAGAACCACATCACTTTTGCATCTTTAAAAGGAAATTACCAGTTTTGATCACCAAGTAGGAAATCTTCTTGTTTACAACGGATTATTTAGGTATCTTAAAACTGAAGTGTGATAGCTTTTGTCATAAAGGGGGAAAAAGAAGGCATAAATAATTTTAATAAAAATAAAGAATTGTATAATAATGCTTTCCACAAAAGTGGCTTTAAAAACTGTTATATAGGAGTAGTGTCGCTGCTGACATTTGCGTTTGAACATAGATCGCCAGTGAGCAAACACACGCGATCCCATTATTGACCATGTGACCATAGAGGAAACGCATATATGTAGGAATTCGCATGAAGTCTAAGCGGTCGCTAATTTTAATCTGTCCTCTATACCATTCGGATCGCCATTTCTATTCTCTATTACTATACAGACCGCTATTATCTATAGTGTTCCTCTATTTAGATCACTATAATGATTACCTTTCGAGCGAGTATTATCGAGCAAGTACTATTAGCGCGAGATTATTCGAAGGCGTCTGACACCAGCATTGTGATTACACGTGCTCGACTTTAATTCAATAACAGGATCACCAGTGTTTACTCACTGGCGATCTATGTTCAAACGCAATTTTTAAAATTTTGGTAATTTTTCGGTAATTTTCTTAACGAAGATGGAAAAGTGATATGGTTCTACGAAAGGATGCCGTAGACCAGAATCGCATTGTATTCGTTGACAAAACAAAATTGTCAAACGAGTGTTCGTTGACATCACAAAAACATAATCTATCCCACTTAACCCACCCTGAGTAAACTGAAGTATGTAATTTGTTTTGTAAATTTTTTAAAGTTATTTTTTATTTTATATAAACTATCTAATGATGGTTATTTTATTTTTTGCTAGCATAGATTTGGGAATGTTTTTAAAAAATATATTTTTTGTTCTTTGGTTTATAACTAATATTTATTGTTTTCTATTTTAATTTTTCAAATTGTTTGAACTCGATGTCTTTAATTTTGTGATTCATTTCAAAATGACTTGGGATCGTAAAATTTTAAAATATATATCTAAGTTATATTAACCGTCTCTACTTAAGTCCTACATTTCCGCCTTCCTTTCCCATTATACTGAGGGTTGCGTTAATTCAATGTCTACATTTTCATTGGTTGACTCCTTTCTTTTCTTTCTTTTTTCTTTTATCCTTTTTATCCACTTCTTTTTTTTATTTGTAAATTTCGCATTTGATTTCATACCATCACCCTTCTGAATTGAAAATGCCAGCATAGTACTTGTTGAAATAGCTAATCTGATGAGGTAAATTTGGATTTTTATTTTTTGTAAACCCGACATAAACGGAGCTACGTGTTATAAGTCATAAAATTCTAATGGGTATAGTTGACAGTTATGGTGTGTTTCGATTTCTTTACGAACCCCGTGAATAAAGTATATCGTCGCCTTTCTTATTTGTATGTATCTCTTTAAAATTAATTCTTCATAAATTTATGTACCTATTCCTTCTGTTTTCTTTTTCATCTCTTTTGTTGTTGTTGCTGTTTTTTTGCTGGTACTTTTTTTTTTTTCCTTTTTTTTTTTTTTTTTTTTTCTTTTAATTGAAGTGAATTTTTTGAAAGCTTGCTTGGAATTTTAATTCTTTGATATTTTTTCGCTTCGCTCATGCAAGTATTGGACGTTACCTTAATTCCTGGCTCACAGTCGTGAAGTGTTTCGACTTCACTATAAGTGCATGCTATCACTTCGACTAAATTAAAACGATAGATTTCAGTTTCAGCTCTGAGTGCCATGCACGTTGCTCATGGACTTCTTGTATATTACTTGACTGTCTTTTTGATCTTTGTTTAATTGGAGTAGATAGGCTTTTCTATCGCCGGGTCAGTACTCCTCCCCTTATCTTGAATAGGAACAGAGGCTCATCTATTGTTTCCTGTTTGGGAAGAGGTTCTTCTCCCTGCCTCCTATCAGCAGGGCTGATAGGAGGCAGGGAGAATCTCTGCGCCTACTTAGTCTTACGTTTTCCACTGACCAGAGGTGGAACAACAACATTGAATTAATAGCTTCATCTACCACAAGGAAAATTCTTTCTCTGTGTGCTGCCAAAAGGTTTCCCCGTCTGAGTTCATCCTCCAAATCTACAAACCAGCCATTCGTCACTGCAATGAATACTGTTGCCATATATGGTCTGGTGCCCCTACTGTTCATCTCGAGACAGATATGCAATGTGATAGGTACTGATCTGGCATCTCCCCTACACTCACATTCTCGCAGATGTGATGTAGCTTCTACCAATATTTTCATGACAACTGCTCGGACGTGCTATTTTCCTTGGTACCCCAATTACATAAATTTAAGCGTACTACTAGTTTGGCATCTCGGCCCCACCCATTCACTGTCCTAAAAGTTAAATGTCACCACCACTTCTACTCCAACAGCTTCTTCTCTCATACTTCCTGACAGTGGAACTCCCTTCCTCCTACTTGCTTCCCTGATAGCTATAATGCTCAAATATTCAAATGTAATGTCAATCGACATCTTCTGATTCCTTGATCCTGATCACCGTCCTTCTCTATATACTTTACACACACCCATCGTTACTCTTCCTCTCACTCTCCGCAACCCTTGCGTGTTAGTGGCACTCCCGCCTTGCTTGGATTGATATGCTTAAAAAAAAAAGGCAAGCAACTCAGGGTAGCTACGCAAGCCAACCAGTGGAAGAACACTTCCGACTGTATTTCCTGGTTTAATAAATAATTAAATATTAATCAAGTGTTTATTAAATACGACATTTTCTATAACAGAAAAAAGTTTATTGGAAACTTTGCTGTTTGAGAAGGACTTCGTATATTTAAAGCCTGAACAGATAAAGGTTATCCTACATTGCCGTAAATCTGTATTATTTCATGGTGGTGAAGCATAAACTAAAAAAATCCAAACCTGGTAATTTCGATGTTCCCCAAGAATCATTCGACAGGGCAGAGATATCTGAACTGAGGGCAATCTACATTTTGAGCAAAGTAAATAATATTGTCCACATCGACGGTCACGGAATATAACGTGATAATTTACTGATGGTGGTACTGAATAATAAAAGAGAAATGATTCCATCTGTAAAAACTACACAAGATGTTTAAAGAGTTAGATTTCGACATTACAGTGGAAATCAACGGGAACATAGTCGAGTTTTTAGACATAGCGCTAAACCTCATATAAAGATCTACATGTCCGTTCCATTTTTAAAATGTTCCATTTAACTTTAGGAGCCTTATCATCTTTTAAATTCCAAAAATATTTACAAAGTGATGTATTAATTCTGTAAGTATTATTGTATCATAGTACTACCAATACAGACTTTTTCAACCGCCGGATTCTCTATTGTAGAGATAGTACTAAGATAAACTAGAGATTTAGTTACACATTTGTTTAATAATGGACATTGGTCAGAATTCCTAAAATTACATTGGCCAATATCATTAATATTTATCTTGGAACGTGTATTATGATTCAGATTGTAACATTGATTTAAAATTTATTATTGTGTAACGTTATCATTTTCTCAAGATTATAAATGCATCTATAACTTAGTTTTCCGCCTTAGTTTATGTCTGTCTACCGTTAGCTGTCATTATAAATGTGTCATGACCCATTTATGAAGATAATTTTTAATGTTTGCTTCTTTGCTTAATTTAAATTTAACGTAAGTCATATTTCATTGATTCATCAGAGTAAAACCTACAAGCTTTTTTTTTCGTAAAAACAGTTTGTATTTTGCTTTTAAGTCTAAATAAATCGTTCACTCGCAAGTAATTTACAATCGCCTGATGAGATGCGTTGACACGCATTGGAACACGGCTGCAACTGTGTGGTGATGCTTTACATTGTTTTTGTGGAATATCTTAAAATAAATAATATTGCTCTACTTTGTATTCAGGCCTCTTTTAAAATAAACGTTACGAACGTTGGAATTGTGTATATATATATATATATATATATATATATATATATATATATATATATATATATGTGTGTGTGTGCGTGTATATAATATATTATAAGATTTGTACATCACATAACCGTTCTTAGATCGGTTTTTTGTTCTGTGAAAATGCGACAGGGAGATCCAAAGACTTATTGGGGTGGTCAAAGACGCATTCTGAATGCTAAGCAGAATATTAAGAATAAGAAAGATTTCGTTAAAAACAAAGAAAATATTACTGAACTGTTTCGTGATATTAGTCCTCCTTATAACTAATATATATATATATATATATATATATATATATATATATATATATAAAAGTGAACTTAGAAGTCAACATTTAGAGGCGACAGTCTGTTTCATGCTAAATGCAATCGTCAGGGTAGGCTGACGATTGCATCTAGCATGAAACAGACTGTCGCCTCTAAGTGTTGACTTCTATGTTCACTTTTATATTTACACACGCTCTATCTCTGATATTGAGCACTTTATCCCATAAATATAGCACACTTTAAGACAATATTTCTTCATAATTTCTTCATATAAATATATATATATAATCTTATTCATATGAATTAATAACTCCAAGGTATATACTACTGCGTACTTTCCAAATAATGGTTGTGTTGTTTCAGCAACAATTAAGTTATAATGATTTTAGTTACTAGCACAGGAGAAACCAGGTAATATTCAGATTTTCAATCTCCTAAAATGATTGACAACCATGGTTAGATAAACCAGACTGCGTTGGTATTCTACTAAGAGCAGAGAGGTATAGGAAATGCAGTCATATATTTCTCACAAACACTGTACATAATGATGTACCAAAAGTCAAGAGATAAGAGATTAATGTAATGTACGATCTACTATATCCCGGTAAAGGGATGGAACATGGTGTCTTATTGAATTTACGAGACAACGGAATATCCCTAGAGATAGGGATCGATACGTTTACTCATCTCCCTGATATTAGTTGTAAGTTCCTGTATCTGAATAAACAGTTTGCGTTGTGTCATTTCGTGCTAATGTTATCTGATGACATGATGTGGCAAATTATATTGAATCAATTGCCAGGTCTGCTGCTGTGAAAGTTGTTTAATTGTGTCGTTCTCGATATCTTTTCTCGCCCATTTCATCTTACGCATTTCTAAATCTATCATTTGTCCATGCTTTGAATACTGCTGTCTCATATGGTTTGCTGCTCTTTCTATAGACTTAGATATTCTTGATAAATTCCAAACAAGTATCTGAAATCTGATTGCTCCTGGTATGGCATCTCTGCTCCTGTCACTATTCTCCTGCTGTCAAAAAGTTGCAAAGACGAGAATTGAAATAATAATTCGGGTTATTCGTGTGCTTTAACGGCAAGACGAGACAACTGCGACGAGACTTTGGAAACTAGGAAAGCAAAGACTCTCTTCTTAGCGCACAAATGGTAAAACTGTTTCTATTTTATTGAAATTGAACATTTATAACTAATATAATTCAACTTCTTATAACTCTAACTAATTTCATTAGGAAATGTCTTAAACATATCTTTCAGCCCAAACTCATCCCATATCAAAATATATAGTGAATATAAATTGGGTGTAATCTATGTTTTGAGCTGTGATACCCATTCTTTCACGTCCAATGCTTAATCTATATCAACGGATATCAATACAAAAAAGCTGACAGATATCATTAACAGGCTCTCGGTGGAAGACTTTCCAAACTTCAAGCAAAATATTACATTGGCTCAAATGTTTTGTTATAGTAAAACTTTACGTATATAATGAACACAAAAGCTGGAAGTCAGATACATGGAACTTGATTCTCATTTATATCTGATTATAATCTTTGTACATCACATAACCGTTCTCAGATAGATTTTTTGTTCCGTGAAAATGTGACACGAAGATCTAAAGACTTATTGGGGTGTTCAAAGACGCATTCCGAATGCTAAGCAGAGTATTAAGAAAAAGAAAGATTTCGTTAAAAACAAAGAAAATAGTACTGAACTGTTTCGTGATATCAGTCCATGTATATATGTATATATATATACATGTATTTTTGAATTGGACATAGTCCGACAATTTATTTGAAGACATTTATATTATGTTTAACGTTCTTTTTATAGATACAAGTATTTAAGCAAATGCTCTGTTTTATAATAAACAGTATTAAATAACATTTACCGGCCTGAATGTCCGAGAAATTTTCATAGAAAATTTTCGTTCTCCGACAGGAATCGAACCTGTATCCTATACGGAACCATCATTTCGCGTGATGTACCATACTTATAAACACGCGCAAACCCCAAGATAGCTTATTCCCAAATTCTCGCTTGACGAGGAAGCGAAACCAGACACCTTAATTGAACTTAATTTCAAAAATTATATTGAGGCTCTCACTTTTGAAACATGAGAACTTTTATGTAGCGAAGGAATCATATTTTTTTAAAAATATTATAATTATATATATACATATATATATATATATATATTTTTATGATGATTTGGATCGTGATTACGACTCCAATGTAATAAATTATAACCATGGAATCATAGTGTTTGAGCCTTATATATATATATATATATATATATATATATATATATATATATATATATATTACATTGAATCATTCATACAAAAAGTAAATTAATAACGTGGAGGATATAAAATGTTGAAATCCTTTCACTAACTAAATTTTAAAGATGCATTAACCTACTAATCACTCATACAAAAAGTAAATTAGAGTGATTAGTAGGTTAATACATCTTTAAAATTTAGTTAGCGAAGGGATTTCGTCATTTTATATCATTAACGTTACTAATTTTTATGAATGATTCTTTGTAATATAAATTGAATTACACCACATATTTCACATATTTATACATACATATATATATATATATATATATATATATATATATATATATATATATATATATGCACATTTCATTAAAAGCGACTGACAAGGTGCTTTTTTTTAGCTTTTTATATAATTTCTCGTGCGATCTAATAAAGTTTGTTTTCTTTTTCAGATGATAAGTTATATAAAAACTGTCCGAATGTTCTTTTTATCCGAGCGCATTCGGCTATACATTTAGCCATTTTCACGGATTATATTTCAACGGTTAGAATTAGAAATAGTTTGTTATATGTATGTTTTATAAAATGATTTATTTTTTTTGTTTTAAAACACGGTCAAGATATTATGTCCATGTTCAAAATTAATATTATTAAGTTTTGTTTTTTTTGTTTTTATTAATAAAGCTTCCATTATTTTTAGCCTTTTTTTTTTTGCAAGTAGATGATACTATTATATTAGTGTTGTCGACAAGTATATTCCAAATAGTGTCCGATAGGTCTCCATGAATATTTAAATGAGATCTAATTGAGCTATTGTCAGAAAGGTGTAGAGTTAGTCTGCGTGTTAATCAATTTGTAGTATGGCCTATATAATTATTTACGAAAGGTGATTCTTGAGGAATACAATTCCTTAATGGGCATTTGAATTCGTAAATAATATTTGCTCTATTCAATATATATATATATATATATAATATATATATATATATATATATATATATATATATATATATATATATATATATATAGATAGATAGATAGATAGATAGATAGATTCACGTGAATGTATGAAACTATCGGGAATTTGCAGATCTCACCAGATGGATGTTGTTTCGATTCCTATAACCGAATATTACTTTGTGTTTAGAAAAGCGTTTCTTATCCACCCGGAAGACAACTGTGCAAGACAAAGCGTGAACGTACAGATGCAAAGAAATGGTGGAAGCTATGATGCAACGAAAACAAAGGAAGACATGCGGAAATTCTCATGAAGATAGATGGAAAGATGGAAGGTTTAAAGTAAGAAAGCGAGCGGAATTGGCTCCAGCGGTGCTTTACAAACAGGTGATAAAAAGAACAGTTTTCTCTTCGGATTCGGCTTATCAATTTTAACACCACTGAAGCCGCCCTCTGGAATTACTTACATTCATTTGATCACTAAAGAATACAGTCAACATGTATACACACAAGTAAACATTTGTTCATATAAATGTGTACAAATGCAAACATTTGTAAGATGGATTTGGAAAGCGGCATTATCAGAATAAGAAAAATCGGAGACACAAGTTCAAAATCCGTTCGAATTCGTTACATTCCCTTACGCGCAAATATTCTTGGGTAGTGTAATTATTTATTTTGTAAAAAATACAAAATTGTGGCACCGGCCGATAGTCTTGGTAAGGGTATGAATCCATCCTTCGCCCTAAGCTATAGGTTGATTAGCAAGACAAAATGTTTTTTATAGCTTTCGTTGGAAAACCTGTCTACGGTACAAAGAAATGGCAAACTACTGCCCGTAAGAACCTACTACCGAGTCGGTGAATTAGAATATTAGAATATTACAGTCTTAGTCACTTTTGATTCTGATTTCTTTTTTAATTTATTATTTATAAATTTATATTCTTTAGGGTTTACGTCACTGTATGAAACATAAATCGAAAGGATATTTACGAAAATAAAATGTTTAACATGATCTTAGACATATATCTTGTACACGAAATATTAAAATGGGAATTATATATATATATAAATAAATACACATACACACACATATATATATATATATATATATATATATATATATATATATATATATATATGTATATATATATACTTTTACCTACTGTAATCAAAACAGGACTCAAATTGTACCCTTCATATATATACATATATATATGTGTGTGTGAGTGTATGCATAATATAAATATATGTGTGCGTGTGTGCGTATATAATATAAATATGTATACATGTGTGTGCGTGTATATATAAATGTGGATAGGAACTAAATAATGAGATATTAGCAGCTGTAAATGCGTGCGATAGCGTGCGTATAAATGTAGGCAAATAAGTACAAAACAAAATATAGTAAAACAGAGCTAAACGTATATTAATAAATGCACATATACCTAACCAGAATAACAATAATTTAGGGGATTGCTTTTCCTATGGATGCATGCTTTGGGGGAAGGCTTTTCCTATGGATGCATACTTTAGAGGGATGGCTTTGCCTATGGGTGCATTCGTTAGGGGATGGCTTTCCCTGTGTATACATCCTTTAAGGGATAGCTCTCCTTATAGATGCATGCTTTAGGGGATAGCTTTCCCCATAGATGTATGCTTTAGGTGATAGATTTCCCTATGGATGCATACTTTAGTGGGATAGCTTTCTATACGTATCCATGCTTTAGGGGATGGATGTCTCTATAGATGTATGCTGTCATTAGTTCCTTTCGGTTGTACAATATTTTAATGTTATTGATGTGTTTGAAGATGTATCGTTTCTCTAATAAACAAAGATTAATTAATCGCATGTGTGTGTGTGTGTGTGTGTGTGTGTGTGTGTGTGTGTGTGTGTGTGTGTGTGTGTGTGTGTGTGTGTCTTTTTGTGTTACTTGGAGTGAATGAGAATGAGAAGACTTTAGAAGGTCCTGGATACCAAATCCTAAACCAAAAAATGGTATAAGCTACTCCTGTTCAATTCTTTAGATGGACAGCAGAAACAGTATTTTGAACAGTGTCGCACTGGTAGCATTACCGTTAAAAAATTATGTTTATTTTATATTTATTTACTAAATGAAATAATCTTTCCAGATATGACAATATAGTATCAAGAAATTTGATTGGTTAAATTATTATAAAAATGGCATGCAAATTTATTCTGGTTGCTATTTTACAAGTGTAATTTTTCTTCTAATTCCAGCTTAAATTTTGTGAAACCCTATACATATCAAATAGTCGGGTATAACCAAAATCACTCGCAAAAAATAAATAGATGGTACGTAACCCCGGCTATGGAAGGCAGCACTAAGTATTACGATGGATCGCTAAACACAATTAGAACGGTACTTTGGTGCTGTGCGCTTCAGGTATAGAACGAAGTAAAGAATAACATTTGCAGTGTTCTCACTACACGAATGTCATTCTCTGTTATTAACGCTAAAATACGTTATGAGAACATACGATTAAAAAAGATTCTTCCAATTGCAAGGAATTGGTCTCTTGAGTCCCCAGATAATTTATTTCGTGAGTTTCCGACTCATTATTGCGTGCTATTAGCTGTTTAATTTTCTTCTTATCGCTCACAGTTTTCTCAGGATTCTTTTACAATAATGTTAACCCTGTACAAGTCCAACTAGAAGTCACACAGCAAGCGGCACAGTTTATAGAGATATGTGGGGAAGATAATTGTCAACACAAGGCTTGAACAGATCATGTGTGTAGTGATCGGGTCAGCATCCACCTGGCAGTACTTTGTGGGAAGAAGCTGCTCGAGGTGGACTTACATCTCACCAATGGAATACGAAAGGAAATGGGTGGCACGCTTCAATGTATGTGGTATGGCGATTCTTAGCCATGAAAACTGGTAGAACTAAGAAATGTAGTTTGCCGGAAAACTTTCCATGGAAGTAGCGATGGTTCGTCCGTGGGAAAGATGTTGCAGGATGGAAAATAATTCATCACACACAGGGACTCTTTTTAAATCTATCAATTCTAAACAGTGAATACTGGACAGCTCCTACCATACGTGGCAGATGTACATTTTCGGACTGATCGGGCTCTTGTATATGTAGGAGTCAGGAACTAACTAGAACGTTACAGGAAACCGAACATTATTGCAGCATCCTTAGCGTTGGATCGTATGTACGAGTCCCACCTAGGGTCTGGCTTGAGGTTAAGTCGCACTAGACGATCAAAAGACGGAGTCTCCCTGGGAGAACACCCGTTAAACTATATAGACAAAAATTCAAGTTTGCTCGGTGATCATGTGGCATATACACTGTATAAAATTTGTTCGCTGTCTATAATCATCTGCAAAGAATTTTGCGTTCGCTAATTTTAATGCTCATCACGCCAATTGGTGTTTTCATTCTAATAGTACCGAAGTCTGTGGGTCTTCTCTTACTGCCAATCGTGACGTTGTAGTTTTATCTCTTCACGTATGGATTACTACGGCATACATATGTTCATTGATCCCTAATTGCTCTTACACAATCACGCATACACACACACACACACACACACACACACACACACACACACATATGTATATACATTTTTTATCTCCAGAATCTTTCCTACATATCTATAAGTCTAGCATTCGTCCAGTTTTAGAATATTGCTGATACATATGGTCAGATGCTACTGCTATATATCTAGAGCTCTTTGAGATCCCCCAAAAAATCAGCAATATTATTTGTCCAGATCTGCGTATCGTTCTTTCACACCGCAGTAATGTTACCTACCTGTGCCTATTCTATGAATACTTTCATTGTAATTTTTCGGATGAAATCTTCGCTGAGATACATACACTTTGTGAATTTAACCACAGAACTAGATTGGCGTCATTATTTCACAGATTTACAGCTGAGCTGCCTAGATGTCACAGTAACTTGGATGCTAACAATTTGTTTTCTCGAAATTCTCGCCTGTAGAAGTTACTTCCGGCTCGATGCTCCCCAGCCAAATTTAATCTGAAAAAAATGTCAGTCGCGATTTATTGTCCTCCTAATTACACATTCCTTCTAGCAAATTATTAATATTACTGATCCTAATACTTCTATATCCTGTAATATCTTGTTAATTATTGATTTACTGCCTTGCATGGGGCAACTTCGAAAAATAAATACGCTAAAATTCACCTTCATCCCTGCCGACGGCTTACTGGTAGAATTTCCGACTGACGCCAATTCAGTCGGGTTTCGATCCGAGCTAAAGGCAACCGGACGTATAGCCACACTGAAGAGCTGTGAAACAGCGAAACAGTCTGTCTGTTGATGACAATAATATAGGCTCCTGAAAAAAATTAATTTCGGTTGAGCTCTCTGGGGAAGGAAGCGTGGGTTTGTAAACAGTGACTATTAAAGCTCATATAGCGTCACTCTTCGGCAAAAGCTAATTGAGTCCTGTCGGTCACTGCGTATTTATTTAAAAATAGATACGCTAAAATTCACCTTCATCCCTGCCGTGCGCCGACGGCTTAGTGGTAGAATTTCCGACTGACGGGTTTCGATCCTAGCTAAAGGGAACCGGACGTTAAGCCACACTGAAGAGCTGTGAAACAGCGAAACAGTCTGTCTATTGATGACAATAATATATATATATATATATATATATATATATATATATATATATATATATATATATAAGGATTAATGGTCGGAGCTGAATCAGACCAGTAAACAGTAGCATTAAAAATGTTCAATATATGTGAGAACAAAATAAGTAAAAATTAAAATAGCATGTAGAGCTTTTAACTTAAAAATCAGGAGGTCAATTAAAATACGCGACCATGGCTTCGACCTGAGGACTTCTTCGGGCGATTCTTTTAAATGTATCGGCAGAAGAAACCTGATTTTTAAAGTTTTATATATATATATATATATATATATATATATATATATATATATATATATATATATATATATGTAAGCATTCAAAGTGATTATGATGCATAGTGTTACGGAAAGTAAAAGAAACAGAGAGGAAAAATAAGCAGAATTCAAGTATCCAGAAGATGACGATAGCATTGCATTTACTACTAGGTTCTTTAATTTTGTATCTCGCACATCTCCCTTCCTGTCAACTAGGATCTTCAGAAATTTAATTGCAATCATTCATCTTCTGTCTCCTTGAATCCTGTTCTTTCATTACCCTGTGTTTCTTTCACTCTCAGTAATCCCGTGCGCCCTAGCTAGTTTCATTGCTTTGAAACTTTTAGGAGGACACACATACACACACACGTGTGTGCGTGGGGCGGATCAATGCACATATCTATATGGAAGGAATTTATACGTCAAGTTCAAAGAGTTAAAACCATAACGGAAGGATTGGTAATAAGAGAGAGCCCATAGACTTTAATAAATATTTCACGAAAATTCTGTAGATCAATTCAACATGACTTTAACGAATATATACATACTGGCACACATTTCAGCAATTTGAGCACAACGGAAACTGCAAAGCAACCCATTGATCAAGCACTGAAAGCGCCATCCTGACAGCGATTCCATTTTTCCGTTATTAATACTTTGGTCTTATAAAACAAATGAACATTTTGGTCATTTGGATACTTTCATTTGACGACGAATGCTTGAGTTTTTGAACCACAAAACAATATCACTAGATTCGTGGTTGTTGCATTATGGTATAGAGATATTTTCATCTACTTGACTTGATATCGCTGTTAGAATGGATGGGAATATGAAGGAAAGAACAGTATATTATTCATTTTAATGAACATATCGAATAAGTTCTGTAAATAAGGATCTGCAATAACAGTGACACTTTCAAAAGGAAATTGGTCGAATTCACAATACAAAATTCATTAAGTTCAATCATACATTTCATTTTGATAGAAAAAATTTTCAATATACTTTAATTAGTTCAGACCTTCGTGCTCATCTTGATTATTAGCGATGTCACTATATTCAGTCAACTATACATTGGGTTTCATCAGTAGTAGATGTTTTTACTGATATGAATTGATTATTGTGCTATCGTTGCTCTTGTGGTATAAGTTATATTTCGTTTCTATGAAAAAGTGTTTTACTGCCGGATTCAGAGATTGAAGTCATGAACAATACCAAATACTTAACAAGCATCTATATCGACTACGCTTACTGGCATAATAATTAACAAATTGTACATATTGTAAAATGGACACCTGATGATGAGCAGAGGGTACTTGATCGAAATGTTTTATAAAATAACCCTGTTTTTATAGAATAAACTTATAACAATCAAGATAAAAATTTGTTCTCAATGATTAATGTAAAATAATGTATTTTTGTGCTGTTGAGAAAAACTTAGAATTTTACTAAAATTCTAAATTTTTCTAGGATAAGACTAGTAATGTCGAAAATGTCAGTTAGACTTAAGTATCCGAAGACATTAATGGAAATTAATTGGGTCAAAATCACTGTTGAACCTCCTCAGAACCTGTTGACAAAAATTCAAAAATCATTTACAAGCTGTAATAATGAAAGTTTCTCCAGCGATTATTAAGGTATAGGCATAGATCATTTTGAACCAGTAGTCAGTTGTAAATAACATATCCGTTATATACAGTTTTCCTACGTATGAACCAGGAAATATTTCATTCACTCTTCTTTCGTTATATGTCAATTTGGGTTAGGAAAATATGCTTGAAAAGTTAAATATTTTGCAAGAGTATCAATATTTTTTGCTCAACTGTACCCTCCCCACACTCACACATCTCGCGGGTGTTTATGTGCTGTACGCATCTCTCTGTGTGCATCGTCACATATGAATACGTGCTAATGCGTCCAGTGAAACGTAGAGAAATATAAAGGGGACATATTTTAATGGAAGCTGAAATTGAAATCAAATCTATCCCAATAAAAGGGTATGGATTTTGACATTAAATAGAGATGTGGCTTTAACTGAAAAACGAATGAAAACGGAAAGAAGAAATGGGGAAAAAGATAGATAAAAAAGGCCAAAAGTTATTATGAGACGGGAACAAAAATAGAGACAATGAGACAGATAAATAAAAAAGAGAGTTAATGCGTTTTATAGAGAGAAGAGACAGGAAGATAGGGAGTAGAAAGACAGTAGTGTGAGAAAGAAAAGAAAAAGAAAAAAACGAGTGAAAAGTAAGTAATGATTAAAATATGAGGAGAAAAAAGAAAGCAAGAAAGAGAAGAAGATGAATATTTTAAAACCAATAAAAAAATAAGAGGGTGATAGCTACTGAAAATAAAAACCGAGAGAAATAAAGAAAGAATTTAAAAAAAGAGAAAGAAAATGCGAAATAAAAAGAAAGAAAAATATTTAACAACCAGTAAAAATGTAAGGGAATGTTAGCGAAAGAAAATAAATAGCGAAAGAAAGAAAGAAAGAAAGAAAGAAAGAAAGAAAGAAAGACAGAAAGAAAGAAAGAAAGTAAGAAAGAAAAAAGAAAGAAGGAACGAGAGGAGGAAAGAAAGACAGAAAAAAGAAAGAAAATATTTAGAAAAAGAGTAAGAAGGTTACAGATGGATACAGACATGAAATAAATATCGATAGAAAGAATGAAAGAAAGACAGAAAGAAAGAAAGAAAGTAAGAAAGAAAAAAGAAAGAAGGAACGAGAGGAGGAAAGAAAGACAGAAAAAAGAAAGAAAATATTTAGAAAAAGAGTAAGAAGGTTACAGATGGATACAGACATGAAATAAATATCGATAGAAAAAATGAAAGAAAGAAAGAAAGAAAGACAGAAAGAAAGAAAGAAAGTAAGAAAGAAAAAAGAAAGAAGGAACGAGAGGAGGAAAGAAAGACAGAAAAAAGAAAGAAAATATTTAGAAAAAGAGTAAGAAGGTTACAGATGGATACAGACATGAAATAAATATCGATAGAAAGAATGAAAGAAAGAAAGAAAGAAAGACAGAAAGAAAGAAAGAAAGTAAGAAAGAAAAAAGAAAGAAGGAACGAGAAGAGGAAAGAAAGACAGAAAAAAGAAAGAAAATATTTAGAAAAAGAGTAAGAAGGTTACAGATGGATACAGACATGAAATAAATATCGATAGAAAGAATGAAAGAAAGAAAGAAAGAAAGAAAGACAGACAGAAAGAAAGAAAGAAAGTAAGAAAGAAAAAAGAAAGAAGGAACGAGAGGAGGAAAGAAAGACAGAAAAAAGAAAGAAGATATTTAGAAAAAGAGTAAGAAGGTTACAGATGGATACAGACATGAAATAAATATCGATAGAAAGAATGAAAGAAAGAAAGAAAGAAAGATAGAAAGAAAGAAAGAAAGTAAGAAAGAAAAAAGAAAGAAGGAACGAGAGGAGGAAAGAAAGACAGAAAAAAGAAAGAAGATATTTAGAAAAAGAGTAAGAAGGTTACAGATGGATACAGACATGAAATAAATATCGATAGAAAGAATGAAAGAAAGAAAGAAAGAAAGACAGAAAGAAAGAAAGAAAGTAAGAAAGAAAAAAGAAAGAAGGAACGAGAGGAGGAAAGAAAGACAGAAAAAAGAAAGAAGATATTTAGAAAAAGAGTAAGAAGGTTACAGATGGATACAGACATGAAATAAATATCGATAGAAAGAAAGAAAGAAAGAAAGACAGAAAGAAAGAAAGAAAGAAAGTAAGAAAGAAAAAAGAAAGAAGGAACGAGAGGAGGAAAGAAAGACAGAAAAAAGAAAGAAGATATTTAGAAAAAGAGTAAGAAGGTTACAGATGGATACAGACATGAAATAAATATCGATAGAAAGAATGAAAGAAAGAAAGAAAGAAAGACAGAAAGAAAGAAAGAAAGTAAGAAAGAAAAAAGAAAGAAGGAACGAGAGGAGGAAAGAAAGACAGAAAACAGAAAGAAGATATTTAGAAAAAGAGTAAGAAGGTTACAGATGGATACAGACATGAAATAAATATCGATAGA
>OZ038489.1:100075789-100080789 GCA_964036315.1 Acanthosepion esculentum | reverse complement strand
ATGAGCTGATCTTTTTACTTACACCCATATATTCTGTCAGATTGCAATCTACATTTTACCTTTCTCCTCCCACTTTCCTTCACAACCCTGTCTTGAAATCCCATAGGCTTCCTTTCTGTGTCTGTTATCTATACTGTTTAATATGAATATCTTATTCTGCTAATGTTGTGTCCGCTAATTAGAATCTCTGGTTAGTCTACAATATCTCTCAGGATTTTACTTCTCGTAAGTAAATCATATAATTTCTCCAAATTGTATTGTGGTTGTTCTTGTCTCAGAAGAATTTACATTTTTTGGTTGAGACTTATGAGATCATATTTTTATTTTAGTTTAGTTAAACGTTCCTTTTCAGATCATGTATTACTTCCGCAGAATGTTCCGTTTGTAAATAAGAGTTTTATTACATTATTTCTGTTATTTGTCTGAGAAAATAAAATACCTTCTCGGAAGAAAGCCTGACACTCCCCCAATTCTCTAGCTAGTCGTTTCTTTGTACCATTTGGATTATTGTACGTATTTCTTCCAGTTGATCAACGCTAAAACATGAAGCGAGCCATAAAACTGTCACGAGAAATCCACTGTCACGAAATGTTTACAAGAACAAACACGTTATGTATTTTTATATATAAATCATTTCAAGTCATATACAGGCATACATGATGGATTCTTCTATCGTCTTCAACTATTCAACAGAACAATCCCAAACACTTAAGCTCCTCGAACTGAACTGAATAGACTAGCCATGTGATTTGATTATAATGTTGTTACTAAACATGGCGTAGTTGTGGCACAAGGCCGAGAACCCAGGTAGGATCGAACTCACTACCCAGTCATAAGTGATCTAGCGAGACAAGCTTGCTAACCATTATAACATGTCGAAGTGCCCCATATTAGACGGATGAAGACTCGTGCAGAATCATACACACTTTGTTTTCTTTTCTTTTATGGCGTATCAAGCTCAATAGGTTATTTAATACCAACAAGATTTTTATTGCTGATATTTGTTCGAAAATATATTGCTGGTAATGTAAATATGTAATAATTATTCCTCAGAAATGTATTGCTGGTACTAAAACCTATTTTAACACTGTCATAGTATATAGAGCCCAGCGTAACTATTTGGCCATATCTGGGAGCCTAACAGGTGCTACCACCCCAGTTCAGGGAGCACCTAAGAACCAAAGCAACTAAGAAATTATTCCATACTTCTCAGAGCCTCCTGATCAGAGGCCTTGCTGTTGGTTGTAGTTTCACGTCTTATTCAGGACGTAGATGTAGGAAAAAATTATTGTATTACCCAGGACAGGGCAAAATTATTGGATACAGTGGACTAATGCATACGATCTGCCAAGACGTACCCAAACTGCCAACATTAGGTTAAGAATTAAAAGATGCCCTTCTTGAGTAATTTCCAAAATCATATATATATATATATATATATATATATATATATATATATATATATATATATATATATTGTGTTGAATGTCAAAGACAACATAGTCCTGCATATTCTCTTTTGAATTTTCTCATATTTTCTAATGAGACGTTTTATTTGAAAATTATATTGAAATAAATATTGCCCGTAAGATAACCGAGTACTTTCGAACATCATTGTTCATCTTCAGGTTCTTAGGAGGTTAATATTATTTTTGGCAAAATCGTTTTGACATTCAACACAACATGTTTAAAAGAAAAGTTGCTGCCAAATTACACACACACACATATATGTATAGACCCGGTCGAATCTTACCATAGTCGATATATATATATATATATATATATATATATATATATATATATATATATATATAAACTAGCAGCATGGCCCGGCGTTGCCCGTGCTTGATTCAAAAATCGTACGACTCATACAGCAATCGCTATCACTTAATTTAAATTATTTTTGCCCTTCCTTACCTTTAAAGGAGTGCCCTTTGCCGTGCTGATGTTGCTACATGCCTTACTTCTTGCCTATCTCACACTGCGAATTTTTTTAAAACTTTATACTAAACATTAAATCTGTTACGAAAAAAGAACTAAACAAAATGAACACAAAACGATCAGCTTTAAAAAAGGACTCGTAACTGGAAAAACCGAATGAAAAAAGAATGTTAACAGAATCCGAATCAACGTTTAGTTTAAGCAAGCGAATTAGCCAATTGCAGTAAATGCAGATTTAAATTTTTCCCACTTGTGACGAATGCAGCTATCGATTTTTTTGCATGCTAGCATGCTAGTTAACATTCGTGTCAGTCAGCTGTTGGTTCTGATGCTGGCCAATAGAATCTTCCTGCCTATTTGTGGCAGCCAGCAATAGGCTCTCACTCTGGCCAATAGAAAATGGCCGGAAACTACATGAAAACTGCCGTAGAAGCTTGAAAAAATCTATTATTGCCACTATCGATGGGAGTTGGCAAATGCAAAGTCGGTCTTAGCCGTCTCCCGAATGTGCATGTAAATTTTGGTGCAAATCCGTCGAAAATTGCTGCTGTGCATTCGTTACACACACACACACACACACACACACACACACACACACACACACACACACACACACACACACACACACACACACACACACACACACATCCTGCCATTTATAGATAGAGATATATATTCATTCTACAGAATAAATGGTTTGTTTATCCGACATTAATCCAAGCGATCATTTGTGAATACTTTTTTTTTCACTATTTACATTATTCGGACTATTGTCCTCATCTTTGTCGCCATATTTATTACAAAGTTTCGGTCGTTGTACGCTCCGGCTTTCTTCAGGTGGTTGGAATGTCGAACCCTTTATTTCACTCACTGGGGTAGACTGTTCTTGTTCCACGTGCCATGTTTAATGGATGCCAGTTATCAGTTATCTCCTGTTAATTCCCCTCTCCAATTTATCCACTGCCTTAACCGGGTATTAAACACACACTCTTTTGGGTCCTTTCACTGGATCTAACTAACGCCCTTATCCACTGTGCCATCTGTCCTTGAGGTTTCAGTTCGACATTCCAACTACCTGAAGAAGGCCGGAGCGTACAACAGCCGAAACGTTGCAATAAATATGGCGACAAAGATGAGGACAATAGTCCGAATAATGTAAATAGGGTACATAATACCTTTTCTCAGAAATATAGACAGGTTATTTATTTATTTATTTTTTTATTTAAACGTATATCAGTTTGCGTATTTCAGAGACTCGGTTAAGAAAATCTTACTACCGGTAAATTTTACTCTCGGATATGTAAGCCGGTAGACGTAATTCACACTGTAAAAGAAAAAAAAAGATACAACTCGTAAAGATGCCCATGAGATAAAGCTTTTTGTATATGTTTTTCTTCAATTTTTTGCTCACTACCCAGACAATCACCGGTCTTTTTTTATGGTTATTCATGAATGCACATAAAAAAAAACACACGCTTATACATTTCTTTACATAATTGTGTTGGGATACATGTGCACGAATAGGGGAGTGACTTTTTGCTCATGCTAATTTTCCTGCATGCATCTAGTCTGAAAAAGTTTGCGTGCGAATGTCAGGATGGGCGCTTTGAATGTGTATATCTATCAGTGACGAAAGAAATCGTATTGCTTGCTTGATCGCTTCTATGAAAACTATTCTTTCTTCCTGTGACCCGTATATATGTTTTCCTAAGTGAACACGCCTTGTGTCATAATATGTTTTACAGCTTAAATTTAGTTCTTACACACCTGAATGGTGTGTCAATTACCGATGTTCCTTCGACAGGGTGTATGTGCATTAATCACGCTATGCGACCAAAGTAATATTGTCATCTATCATAAGAGTTCATGACGGGTTTTGATTGTTATCATAAAATGATAGCAACTTGACACTGGTGTTTGTTTTGGCACCTAAATTTCTGGTGTATTCGAAATTGAAACCTTGCATCCCTCACTTGAGTTAGATTTTGTTGAATGGTGTCGTTTTGTACCCAAATGAATACCTTAAAAATATAGGGTGAAAAGTTATATTATAACTTCAGAAAGGAGTAAGCCTTGGAACCCCTACAAAAAAAAAATCGGGATGGTTTGAATAATGCTGCGTCTCGTCGGACGTTATAAAAATGGTTTTGGCAGAGTTTGTCAGGTCTAAACGATCAACCACTCTCCGATGATGACGCTTTACTTGTCATCGTGTAGAATTAACTAAATAAGAAGTCATGCAGCAATAAACGACATCATCAGAAAGGGGTCTGGATGCCACTGGCTTCCATTCCTAAATCGAACCCATAAGCGTCGACCGTGGTGATGGAAACTGGCCGGATGTGATTACTATTTTCCATTTTAAAATGGGGAAGTCGCTGATTTGGGATGCAACCTGTGCCGATAACTTTTCGACTGGTAATTTGATCAGGTCCGCGGTTTAAGCCGGGGTCTGTCGCCGGGAACACGGAGATAAAAAAAATAATAGTTAAATATTCTTCTCTTGCGGACAGATTTATTCCTGTGGCAGTGGATACTTATGGGGTTATTGGCCCTCGTTCGATGGCGTTCCTTCGCAGGGTTACCGGGATTGCGTCTCGTTTAAGGGACGAGCGTCGGGAAACGGAGAGACTATTGCAGCGTGTCTCACTGTCTATTGTGCAAGATAATGCTTTCTCCAGCATTGCAGCTGGCAGAGGATAGCAACAAACATTTTGTTTTTGTTTATAGATACTTTGTTCAAATGAATATTTGCTTTTTATTTTTCGTAATATATTGCTAAGATTTTGAAAATCGATATTTTTCTGCCATTCGCAATTCGAAGGTACTTGGGCTTATTTTGCAATCTCGACACGTGTGTGCCATAGTCTTTGACAGAATTCTCAAAAGTTATGACAAAATTGATCGTTTATGATAACGTAACTTGGAGATAAGTTTGTGAATATTCAGACTCCTTGGTTAAAACAGGCTTGCATCCAATGAAGGTGTTACTGTCCATTTGTTGTGAATGCAGAGGGATAATTCACTTTGAGTTTCTTTCAACTTAACTGCAAAGAAGT
>OZ038489.1:99893289-100073289 GCA_964036315.1 Acanthosepion esculentum | reverse complement strand
TATTTGATGTGGGTGACTGTGGAATTTAGGTCAATACATTTTTTTGATCTTGAATCTTCCTACGGTGTTGGAGAAAATCACATTAGCCCAATTTTTTTATATTCAACTTCCTAATCGCATATACTACATTTATTATACTTCATCCATCAACCGAAATGTTTAAAGTGTTTAGAATTTATCATTTCTACATTATGAATGTTCATGATTGAATATGCTTTACTTGCCATCGCTTTGCTTGTCATCACTACGCATATTTCAAATTCAAGCTATAATTTCCATAAAAATGACTGCAGATTTAGAGGGCACAACACCACTGGATACAGAAAAGATTTTAATTACAAAATGATTTTTATTATGCAGTCGCCACTATCAGCTATGCATTATCACCCGGGATTAGAAAGTGTCTGTGTAGCACCCAGTATTCCGATGCCAAAGCTTTGTTTCGTTTCCTGCTTGGCTTCCCTACACCTTCAGAAAGCAACAATAAAAAAAACAGGTGCAAATTTACAGCATGCAAAGATTTACTGACACACGAGTGTTTCTGAAACCTTTACATGTGAAATGTCATTTTGCCGAGATACTCACCAACTTCTAGATTCACTAGATACATTCATTCTTAAGTAATAAAGAAAAATGTGGAATATTGTAGGGAAGCTTCAACTTCTACAGCCATTCCAACAACAGCCATTACGAACAAGAGAGTGAAGAAAAGTTAATCAGTTTTCGTGTACGACTCACATTATTGAATGTTCTGCATCCCCCGGAAAATATAGAATTAAGATTTCATTTAAAAGGTAAATATTAAATTCGTGTAAATTTGTTTCAGTTGGTAGAAAAACAGAAAAGAAAAAAAAAAACATAAAAAAAACAAATTTTACTTGAAGAGTAAAATCTTTGTTTGTGTAAGTTTGTGTAATTTGGCAGAAAAGCAGAATAGAAAAAAAATTCCAAATAAATTTTACTAAAACAATAAAGATTAACTTTGTGTAATTTGGTTGAAAAACAATCACTTAAAATAAATTCATTTAGTTTTTTAAGATATGACTCAATAATCCCCCTCCGTACTCATTTCAATATTCGGGCGTTAGGAAAGTGAATAACGTTTTATTGGAAAGGAGATAAAAACAAATGAAATTTACATTTATTTAAATATTATCAAAAATATAATCACGTCTATTTCCAACGACTGCATCTCTGCAGGAACTCAGATTATTTATTACACGTTCACAGAAAGCTGACGTCTTTTCCCGAAAAATTGTTTGAAAGACTATTTTCATCCACTTACTGTTGAGATGATGTGCGTGTCGTGTAATGGATAGGGGGTAGGAATGAGAACCCTGAGAAAAGAGTTTGACTTCACATGTTCGGATACAACTGAGAAAAAATAAATTCTAAACCAATTCTTAATGCTATACTCAGTCGTAATGAAAATAAATTGTTCCTGAAATACAAATTATACCTCGGCTTTATACAACACACAACGGGTAGTTAAGCAGTAAAAGATTAAAAAAAAATAGTGTCACATATGACATTTTATATTGATCTAAACAAATACAAACCTGAAGGTACCAAATCTGTAGTTGTACTCCCAGTCAAACCGTTTTTTTTTCTTGAATATATCTTGTAGAGTATGCTTTTGTATTGTTATCATTAACAATAATACATTTTTATTAATATTTAACTGATGAAGCTTCTAAGAAATAAACATCTCTAGTGATGCTTATTTTATTTTCAAGCGGTTCTATAATGAGAGACACAGCTCATATTCCATCACAAACTAATCAACTTCTTGTTTCGGTGTTGGCACTGTTTTTTTTTTCATTTTGTGATAACTACTGCCTTTTTTCGTATGTTTTCATTATTCTTTTAATTTTTTTTTCGGACATGCAAAACTTATTTTTCATCACCTGTAAAATATAGTGCAAAATTAAAAGGATGACGTTTTTCTCTAAAAGCATTCTGCTAGTGGTGGAATGTCGTGTTCGATTTCCAAGCGACAGCCTACGGTGAACCAAAATTTTCTCTTTGCATATTTTACCAATCCAATTGAGATGTCAGTGGATGTGTGGATGTGACTTTTTTTTTCACCAAATTACCGTAGTTCACCGCGGATCTAATTCAGGAGTTTCTTCCGGGTGTTCCTTATTCAGAGTGGATCTGAGCGAAATATGTGAGCCAAAGGTGTGGAAAATTATATAGAAAGAATTCACTTGGTCACTAGGCGCAAAAAGGTACTCGATCTCGTTGTCAAATTTAGCAGAAGAAATTCATAATATACAATATATTTAATTGGAAAAGGAAGAAGGATAAAAGCTTAATTCGAAATATTCTTTTGAATGCCTAATAAAAAACTAAGTGTGGTAAAGAAAAATGTTGATATAAAAGTGGGATTTACCCAGTTGATAACAGTTTGGTAAATGGTAAACGGTTTGATAAACGGAGAAAAGACAGTTCACGCCGTGCTGATAATGTTTTGATTTGGCAGCAGTCGAGGTCAAACGTAGAAGTAGAGAAGAATTAGTCTTCGGTATTTCATGGTCGTTTCAGAATGGTAAATTGTATTTTTAAAGTTTAAGTTAGCTTACCGGATTTTTAGGGTCTGTGTTACACTTCGATATTTAAATTTCTTCATCTGGTGTTTGGATTGAATACGTGATGTTTCAGAAGATGATATCCTTTTCGCTCTCAGCAGAAAATGTTACTTTTTGCGCTTGGCCACAAGTTCTGACTATGCATTGAAGAGATACGTCTGAATAGAGATTTTCAATGGCCGGCAAATTTGGTTATATTTCAGACACCAGGCTCATTCAATTATCTTTTAAATTAACACGGCTTTCAAATCCCTTCCATTTTATTGTTCTTCTCAAACATTTTTCCAGACTATTTGATTTGTATTGCCTTTTTCCCGGTTTGGGATTATTTTGTTTAACGGCATATCAACCTAAATGTTTTAATTTTTTTAATTCGGGAAACATCTTCAGGATAGGTTTCTATGAATAGAATATGTATTCTTTGTAAGAAATCTGTTTGTAGATCAGGTTTCATTGACCCCAAGGTAAGTATTCTTCTCAAACATTTTTCCAAACTATTGGTCCTTTTTGTTTTAATGCATATCAACCTCAATGGGTTATTTAATGCCGACTACATTTTTAAAATAGATTCGTTTATTTGATTGGCGGCACATCCTTTCCTTCTCGTTCATTTAATCCCAGAATTGTATTTTCTTGGGAGCATTCGTTATTTCTTTTACAAAAATGTATTGCTGGTAATTTATTTTTCATAAATGTATTGCTGGTAATGTTACTATAAGAATATATTTCTGGGCTTTCATGGTGTTTGTCCGCAGTTTGGGGGTTAAGTACTTGCGCATAGCTGAAACTCTAACAGGGTGGAGCAAGGAACAGCAGCCAATGAGAGGGGGTTCCGCGCTCCTCAAAACCTCACGATCATTACCGACGGATGTAGTTTATCGTCCTGCCCAGAACAGACTGCTCCAGTTTCAGCGCCGCCGGAAACAAGGTCAAAATCAAGTCTTATCAAGGAACGTACCACCCGAACACCTCATTGGTTAAAAGTCTTTGCTCGTAGGTAAGGGGCTTAGGATTTTTATAATTGCCGTGAGAGCGAGAGTGGGAGAGAGAGAGAGAGAGAGGGAGAAAGAGAGAGTGGGAGAGAGAGTGGGAGAGATAGAGAGGGAGGGAGAGAGAGTGGGAGAGAGAGAGACAGGGTATTAAATTAGATGTTAGTCAGAAATTGACCTAAGAGTACAATAAAAAAATTAGTTTAATTGCTGATTTCGCAAATTTTGTTGTGTAAAATGATGGAAGCAAAGCCTTCAGTTTTGGCTAATATGCGATTTTTGTTCTACAGCTGAACTTAAATATATAGAATTCATTTTGCCTTTTCTCGTTCTTGCTTTATACTTACAGAGCGTTTCCCGGTTTCGTAATAGTAGAGGGCTGAGGAAGTCATGTTCACCATACGTAAAAATAATTAGTCTAATGTCCTTTGCCATATTAGAAGAAGAAAATATTAAATGCAAAAAGAAAATGAAGGAGAATAAAATCTTGTTTTAACTTGCAGACATTTCGCTTTCTGTCATAAATTTTGGACTTAGTAGAAAAGATGTAAATTGCAGGTTTTTTGTTCTTTGGTAAAATGCTAGAAATCAATGCAGCTGGATGAAGTGATTTATTCAAAATTTTTATGACGATAATTATAGAATATGGAGAAATTTAAGATTACTCCGCTAAGTTTTATTGTAATTTAAATGACATTTGTGCGACAATAAATTAAAGCGACATTAAAATCAGTTTTATGTTTCACCACATGAATTGAATTTAGATAATTCAAACACACACATAGAACACACACACACACACATACATATATATATATAGAGATAGATAGATAGATAGATAGATAGATAGATAGATAGATAGATAGATAGATAGATAGATAGATAGATATATTGAGGAAAGTGATAGAGAAAAAAGTGATGGGAGTGGCAGAAACAGAGAGAGCGAGACAGAGAGAGAGAGAGAGACAAGGATAATATCTAATGAAAAAAAACGAAAAAGTAACAGAAAACAAAATAGTGAGAAACTGAGAGCAATGATGGACAGATATTGCCTTGCCAAAACTTCGGTTGATACATGAATTTTTTATAATGATGTAGGGTTTGAAGATGGATTGTAATGCAATTGAAATCACATTAATCACTTGATAAAACTCTTGAATATGGAATATTGGTACACACTGACGCTAAAGATACACACACTCACATCACTATGCACACACACTCACATCCCTATGCACACACACACACATATATATATATATATGTATGTATAGCTGTATGTGTTGTGAGTCAGAATGTGCATATGCGTGTGTGACCACGTAATTGCACATGTGCGTATGTTCCTTGCGTTTATGAGTATATGATGAAGGTATCTTAGATAAAATATAGCCAATTTATATTTGACAATGGATAACCAATAAAATAAGAACATTTAATGATGCCTTCCCAGCAGGCTATTAAGCGGGCAAATAAATATTAAGCCAAGAGATATTGAAACGCATTACAGTATTGCTTGTATCTAAAATGGAGACTACTACTCCTACTATTAATAATAACAATAATAATAATATTAGTAAGATTATGTAGAATATGAATGTAAGATCTTGTATGAGTACTTACAAAATAGCCAACAACTAGAATTTGCGCTGGATGAAAAGGTCATTTTACGGACATAAATTTTGGCGGAGTAAGGGGAGATAATCCATGATGAGGATGTCAATGCATGGAAGGGAAAGCATTGCATGGATCATTTGTTTGGTTTGGTTTGGTTTGGTTTGGTTTGGTTTGGTTTGGTTTATTTTGTTTTATGGCATATCAACCTCAATGGGTTATTTAATGCTGACAACATTTTTAGGATAGATTCGTATGAATAGAACATGTATTCTTTGGTTTAGATTGGTTTGGTTTATTTTGTTTTACGGCATATCAACCTCAATGGATTATTTAATGCCGACCATATTATTTATTGATGGTAATATTTTGTTTTGTCAAAAATCTGTTTTTGGTAATATTTTTCCTTCAAAATTGTATTGCTGCTAATAATTCTTTTCAAAAGAGTATTACTGGTATGAGTTAACTATTTGCCCATAGCTGGGACCCTAACAGGTGCTACCATCACGGACCACGGTGGACTTGGGAACAGCAGCAATTAAGAGGTGGTTCCACGCTCCTCAAAACCTCCTGATCAGAGGCCTTGCTGCTGGACATAGTTTATCGTCTTAAACCAGGACGAGGATGTAGTTTAATGTCTTACCCAGGATGAGGATCATTTGTAGAAAAATAATAATTGGCAGATCCGGAAAAACAGGGCGAATTAGGAACAGGTTATTCGAGAAAGCGTGCAGGTTATTCTGATGCGTGCAGCGCAAGGGCAGGTTTGAAGAGCCAATTGCATGAAATAATCTAATTAGATAATAGTCTTATTTACTTTTCTGCAGTCTGTGTAGTAAAGCCTATTAATATTTTCAGCACGTTGTAAGTGGCATCTGATTCGAAGTTGTTTATGCATGGGGAAGACGTGCCCAAATATCGGACTTGATGAGCATTCATCCTATGCTGGTCAATTTCAAGGTTGGTGATGCGATCATTTACAACCTATACACAAAGTGCAAATAATTACAATCGGAATGAGAAGACGTAATGAGTCCCGAGATAATTTAACAGTCGGGAGGCAGGGAAAACAGCGAGTAAACTACTTAACGATTCGTGTTAGCAGAACAATCATAAAGAGAGATGGTAAAGGGTAAAACATTATTTCGAGCAAACGTTTTGAAAAGGGATAATTACCGACATCCTGGGAGTCGCATTTTAATGAAGAGACCCGTAAACCATTAAGACCGCAGAGGCAGCAGATTCACTACAGCCGCAGTAGCAGTGGTGTTTACTGAGTAATATAGCTTGACGGTACCCAAAGCTCACCAGGCTGGTTTTGAATACAAAGTTTTTTCTTCTCGAAGACAGGTTGCCACTCAAGCTGTAGGATCTAGTCTGGAGGTAGAAGAGATCTATTCATACCTTTCCCATGAGTCAATGCAATGAATACAACTGTAATTAGAACTCGGCTCTCCGATTACTCAATCCGAGCCGCTACACTCCAAATATTAAAGAAGGAAGTGGCAATACAGAAAAGACACATTCTTGAGAAATTATTATAAATTGTTGTTATATTATTGATTTCTGAATGCATATCGAGATATGAGCAAGAGAGACAACGGTACAATATTGTTATGTGTTAAAATTTAATTCAACTGAAACATCAAGCCAACAGGTTTTCTTATATTAAATGTACCAAATTTCACAAAGCCGGGACACATTAAATATTACAGGATGATTTTATAATCGGCTAATTTGATTTTAAACCCCATAGTTCCTGAGCGAGTTAGCAGGAAAACCTTTATTCTTGAAATTATAATTTCCGTTTGTGAGTTTGATGGAAGAGCGCTGTCCGGCAAAAATTCAGAGGAAGCAAAATCTTTGGCAACCGTGTCAGAAGAGGATTAGTTGAATTTCAAATTAAATAGGCCTGTCTTTTTTCGTATCCCTTTTTAAACCTGATGTATTTAGTAGCGGTATGAATAGATGAAGGGTAGTAGGAAACACAAGAGCTTATCCGACGGTCTCGAACAGCGCTATTTTAATTCGGTTTGCGCAACATCTGGGCGGTTTTAATGTTGTAGATATGAAGGCATAACGCGAATTAAATGAGCGTTGACGACGAGCTGGGCACGAGATGTGAGTGTCTTTCGGCAACAGGCCAAATGAGCCTGGCTTACCATCGGGATATGAACGGGATCCATGGATCATTCATTTTCCATTTAACCGAGAATATCACACCCCACAGAAAGACAGGCACCCACAAACACATGCACATATCGATCGCTATAGCTATACCTACATATCCTCCCTCTCTCTCTTTCTTTCTCTCTCTCTCCCTCTCTCTAACTATATATATATATATATATATATATATATATATATATATATATATATATATATATGCACACACACACATACAGGATGCGATGGACAAATGCTTGTCTAAATTACGCAAAAATAAAAATAAAACTGACATTTCCTTTTAAAATATATATTTGGCAAAATAGTACAAAATTCCTTGAAATACTAAAGAGGAAATTTATTGAATAAAATCACAGTTGGCTTCAACCACAGCCTCCATATGACTTCGGAATCTCCTGCATATATTCTGGGCTATCTCCTCGATTAATTCTTGCCTTCAGTTCCTCTTTGATGTTACAGTCAGTTCTGTTTGCCTCTCACGCAATTACGCCCCACACATAATAATCAAAGGGGCAGTCTGTGGAGTTAGGTGGCCAGATATAATGGGTGATATAGTCGCAGAAATTCTCTCACAGCCATGAATGTGTTCTCCTGCTTGGGTAGCATTGTGCAGATAGGGTCTTCGAGCAGCCATGCTTCTGACCCAGGGTAGCACACCTCCTCAAGGCAAATTGTGTAGGCCTCCATGCTGAGTCTGACGTCTTCACCAATTCGGGAATACTTTTTGTTGTGGTAGGATCCACCTAATTTGCATAGTGGAGTACCGACGATATAAATATGGTTGGTACCGGGAAGACAGAAGAGGCGAATCAAGAGATTCACTAGAGACTCTGCCCGACCGCGACATAGTCAACACATTCTCCAGGAACGGTTTTCCCAGGAATATACAAAAGACTATATGTAAATATTGTGTACACTTTCTTGTTTCAATACATTTTGTTCTAAGTACATTTTGTGTTGCATTATTATTCCATGCATTAGTCAAGTTTCAACACTTTTGTTTATCAGAACGGTCAGCCCTACCTTCGTGATCACCATTAAACTCATCGAACTCTTTCGGAATCCTCTACACTGTCCTCGGATTTTGCACCCAAATACTGAAATGTTCGTGTTGGAGTTTCAAACGCGAATGCCAAGCAGTACAGCATGTCTTTTACAAATTTCTGGCGGAGCAAATTGCTTCATGGTGCCCTTTGTCTCACATACGGTGCCCAACTGACTCTACTATACGGTGAAGCCGACAAAACAAAAAACAACCAACACGCATGCGCGAAAATTAACAATATAAAATGGCGACAATCTGCCCATTTCACACTATATGTAATATATATGTCTCATCTTGTATACTCACAACCACTTACTATATATTTGTATACATACTACAGTTCAAAAGAATTAGCATCGGATGAATTTGACAGTAGACTGAAACCTTTCCATGACAAAAATGAAAAAGAGCTATTAGAAACATTGAAAAAAGAATGGAATCAATTATTAAACTAGAAATTTGAGAACATTTTTCAACAAATGCCAAGGATTTGTGCTACAATAATCAAGTCTAATGGAGGATATTTTGACGGGATCAAAATTTAATCAGATTATGAATTTTTCCCCCTTTTTGTCATAATAAAACTTCTAATATAAATCATACCTCACTTTTTTTTAACAATACATAACAATTTTCTTTTATTTAAAATACAAAACTTTACCAGGGGTCATATCAAACTTTTGAACGGTAGTGTATATGTGTATATGTGTGTGTGTGTGAGTGCACGTGTGTGTGTGACTGTTTGATGTACATCTGACTATGTACATTTGTTGAGATCTTTGTATATGTTAAGGATAATCTTGTGGTAGGAAATAAAATGTCTAATAAGTTGGCTCACATTCAAACTGGTTGAAGTCAGATGGACATTGGCTTGAAATGTGCCATCCACAACATATACTCCTATTTATAAATATATTCAGATGCTTTTCTAAGATTTAGGACAAAGCAGGCTATCATACAAGTGTCCGGGAAATAAATATTTTTCTAGGAAATTTAGAATAATATAGAAAATATGAGCTATCCATTTTTATCTGATCTGTACAACATATACGAAGGCAAGAGCTATTTTTCCACTCCATCAACATGGCGAAAGCCAATCTCTAAGAAATCAACTCATTGCGCTTTTTTGTCTCAGGTTCCATAAAGTGGATTGATTATATTGAATCAATTGCTAGCACTGCTGCTAAGGAAGTTGGTTTACTCTGTCGTGCCAGATAATTATTCTTATTGTGATCTATGTTTCACATTTATAATTCAACCATTTGCCCCTGCATTAAATGTTTTTGACATATCTCTATTGACTGTGCATCTCGAGATTCTTGACAAAATACAAAGAATGGTCTCTTATCGGTCCTGAATTGATATCACGAATTTAGTTAATTTCCCAACTTTTCTATAAATATGTTCATGACAGCTTTTCTAATGTGCTTTTGCTTTGTATGTTTAATTCCCCATCCCCATCCCCATCCCCTCCCTCGTTAGGTGGTTAGTGATGTCAGTTCGCAGGTGGATGCGGGGCGCCTTTTGTTTCGCGTGAGTGTTTTCGTATTTGTTGTTGTTTTTGAATGAGTGCGTGTCAGTGTGTATGCTTGGGATGAATGAATGTTTTATACTATTTTAGTCCCGCATTGATTTCGGCCAGTGGACTGATATTTCTGCCACATTTAGTGATTGTGGGGGTTTTATTACTAATATTATTTTCGTTAGTTTCTTGTAAATATTTTGTATTTATTTTGTAAATACTCATTGGGGTTAGTTTTTTAGAATTGTTATTTTATTCCCCCCCCCCCACAGACATTGAATTGTAAATATGGGGACTAGTTAGAATTTTAATAGAGAGAGTGAGGTATCATGGTGGTTGTAGTAAGAACGGTACGTATGAATGTGGTGTTTTGGTGTAAGGAATATTGTTCGTACGATTGGGTCAGTGTTTGCGACTAGCTAAGTTATAGTTAAGACAGAAGAAGACCGTCCTTTTTTCCCCAATCCCCACTTCGGCCTTGTGCCACATTTCTGTATTCTCGCAGAATAAATATTGCTTTTGCTTTGTATGTTTAATTCCCCATCCCCATCCCCTCCCTCGTTAGGTGGTTAGTGATGTCAGTTCGCAGGTGGATGCGGGGCGCCTTTTGTTTCGCGTGAGTGTTTTCGTATTTGTTGTTGTTTTTGAATGAGTGTGTGTCAGTGTGTATGCTTGAGATGAATGAATGTTTTATACTATTTTCGTCCCGCATTTAGTGTATCAATATTTCGGATGCATATATATGCATATATTTAAGAAAAAAGTAATTTGAGAGATTAATAATAATAATATTATTAACTATAAACAAACGTAAAAAAGATTATATTAGATCGCCAAAATTTATTGAATCAATTCTTAAAGAATATAAGATATGTTTATCTAAAACAATCGGTATGTACGTCAAAAAGTTCCAAATTTAACATACAGTAAACAGCAAACATAATATCTACTAAATACACACACACGCATACTTACGGATATACATTATCATCTGAATCTCACATAAACAAACTAAACAAATTTATATAAACATACATACATACAGTAATATTTACGGATTTTCAGGTAGATTTGTTTAATTTCTTGAAAATTCGGATTGACGCCTCATCTCTCCTTGAATGCGGAACGAACACAACAAATTATACTAACGTTGGTTTAAGAGAGTCGAATACACGCGATACATGACTGACCAAAAAAAATTAAACAACACAAAAGTAAAAATACCAGAATTTGTTTATTTTTCTCCATACCTAAGTCTCTGATGAACCTTTAATAAAATATATATATATATATATATATATATATATATATATATATATATATATATATATATATATATATATATATATATATATATATATATCGTACAGCAAGCAAATGCTTCTTATTCTCACTTATGGCGAATGAAAACCTCGAATAACAATGTCATATATATATATTGGGGCATAGAATGAGAATGTGCAATTTAAAATAAGAAATTCATCGATAAGTGATAGTTATACAATTTTTTATATTTCGAATAGTGGAAAAAGTGTTCATAAAGTATCAATTTTTGCATTATAATACGGTGGATTTTGGTTGTAATTCAAAGTAGAAGATTCTAAACTGTTCTAGAATATTCTCAGTAACTCTACTGCAACATTCAGCTCAAAATTGGATCATTTTGCAGTCACTGTTCGCTGATAACGGTTCTAATAATGGCTAGACGTAAGGAAATGACTTGTGCTCAAAAGGAGCTATTAAGCTATGGATAAAGTTACAGAAACATCTCCAGTGACACGAACATACCTTTCTCAACAATTGGTTCAATTTTGCAAGATTTAAAAGACGTAATACTGTTGAGAACAAAGGCAGACCCGGTGCTCCCAGCAAGTTCTCTCCCAGATTACGAAGAAAGTAGATGCGACAGGTCCAAAATACCAAAAGAAAGATTTGAGTTTGTCAGGATTTAACGTAACAAAGCAAACGATTAGTAATGAACTACGCAGAGACGGCATAAAGTCGCGCAAGAAAGACACCACTCCTTCTGAAACGGCATAGAGATGCCAGGTTGAAATTTTCGACAGAGGATAAAGATAAGGAAAATTCTTATTGGGAAAGAGTTCTTTAGATAGATGAGAGTAAAATTTAGTTGCTCGGTCGCAATTCACTGAATCATCGATGGAGGAAAGTGCATACATTTTTAGTATGCAATCTGATACAGTAGATATATTCCCGTTTTTTAATTTAATATGTTACAAATAAAAATATGAAATATTTTCATGTGTACGAGGACGTATTCAACCCCACTGTATGTATATATATATATATATATATATATATATATATATATATATATATATATATATATATATATATATATATATATATCACCACTTCTAAATTTTAATCCACTAAACACGTTCATTGATTACAGAATTAGTAGTGATAACCCCAACATAAATACATGCAATTCAGCTCGAGAATTTTTATAGTAAACCAAAAATAACATTCCTAATTACTAGTAGAACTATCGCTACAATGTCATCTACTCAAACGTAATACTATCCCCTATCTCCATTTTCTTATCCTACCCCTCACTTTTAAGACGCTTGTGAGATGATGGGCCTAATATTTTGACCGATGTTAATCGGCAAAAAAAATCTCCACAGACCAGTCAACATTAAACAACCGATCCATTCTTCAACAAACTGCTATCGACAAGCACTATTCTTTCACTCTGTCACATTTTTTTATCTATATTTTTTTTCCAAACAAATGGAAAAAGGAAGTGGCATTTCACATACGGCTTGCCTACGGGCAGGATTGTTCATAACCATGTTCTATTCTCACCAGTTGAGGTGCAGTTGAAATGCACTGAAACGAAGTTGCATCTTTTTAGTGAGTAAAATGGTTTTGTCTATATGATAAAATTATAATAAATAAATAATTATCGCTCTACTATCGGTATCGAGCCCTCTTTTGGATTAATGTTGTGAACTTTGGAATTTATATATTACTTTCGTTCTCATCACATCGCATTATATATATATATATATATATATATATATATATATATATATATATATATATATATATATATATATATATATAGTAGAATTTATATGAATTTGTGACGTTCGGTTTTATGCTTATACAATCCTCATACAAACTGAATTTTTTTTTAAATTTATGTCAGTTTTTGTTTGATCATGTTTGGTATTGATGGGTGGGGGATTCTCCCGTGTGCCCGTTGTGGGATGACGTTCATACGCACGAAAACATATATAAATACTGGTGTAGGCATTATGGTAGCATAAACACATACATATATATATATATATGTGTGTGTGTGTGTGTGTGTGTGTCTGTGTGTAAGTGAACATAGAAGTAAACACTTAGAGGCGACAGTCTGGTGGCCTGATGATTGCGTCTAGCATGAAACAGAATGTCGACTGTAAGTGTTGACTTCTATGTTCACTTTTATATTTACACACGCTCTATCTCTGATATTGAGCACTTTATCCCATAAATATAGCACATTTTAAGACTATATATATATATATATATATATATATATATATATATATATATATATATATATATATATATATATATATAAACAATGCGGGACCAGGCGCAGACATGTATCCATATATTCGAACACACACACATATATATATATATATATATATATATATATATATATATATATATATATATATATATATATATATATATATATATACTGCGTATATTTCAGCAGGATATTTTCATTGACACATGTTCCATTGAATAATTTAGATAAGAGTCAAAATTGTCGTGTTGATACATATTATTTTGTTCAGAGTACTTTCGACATAGCACAATGTCATCATCAGTGCGTTGTTTATTTCAAAACAGATATTGAAGTGTTCATCATTTTCAAGCATAATATTTGTGTATTCATCTGAATGTTTGTTTTTTTTTACTTGTAAAGTGAATAATTCTAAGTCAGTACGTAATCGCTTGACACCGCTTCAGGGAAAGTAACCAAGTATATTATATAATATATAATATATATGTGGAGATGTTTTAAAAATAGATATTAAAATTATTTGTGCAAATCTTGACATTTTACACTATCTGTTGTACACATTTTAAAAAATTTGTGGAGTATTGATTATTAATTTTATTAAGGTTTGGTTTCAATTATTAATATACCTATCTTCGAGAATTTTTAGTTTAAGTGTATTATTTTCATGAATATTTCTGATTAACGTATGTGGACAGATATGCTGTTGTAAATGTTTAGAAATGTTGGACATATCATTCAAATGAAAACTCAGACGCCGATATAACTTCGTCGTAGTGTGTCCAATATAATTATTATTTTTACCATCGGAAATACAATCGCCCAGAGTACATTTAAATTTATAAACAATCTTGGTTTTCTGCAACAAGTTAGTAGGTGGGAAAAAAATCTTTACGAATAATTGAATTAGATATACTAGATTTAGTCTACTATATAAAATATTTTATTTCTTTCACTATGCTCTGTGGTGGATATATTGGTATTTATTAATCTTTTTAAGATATTTTCGTCTTCTGTATATTAGAAAGTATATTCGCAATTCATAAAACTTCATGTGATTTAGTCTCTACATTTAATAACACCAAAAACTTGTCTGCTAATATGAAAGGATCCAATTCAAAATAAGTAGAGAAATATATCTATAAAATAAAAATATATTTTTAAGGTATACAATTTTATGCATTAAGTTGCTCAATGTCATGGGTGAAGCGTATGTAAATATAAAAGTTGACATTGAGGTCAACACACAGCGGCGACAGTCTGTTTAATGCTTAAACGCAATCTTCAGGCCTCACGATTGTGTTTAAGCATGAAACAGACTGTCGCGGCTCGGTATTGACATTAGTGTCAACTTTTATAATTATCGATACATATATATATATATATATATATATATATATATATATATATATATATATATATATATAGGTTGACCCCAAAAAACGGGAATTTTTGAAGTGCGTATTGCCAGACAACACTGCGAGTCAATGACCTTGAGCAAGTAAACATTTCGCCGTTATATTAACGAGAATGAAATTCACAGTATCCCAGCTGAGATGTTGCAGCAGTCAATGAGGAATCTCAACAGCAGATTTCAAGAATGCATTCGTACGCCATCTACAGGACGTAATTTAAAAAAAAATGAAAATTCCATCATTGTTTCTTAAATGGCATGTTTTAAGGTTTCAATTACTATGAATTAAATATTTTTTCTTCCATCACTCTTGGTTTTATTGGATTGTTAAAAAGTTCTCATTTTTTGGGTCACCCTGTATATATATATATATATATATATATATATATATATATATATATATATATATATATATGTGTGTGTGTGTGTGTGTGTGTGTGTGTGTGTGTGTGTGTGTGCGTGTGTGTGTGTGTGTGTGCATGTGCAGATCTTTTATGCGTTGCATTTATTTAGGACTTGTGCGGTCATAGTTGTTCACATTTTCTTATTTTTGTAGCTCTTAGTAAGATTGTTTAGTGTACCCCACTTCCTTTTTTGCTATTCATCTACACTATATTTTGGTGATTTTGTTTTTAGGGAGTTTAATTTTTGTTTTTCTCTCTATACTTTTCTTTTCAGTGTGTCCTCTCATTACCCAATTCTCCAAATCCTTATTATGTATACAAAAATGTTAAATTGTGTGCATTTTGTTCATTGAGAACATCTATTGATTTTATCTTTTAAGGGTTATCGATATTTGCAGTTTATTTAAAACATGAAATCCAACCCAACGGCCGCCCTGGGTAAGACGTTAAACTACATCCGCGTCCTGGGTAAGACGTTAAACTACATCCGCGTCCTGGGTAAGACGTTAAACTACATCCGCGTCCTGGGTAAGACGTTAAACTACATCCGCGTCCTTGATGATGTGATAAACTACGTCCAACAGCAAGGCCTCTAATCAGAAGGTTTTGAGGAGCGTGTAACCACCTCTTAATTGCTGGAGTTCTCAAGTTCACTATGACCCGGGGTGGTAGCACATCTTAGGGTCCCAGCTATGAGCAAATAGTTAGCTATAACTAGCAATACTTTTTTGACAAAAAATTATTAGCAGCAATACTTTTTTGACAAAAAATTATTAGCAGCAATACAATTTTGAAGGAAAAATATTTCCAGAAAGAGATTTTTGACAAAAGAAAATATTACCAGCAAAAAAATTTTGTCGGCATTAAATAACCCATTGAGGTTGATATGCCGTAAAACAAAATAAGCCAAACCAATCTAAATCAAAGAATACATATTCTATTCATACGAATATATCCTATAAATGTTGTCGGCATTAAATAATCCATTGAGGTTGATAGGCCGTAAAACAAAATAAACCAAACCAAACCAAGCAACCCAAAGGAGAGTCGTGGTGATATGTCTACAAGGCCTACACGACACTCCGGTAGGTCGTTTTCCGATTTCTTTTCGAAGAGGATTGTTGGGAGTCGGATGGTATGATAGAACATCTTTTTCGAAACAAATTATTTAATTTTTTGATTTTTTTGTCTTCTGTTTAGTTTTCATTTTGGAATTTCTACTGTTGTTTTTGGGGGCCATTTTCTTCACATACACAGAGATGTACGATGCATTAGTGTCGGTGATCTGCATTGTTTATTTGTTTGTTTGTTTGTTTGTTTTGTTTTACGGCATATCAACCTCAATGGGTCATTTAATGCCGACAACTTTTTTTTTCTTGGCAATATTTTTGTTTTGTCAAAAATCCATTTCTGTTAATTTTTTTTTTCAAAAACATGTAGCTGGTAATATTATTTTTTCAAAAACGAAATGCCGGTTTTTAAGCTAGTTTATAATAAAACGTGCACTGCAATTTTGGATACAAAAGGAAAATAAGAATTACACCTATTGAAGCATGAAAGCTACCTCGCATAATCGGGCAAATCTATATCTGAGCTCAACAAAAATCGTTCCAAGGCTTTTGAATGAGCAATGAATCACTGAAATCTAACCAGTGGGAGCGGAGGGGGTTGATTCGGCACACACACACACACACACACACATATTCTGCACTTTATATATAAGATTATTGTGTATTTAGCTTTCTCCACAAATACGTTAAGGCCTATATTCTGAATTGACCTCTTTAAATATTGATGTTATTGTGCATGAATCACTACTTGGCTTACACGTGTTTAGGATCATTGCTTTATTGAAATATCAACGGACAAATTTTAGCAGACTTGTTGTCGTCATTAAATATGTTTGCGCCTTTACTGAGAATAGACCACCCGAACACAAAAAAAGCATGCAAGGCAACCGTTTGACGAGATTTTACGTACCTCGTTTGGAGCAAATGAACTATTGTTTGTCTTCTTCTGTCGGGGTTATCGTTATGCAAATTCCCCTTGATTGCCTATCGAGATATTTCCTAACCCAAGAAATTAAAACGTGACATAGTATTCTTCATGGAGATCATCGTGTTACTTTGAAATTCTTGTTGAATGAAAGGACACGACTGGTTTTCTCTACATTCTTTTTTTATTGATCAGAGGATGAAGATTTTAGGATTCATTTTTTTTTTAAGTTACAATTTTAATTTTGTATCAATACTGCAGCAAATATTTTACCGTGGGTGTTTGTTTAAAAAGTCCTGAGAAGTAACCATCTCGTTTCTCGATGAATTAATTGAGCAAACAATTTTAGTATTGTGGATACAAACACTACAAGGCTTCTCGGCCATATTCAACAGAAAAAAATATATCCTTTGCCCATTTATCAAGATCTAGCTATATCTGGTTCTACCGCTTCTGGGCCAACGAGCAGAGCTGAAGTATATGCCAACGAACAGCTGCAGATGATGTCCACTATAACATACTTGCAACTTGCGTAAATTTACTCTACTCTGAAGTGATTAACGGTATAGTTTTACCGTGAAAAAACAGGCATTGCCAGTAAGAAGCAATGATAAGTTGTATATTTTGTAAACGTAACTATAAAAATATTTTCTTCTTTTATGCAGTTTATTTTTATTTGAGATGATGACATTTTATTTGAAGCTTCCCAGTGTAATTGTCGCGAGTATGGTATAGTGGACGTCACCTTCGTCATGCCAAGTTCATTGTGCTGAATATTCAAAACACTCTCACGAAGTACACTAAGAGCATTGGCTATTTGATTTATAGTCATTCACCTGTCGTTCCTCAACATATGGTGAACAGGATCAATGTTTTCGTGGGTAATGTCAGCTGTAAGGCATCCAGACCTTGGGTCCCTTCAACACTCTCCCATCACTTGCTAAAATCTGTTGACCACATTTGTTCTGTAGCATCATACCCTAATGTCAAAAACATGTCTGAATTAAAGTCTTTTTTTATGGGGGTAAATCCTTTTTTTTCTGCAGGTACTATATGGGACCACGAGGCCAAATTTTGTTCATTTTCAATAGAAGTCGCTATTTTTTGGATTTTGACATGTGTCGATCCTGATAAAAAAATTAAGAAGACTCATAATGTAATTTTTCACACTGAGATGTGTTTGCCGGAATAAACAATTTAAAAAACTCATAATGTAGGTCTACACTCTGACATGTGTCGGCCCTAATAAAAAAATAAAACCTCATAATGTAGGTTTTCACTCTGACAACATGTATTACAGTAGAAATTAAATATCAACAAAGGCTCGTCAGAGAAAAGATTCCCGAATCAAAACATAATATTTTATTAGTGTGGATTTCATACTTTTCTAACGTCTAAGAATTAGAAATTTGAATGTTTCACTTCGTTTTTGTTTTGTCCAAAATAAATATATATAATCAGATAAAACTTTTAAGATATTTATCGAGCATCAAACCCTGACGAGAGAAATTATTGTAGCATTCAATCAAATCAATCATTGATTCATTTTCTACGGTTTATCAACCCTTTGCAGGCTATTTAAAGCCAGAAAATAGGAGACAAGTAGATATGATTAAAGGTGACGTTGATAAAGATTTGAAACAGAAAGGCGGACAGACATGTGGAAATTGAGATAGAAAGATAAGAATAACGCAAGTCGATAGATAGATATGAAGATTTCATTGATTGATTAATTCGTTTTTTAGGGCTTATCAACCCTTTGCAGGTTATTTAAAGCCAGAAAATAGGAGACAAGTAGATATGATTAAAGGTGACGTTGATAAAGATTTGAAACAGAAAGGCGGATAGACATGTGGAAATTGAGATAGAAAGATAAGAATATTTAAAGCTATAATATATATTTAGATTGTAATTATTTTCTAGATAATGGTGGTATCAGTGGTACAAGTCTTACTAATTAATCCATAGCTGAGGGAGAAGAGGGGAATATATAAATTTCCAAGGGTATTCACACATAAATTATCATAACGAAACCAACAGGAATTGAAATTCGATTCACCGATCAACAATTCCGAACCATTATCAATTACACAACGCACACACACAAACTTACGGCATATAGTAATCCCAAGTGGTCACCCATCTAGGTACTGACGAGGCTCAACGTTGCTTAACTTCGGTTATCGTACGGGAATCTGTGATTCACGTTGATGTTGCCGAAAGTAGTAGTAATAGTAATAATAATAATAAAAAAATGGATTTACAAACTGAGGAAAAATAAAAAATATTATTGTTATTTCAGGCTATGACATTCAGTAATAAATAAAAATCTATCTGTGCGAGGTTCATGGAAGGTTGATTCATTGTTTCTTACGGTTTATCAACCATTTTCATGTTATATAATGCCAAAGAATATTGTTTTTAGTTTATAATGATTTTTTGTAGATACAGGTCTCAGAAGGATATTTGCGTGTAAAGAAATATATTAATACTAATTCCTGTCTCCCTGAAAAATACAATCTCCAACTATTTAAGTGTAACGTCAATCGACATCTCCAGTTGCCTTGATCTATCCACTTCCCTTCTCCACATCCTTCCACCTTTCATTCCTATCTGCTCTCGCTCCAAATCTTCTGTAACCCCCTTGCCTTGATCGATCCACTATCTTTCTCCACATCCTCTCCTTTACTACTCCTATCTGCTCTTCCTCCAAACCTTCTGTAACCCCTTGCGTGCTAGTGGCCTCCAGCCTTGCTTGGGGTGATAAGCTAAAAAAAAAAAAAAAAAAAAACATAGGCTGTCCGATTTGCAATTCGATCCTTTATTCGTTGCACCACCGAATATGTAAGCTAACAGCAACCGGCATTCGTAAGCGCTCACCAATCTTACTACTGTCCAGGTTTGTCATTGGCTAATTTCACTGAGCCTGTAATAATCAATGTTTCAGCGTGAAAACACCGTAAGCCATTTTACGGAAGACGATGTAATAAGGACACTTATCGATAGAGTCATCACATACTCAGTCAGATCGTTCAATCGAAGCGGCATCTTGCAATGTTTTGGCGTTCCCCCATGTCACCGTGACAATGAAAACATGGTATAAAAATGCTTTAAATAAGAACTGACCACACTGCTAATATTGTTTTATTTATTTTCTTGTACATATTTCTTTTTCATTTAATATAATCATTAGATTTTGATTTTTCCCCATCCCCAGATAATTGTATAAATAAAACTTCATGCTAAGGATTTTATTGAGAAAATGAGGTAAACGCCTTGTTTTGTAACAGTGAGAATTACAGCTACCAGCCTATGCGATCGGGGAGATTTAAGTAAAATCTGCTTAAATGTCCACCCCATCTTGTTAGGTGAAACGGGCGTCTGATACTGCCTGTTTTAGGCCACACAGCCACACAGCAGGACACAGCCCAACAATATTCAAATACTCTTTTGAAGTATGATTCACCGCAAGATATGATATTCTCAAATACATATGCAAATAAACCTCTCATCAATCGATTGCTCGTAGACTGGAAGGGATTTTGTTTTTAGTTATAAGTCCTCTATAGTCGGTATGATTATAATGTAAATACTATAAACATGTAGATATGGCATAAATAAATATATATTTAATATAGTTATATCAATCAAAACAGCAAAAATAATAGATTTCTCACAGCTACTTCCTCACGCACACGTTAATCTATCGTACTTTATATACTGTACACCCATGCTTGTTTACAATTGAAAGGCCAGACACAGCTGCCAAGCGGTCAATTTGAAACCTAATACGACTTGTTCCGATAAGCCCACAAATTTTGAAATACATCTCTGACGATTTGGATGATTTTTTTTGTTTTTTTCCTGCAGGTATTTTTTATATTGCATGCAGATTTTGTCCGTTGCATCTGATGCCCGTTGATGGAGAGTCCGTAGATGAATGGTCTGTCTTTATATATATATATATATATATATATATATATATATATATATATATATATATATATATATATATATATGAAGAAATAGAGTCTTAAAATGTGCTATATTTATGGGATGAAGTGCTCAATATCAGAGATAGAGCGTGTGTAAATATAACTCGTGGCCTGACGATTGCATCTAGCATGAAACAGACTGTCTCCTCTAACTGTTGACTTCTATCTTCACTTATATATATATATATATATATATATATATATATATATATATATATATATATATATATATACCAATGTAAAGGAAAACGAAGAGTAAAATTTCAGTGTTCAAAATATTAATTTGAAACAGGGCTCAATACAAAAGTAGACCAATAAGTATTTATTTATTATGCAGTATTACATAAAAGTTAAAAAATTTTTCTAACCTTTCATAGTGATTTTCCACCTGATGAAACGTTAGAAAAAAATTTAACGTTGAAACAAGATGTACAGTTTTGTAGTGGATATGTGCATGTTCTGATGTAACACTGCATAATATATATATTCAACACTATCACTTGATAAGACATCAGAAGTGTTGAAACAAAATGGCTATATTTCTAGTGATTTTACAACATTATATATATATATATATATATATATAAATGTTTATATGTTTATATATAAATGTTCATATATAAATATATATATATATATATATATATATATATATTTATATATATATTGTGTATTTGGGTAGGAGTTTAATGTGTTCTACTTACGGATAGAGAAATGATAGATAGGATTAGACTGAGGTAGATAGATATGGAGAACGAGAAGATAGATAGATAGATAGATAGATAGATCGATTGACTTCCCAGTTGATTTATATCGTGAGAGTTCGACTGTCGTTGTTAGCTACCAGTTTTGCACCCTTTTACTCATGCCTTCATTTTACAACCTATTCCCCTGTACAGGGCCCAACAGCACTTGATCGAGAATTACAGATTATAATGTAACGCTTCATGTTAGGAATTATCCTCTTTGCAGTCGATTTGTGTTAAAAAGCTGTTCACGTGGAACTTAAATCTCACAATTAGAATATGAAAAGAATGATGGTGTTCCGCTAAAATGTCCATGCGTATCCGGAACTTTCGCCGTGCACATTAGTGAATTTAAAACAGTTTATTTTTTTAAATAATTTGTGTAAATTTCAAAAATATTGCTCAGAGATTGAAAGGGCTATCTTTCATTTTATCTGATATTTTATATTGAAGTTGGTTGCGAGTTCAAGTTGTAAGTCTGTTTGAAATAATATATATTCTGCTTGAGTGGGAATTAGCGGACTGATTTTATGTTAACAGAAAGTTTAACGTTAAGTCTGAAATATGAAATTGCATAACGTAGGTTCAGGTGTCAAGTTGAAATTTTTGCGCTCCTCACTGACGAGGATAAACGATGTAAGATTTTGATCCTATAACTCCGCTTATCAAAATGTTGTTATGGGTCCTTACCTATAACTACAGAATGAATTCTTCCTAACACTATGTATACTACGCCTCTCAAGAGAGAGAGAGAAACGAATCGAGTCGAGCCGATAGTAGTTCACTCCAAACCAGACTGACAGTCATACTAACACCTTCCACATCTTGTATTATTATTCCGTGTAATATATCTTCGTTATTTCTACTCTTGTGGTCGTGTTGTTCTTCCTTGGTCCTGACCTGGACCATAACAAATGTTTAAACTGAAGTAACAATAGTGTGAGCTACATATACTTGATATTAAGGTACTTCGCATATTCAAAAAAAAATGGGCGAAATTGTCTTACGGTAAAAATCCTATATGACATAGTTTTCTTTGGCGTAAATTATTGAAGCGTGTTTTTCCATGGCAAAAATATTTTCGGCGAATGTTCCTAGAACCATGTGCGTGGCATTACGTGTCTTAACTGCGAAGTGTAGAACAGGTTAAAAATCGCGAATCAAGGTGCGCTTGTAGAGATGTTGTTACGTGTTCGAATGGGGACAGAGAGAGAGAGAGAGAATTATGCATCCAACGGGAACATCGAAACGCAAACGTTGCATGTTAGGAAGCCCATTACAAGAGCCGTGGAGTGTGAGTAGCGTGTCCTTTACATCGTATCTTGGAACTAACATACACCACAGATGACTTCTTATCATCTTCCCTGGACCCCACGCTATCGCTTCGAATTCGAGGGGTTGTCAAAAGAGTGGATCTGGACCGGTGCAGCACACACCGATTTACACATGAGAAAGAAATTATCATCGCTTCTGTGGATGTTTTCCAAGCGATTTTGCTATCATTTCTCTGTAGCGAGTTGATAATCGGACATGGAAATATATTAGGGAAACAACAAACGTAGAACGATCTATCGACATTATCAACAGCCAGCAAGACCGTGCAAATTTCCTCTGCCCTAAATCGGAGTATACTCTTAGAAAAACATATATGTATATACAAGGTGAGATGGATAAATTGTAGTCTAAATGACGCAAAAATTAAAATAACACTGACATCTCATTTTAACAGATATATTTAACATAATTACTGAAAAAACAGTTTTTAATACTAAAGAGTAAATATATTAAATAAAATCGTCATTGACTTCAACCAGGGCACTCAGCCGACTTCAGAATCTCCTGCATATCTTCCGGACGGTCTCCTTTTTTAAGTTGGTGAATGCGGCCATAATCCTTGCCTTCAGTTCATTTTTGGTGTTAAAAGAGAGATTTGTTGGTCTCTAACTCAACTGTGTGCCAATAATAATAATCAAAGGGTTGATGAGTTATATAAGTGGTGATATTCTCGCAGAAATTGTATGACATCCATGACTGGGTTCTCCTGCTGTTGTATGGTGCACAATCATGCTGCCAGATATAGTGTCTTCCAGCAGCCGCGCCCTTGCTCCAGGGCAGCACTACCTACTAAAGGCACTTGATATAGCTCTCCATGATGAGCGTAAGGCCTTCACCAACAAATTTAGGGGTTCTTTTCTTATCAGAACGATCAGAGTCAGTTTTTCGAGCTGCCCTTCATTCGTAATCACCATTAGACAAACCCAACTCTTTTCCAATCCTCTGTACTCTCTTCTTATTGACACCCGAACACTCTGAAATGTTCGTATTAGAGTTTCGGTCGTGAATACCAAGCAGTACAGTATGGCGTTTCCAAATTTCTGGCGGAGTGAATTGCGTCATGTTGCTCTTTTTTTTCTCACAGAAGGTGCCATACTTACTATACTGTGCAGTCGACAAAATGCAAACAAACAGAGCGCATGTGCTAAATGAAAAGATATAAAATGGCCAAAATTTACCCATCGCACCCTGTATGTTTCGATGGCTGTTCTGTAGGATTATCTGGGATGGAATAAAATATGTACCTTCCTTTGGGGTCATATGGAAAAGTTTCGTAAATGACGCGCACACTCATGTTACTAGAACAAAGGAAACAACTTTGAATAAGATTTTACCATGTTTTATTGTCGTCTACTTCCGTTACACCGTCACGTGTATTTGGCTTTCATTTACATGTTTGATTAAATGCACCAAATAGTTGAAGCATGTAAAAGCCTTAAAATTATTTTGAGGAGAGAGTGAAATCACGTGTTCTTTATATTTCGATATTATCCGCCTCGGGTTGAGAAATAAAATCAACGCCGAGAAACGGCAGTAGAAAGAGGAAAAGGGAAATAAAACGCCATTTTCTTTCTTCCTTTGCATGATACTCTTTTATGTAATCAGTTAAAATGTCAGAGGTGCATGTTCAGTTCAAAATCAATTTATTATCTATTATATTTTATTTAATAAATTAAATTTTTGAAAAGTAATTTTAACTTTTTCCCCCTATTAACCGGAAAAGGCATCTGTTTCCTGATTTCAAATTATCTTAGGCTTGTATTTGATATTTATTAATAAAAGTTATTGATATTCTTTGTAGCGATATCTGGTCTCTTAAGATGGAAGACGAAGTGACAACACGTCACTTACATGCGTTTAATGAATATTAATAGCCGGTTTATCTCGTGGGATAGATTCGATGAGGGTCAAGCGACAACAAGTCAAGTCATTATTCTGTATCCTGCCTAATATATTTACAAGTTTAATTAATAGATAGCATTTGAATGTTTTCCGTTATTTCAAAGCGGACAGAATGCGTGAACTTTCAGAAGGGCTCTTACGACTAAGATGAAATGGGGTGAGCCACTAGATGAGACGTTTCTTGCTAGGATCAGGAGAACAAGAAAAAGATATAGCTGTAGATTAAGTAAAATGTCCGCTTCGAAATTTCCTGGCCGACAACTGCCGAAGACTTGCGATAACAAAAACCAAAATGAGAATAAGAGCCTCCTTCTAAATAGTTTAAATAAGATTAATTAATCTCAGTTAATGCGAAATTTATAAAAGTTATCGTTGGAAAAGTAACCATTACTTTACCTTTAAGGATCCTTTGATGTGTTCGGATTTTCTCAACACTTATTTTCGGCCTGAATTTAAAGTCTATTTTATTTTGAGAATGAAAGATTTGCGAAAGTTATTATTCGCAGTTTGAAGTACAGTATTATTTGACAATGGCTTAAAATGAAATATCATCTTGAAGTTAAAAATCATTTTTTAGCTACGAATATGTTGGTGTACAATGCGTATTTTAAGATATATTGAATTTATTAAATCGTATTTTAAAATTCAATTTATTAAATAAATTTAGTAAGCATATGCCGTATATACTCACGTATCATACGATTTTTGAAGAGCTAATTTTGAAGCTAATTTTAAGGGCGTCGCATCATACAGCAGATATCTAACTAGCATATGTACTGCTGACCGTGACTACGCCGTTGACCAAACTATATATCCTAGTAAAACTTACAGCTGTATTTAAAATAAATATCGCACGTAAACACGAGTAAATACGGTAGTTTCTTTTCACTCAAATTCTAATGAAAAAACGGCTGGGAGATCTTTGCCAATTTAGTACCGCAATCTGCAATACCTCGTGAGTGTGTGCTGCGTTTATGGTAGGCTATTTACGGTATCCTGAATGGCTTCTCCTCGCTAACCATCCACTTGTTCCATTCTTCCTGAATTCGGTCTATAAAGGACTTCTTAAGACACACATCTCCGATTCTAACAAATCATTTTAAACCATAAGTTTTTAAAGTTCATATATTATACCTTGTGTATTTTTTTATTTATTTATTTTTTATTTTTTGTTCGGTGGGGAGATTTTAAGATTGAAAAGTGGCATTGGACGCTGTGTACGAGGTTTCCGTCTAGTCCTCAAATTTCATTAATAGGTGCAAATTTCTTGCACCTAGAGGGATTTTTTTTCCCAACAGATTTTCATCAAGTGCAGTTTATCTTGCTATTTATAAAAATAACTTATTTTTTTAACTCAGCGAAATGGATCGAACATTGTGTAACTCCAGTAGCTTTTATTCACTTAAATTTTGTTAGGGGCTTGCATTCATCATTGCGTTAGCGATGATAGCTCTCCATAACTTCCCCTCCTTTATAGTTCTTAACCCTTGTTCTTCCATCTGCTAAACATTGTTCTGCCATCCATATTCGACCTCGTTAGTTTACCTTATGCATTAGCTTCCTCTGTCCCTCTTGCCTTCAAAATGTCCTGTGAATGTAAATTTTCCCAAGACCACTTTCTTCATTATGGGGCCTAGATTTCAGCTGTCTCTTCTTATGTTAATTTTAAATCTCGTTTTCGTTTCCATTTTCTCTAAAACTTCGTCGTCGACCGCATTATCAGTCCATAGTATTACCAGTATCCTTCTGTAGAACGCAATTCTTGTTGGGTCATGTCTCTTCTTCCTCTGTGACAAAACAGTTCAGCATTCACTGACACGTAGAGGTAACAGTTCAGTACTCTTTTCTCTGTTTCTATCGAAACATTCATAATTCTTTGCTTAGTTTTTGGAAGGCATCTTTTGCTATCACAATGTGCCATCGGATTTCTGTGTCGAACTTTCCGTCCTCTGTAAAAATATTTGCTAGATATTTAAATTGATCTTCTTGCTTGATTCTGGCATATCTAATTTGCAATTTGCATGTAGGTCTCTTACTTTTACTGATAACCATGTATTCATTCTTCTTGTAATTGATGCTTAATCCTTTCTTCTCCCTTTCCTTCACTACGTCCTGTAGTAGTTCTTAGAATGTCCGCTCTTCGTCTGCTAACAACTTCTGCATATCTTATGTTCTTACGATTGTGGGCGCCAATAAGTCAATCCGGGTAGCATGTCTAATGCTTTCAGAATCGATTCAATATATAAGATGGATAATCCGGTCAGAATATTTATACTTGTCTTAGTTGCATATAAATATGGGACAGTCGATCAAATTTTAATACAAGGTGCGTAAGATATTTGAGCCCCTGCAGATACGTGATAATCAGCTAATCTGCTTTTTTATCTTTGCAGAGCAATGGTGAACTGTCAGCTAACACTTGATATGAAACTACATGCTGTAATTATTGTGATATAGGCAAAGGACAAAGTTTTTCGAAGAGGCATGTTCATTTTTGCTCAATGTTCGGAAGGAGTTTGGAAGCCTCCAGCAGGTAATTGTTGCCTGTACCGAAAATCAAAACAAGCATTTACAGCGTGAAGAGAGCAGAAGAACACCACAGTGCGTACAGCCGATGCAGAACATTATCGATGCGAACTACGGAACATCTATGAGGGCCATTGATAGAGATCTTGAGATGTCCGAAGTCACAATGCATAATATGGTGCAAGACCACATTAGGTACAAGTCAAACATCAGGCAGTAAAGGCCAATCATGTCTGCACACACACAAGAAAAAGGTTTTTTTTTCCGAGGAAAACGATTATTGAACAAGCTGAAACATACAAACCATGGCAGACTCTGCTGTTTTATTTTCAGATGAACGAAAATAGATCAGAATTTAAAAAAATAACAACGTAAAATAAAACGTGGTTATGCGTAGATCCTTCTAATGTACACCCATGTTATCCACACCAAGTGTTACGTTTCTGAGTTGGTTTTTAGAGTGGAAAAGGATATATTATACCACCTAACTTCTTTCAAGTGGTTTTTCAGTTGAATTTTTCTGGCTTCACTGTTGGAAAAATATGTGAAGTTCGGGACAGACCATGTATATGATGTAAGACCGTGTTTCTCAGCTGGGCTCTTCATCTATTTCAAAGGTTCTGCTGACCCAAGATTGGGTCCTGGCCACTCTACACAAGCACATCACATTTAACCTGTGTTACCCAAATCGCCAGATCTAAATATCCTTGATTATTACATGTGTAATTGAACGCGGGAGGTATCAACTTTCCCAGACTATGAATGGTTCTCTAAAAGCAGTCATTACCTGAGTTATATCAATACAAAACATGTGATATGCGCACGTCAGTGACTACGAAGCCATCATTGTGACTGAAAGCGGTTACATTGAATAAGCATGTTATTCAAACATTAGTGAATAGGTACACCATGTGTTTCATCAATAAATTTAGTTATTTGTAAAATATGTGTTATTCTTCTGGTTTTAAACATATCCTAAAATAACTAAGGCACTCCATAAAAACTTACAAAAAATCTTTACTCAGAATCAAAATGAACTTTTTCGACAATAAATTGCGATACTTAGTAACTTCCATCAATGCAGCTAGCTGTGAATCACATAATTTCTTTGTAAGAGGTTCAAGAGTAGATTCAGTTTTATTCGTCAATCTTTTATCAGACATGATTGCCTAACTAATATCCGTTGCTTATAAAACAAAAATAGCTCGTGGTCTTCCCCCTGCGGCTATAGCACGAAACTTTCCCCGCGCCGTCATAGAAAGGTGTGATTTCTTCCTCTAGCAACTAATATCAGCTATGCATCTAGATCTTTTCTGAGTCAACGCCAGCCTCAAAACAGATATTTTTTGGTTAACCTCAATTATACGATTATTCATTCCATAATGCGATATCAAGCATTCAGCTTGAATGTGCGACAGAACGCGGGATTTGTAGAAATTCCGTTCCAACCGACTATCTATGAGAAAAAAGGAAAGGGATATTTGAAACTTCTACGTGTTTTAATAGTTAGAAATCTTGTCACACTAGATCATTGACAACGGAATAGTGAGTTGATACTCACTGGGTGCCCCATATTTTCGGCTTGTGTCAGAAATAAGTAATAAGACACCCCTCCCTAAACGAACCAACTAATTTATGATCCTACAGCAAACCTCCCCTTATAGCTGAGTCTCTACAGTGTACAACAGATATACTTGACTTGCCGGGTTATAATTTTACCATTTTCAATTCTTGCAATCTTTTTCGGCTGGAATTTTTTACACCTTTAAAAGCATTCAAATAAGGATGTCTGCAAACGTCACCTTCACATTTCTCTGTCATTTTTTTAATTCATCATGCAACGTTCCGATATTTTTCAATTTCCAATTGTATTCAGCAGTCTGTTGAAATGGCTTCATCTACAATCTTGCAGATAATCTTTCTCGTTTTTTTGCTCTTCAGAAAATGATTTTATGAATGTCAAAGTCTCAAGTCATTTTACTTTTTCCTATTCTTTACGATTGACATTATAAAATCTGACTACAGAGCCAGATCGGAACTGATAACGCAGTACCCAATGCATGACTGTTCCTGTCAATTTTATTTTTATACTTTTACATCTTTGGTACATTCATCTGTCTCCTGAGAGGAAACTTATTATTATTAGTATTATTATTAGTAGTAGTATAGTAGTAGTAGTAGTAGTAGTAGTAGTAATAATAGTAGTTAAAATTACTAGTAAGTAATAGTATTTCTTAGCATCTATAATAGCGTGGCTTTAATGAGAAAATAAAGAAAACAAAAACAAAAAGAAAGAGACGATAGAGACGCTGATAACGTTATCATACGTTTGATGTATGCTTCATTGACATGGAAAACATGTTAATTTTGAAACTTTTGATTTATACCCTCTCACCCTTTTTTAATAAATAAAGACCAGCATTCCGACAGATTACATATCTCAGACAAAAAAACGAGTGAAACAGATGATCCGAAAAATTATAGGCCAATAATATGTCTCTACACCATGTATAAGTTGATTACGTCTGTTCTGACGAACCGTACTTACTGGCTGTTATTGACGTATTTTCTTAAAGTCCTTAAGTTCCAATATTTAACGAGGTAGTAAGGACATTTCCATGGTTATTTTATAGTTGTTGACCTCACGCGGAGCGTAGTCAATCATTCACTTAAATTCAATAAGAAAAATTTAACATCAGTGTAATTGCGACGTGAATGTGTGGGCTGTACTCGTGAGAACAATCTTTTGTATTTCCTTAAGGCATGGGATTCCAGGAAGCCCTTCAATTAGTCTACTGGAATCTTTTCCAACCAATCAAAGGGCTCAACTACAACAGGTATTGTTGATGTTTCCATGTGCAACACTTTTGAGATTTCGATTTCAAGTTACTTGTATTTTGATAGCTTTTTGAAGATCTTCAAAGTTACATTCTCTGAAGAGACTATCATTTAACTAAGGAGGCAATGTTTTTGTTTGTTGTCTCTAATAACAAAACGTCTGGGCGGTTAGTTTTCATTGTTCTGTCTGAGTGTATTGTGTAGTCCCATAAAATTGTAACAGGTCCTATCCCCGTAACCGGATCTGAGTTGTGTTCATACCAGTTTCTTTCAGTTTCCTTTTCCAGTGCAGATATTGGCCCTTGTAAATAATCCCAATGAAATCCCGGAATGGATCAGTGAAGGTATTACATATCTCATGCAAAAAACGAGTGAAACAGATGATCCGAAAAATTATAAGCCAATAATATGTCTCTACACCATGTATAAGTTGATCACGTCTGTTCTGACGAACCGAACTTACTCCTCTTTCGAAGAAAACATTCTTCCATGGGAACAGAAGTGATGCAGGAGAGATTCATCTGGCTGCAAAAATCAACTACTGATAACCAAAATGATCCTGTAAAATTGCAAGTGAAGACGTAGAAATCTTAGCGCATCGTGGATTGATTATCGTAAAGCCTTTGATCGTGTGCCACACTCTTGGATCGTTAAGACTTTGGAAATATACAAAGTTTCCACTGTGGTAGTAATTTTTCTTAAGTACAGCATGGGAATGTGGAATACCATACTATACCTTAATCACACCAGAGGCACTGCCATCTCCAACCATCTGAATATCCGACGTGGAATCTTTAAGGGAGTCTCCTTGTCACACCATCTTTTTTGTTTGTCCTTAATCCCCCTTACGCATAAACTAAACAACAGTAGCTATGTTTGTAAACTAAATAAGAAAATATTCAATCCCCTATTCTACATGGATGATCTCAAACTCTTTCCCAGAGACGACAATGAGTTGAAGGGCCTCCTCAATATTGTAAAATACTGTAGTGACGATATATGTACGTACTTTGGATTAGATAAACGTGCAAAAGTAACATTTAAGAAAGAGAGAATTACAGAAACACCCGTAATAGATTTGGACTTTGTTACAAAGATTATGGAACTGGGAAAAGATGAAGTCTATAAATACCTATGAATTAACGAAGGAGATGGTATACAACATATCCAAATGAAGGAGAAGGCAAGAAAGGAGTACTACAGGTGTGTGCGTCTGGTACTAAATACCGAGCTGAACTTAAAAAACAAATTATCAGCCATAAACACCTTACTGTCCCTGTAACATCCGTAACTTTACCATAGCTGACATTAAGCGAATGGACGCCAAAACGAGAAAGATTCTCACTTCCTTACCGCATGCATCGTTCCAAAGCTGATGTTGACCGTCTGTATGTGTCCAGATCCGTAGGAGGCAGAGGATTAATTCAACTAGAACTGTCCTACAAAACTACAGGAATTGGCCTTCAAAGATACCTGGAAACTACAGAAGACAGTATGATGATATGTGACAAAGAACATGAAAATAGTAATCGTTTTTTTCCGTAATAAATGAGGAAATCCTCCTGACATTTATGTACGAGTTTGCTGATTATTTCAATGATGTTGTTTTTCGATTCAGTGATTTTCAAGGAATTCTACTCTAATGATATTTGAATCATCTTCGTCGGTGATAAAATCTGAATCACTGCAAGTTTTTATGTCGCAGCTAAATTCACACGTTTTATTTCATTATTTCGTATCTCATTTATTTTCGTATTTTTATCGTCTTCTGTCATATTATATATTTCCACTCTTGTCCCATTTTTATTTGAGGTATTGCTGATGGTACCTTTTCTCATATTTAATTTTACCTAATCTATTCCTCTATTAGGGAGTTTTCTATTTCGCATTATGTCCCTGTGAACATTGGTAAGTTTATTTTGGTCGAGATTGGTTCTTATTTTAGTTGCTATTATATCTCCCTATCTTTGGTATGTCTCATCCGTGATATTTTTTCGACTGCAGTGAAAAAAGATGTCATGACTTGTTTTATAATCTTCACGATTTCATTTCGTTCGATTTCTTTTCATTAATCGATTTGGCATTAAGTCACCAAATCTAATTTTGGAATTAATCCGGTCTTTGATTACCAGGTGTCTCGACCCAGATTTTTTTTTTTTTTTACCTCAGACTGGGTCCTAGCTGAGGGATGAAGCCTTTGTGTTTCTAAAAATAGATATTAGTATTTTTGGAGGCATTTTCTCCAAGAAGTAATTTCGTTCTAGATACGAACTCTAGGATGACTGTCGGCCCAAACTAATAAACTTGCCCTACCCATGAGACGTGACTATTCCCCGCCAGTTATCTCCCCGATATTTCTAGGCCAGCGGAGTTCTTTGTTGTCGTTGGTGTTAGCATTATTATTATTATTACTATTATTATTATTATTATTATTATTATTATTATTATTATTATTATTATTATTATTATTATTATTATTATTATTATATAATTAATTGTTTAATTGTAAATATTGCGTAGCATCCGTCGGCCTAGAGAGACCATGGGACTGCGCCCAAAAAGCGATGCCTCAGCTGCTGATGGTGGTGCAGCATCTGTTACGGTTGCGCAGGCCGACATGTAAGTGACAGTCACGCATGAGTTTAATTATTATTATTATTATTATTATTATTATTATTATTATTATTATTATTATTATTATTATTATTAATAATAATAATAATAATATCATTGTATTTAAATTGGCTAGATGGTCTTGAGAGATGCACGAAGTTCCAATATCTTCCTTTGTTATTTGGGACTGTTCAAATGTTATACAAGCAATGGTTACCTTAAAGTTCCGCCATATTTAGTTCTTTTTTGAGGTCAAGTCATTTGTCCGACGTTCGAATCTTTTTGTTTTACATGTTATTTTTTTTTTTTTTTTTAGGTGACCACGTGAATTCATAGAAATCACTTTAGACTCTTAATAAGATTTAATTGTATTTGAATTTCAATAGAATTCGATAAAAAATTGATTCGAAGCAAAAACATCCGTGCCGTTGACAAATGCCTGACTATTTCAGCCACAACACATATCCATAAATATCAGTTTTCGTAAAAAGATTTATCTGAATATATATATATATATATATATATATATATATATATATATATATATATATATATATATATATATATATATATACACTTGGGTCATATCGCAACGTTCCGGTTTCGATTCTCAGTAGTGGATGCGCACTGCTGATGAGTCCCCAAAATTGGTGTAAACGGCCGACCAGGGCTTTCTGTCTGCATTCTCTTGAGGATTAGTGGAGACTCGATGAATTAATTATGATCATTCAAATCCCCCTTAACTTATATATATATATATATATATATATATATATATATATATATATATATATATATATATAGAGAGAGAGAGAGAGAGAGAGAGAGAGAGAGAGAAAGAAAGTACAACACGGTGGCCTATATAAAGGTTGGTATGTTTGCAATGGTTTGCGCTGAGTCACAGCAACCCTCTCTTTCTACTCCTACAATTCCATGGCACACAATCGTGTGACGTCAGGGGGAGAGAGAATGCAGGCCAGAGTGAATACCAGATAGTAGTCAGTTATTAACTGCCTTCGTGCCCATTCCTGCGGACTTTCCAGACTCGTTTGAATTCAGAGATTTACTTCCCCTAGACCGGTCTCTACCCAGTTTGTCTGGCATTCACTTCACTGTCCTGCATTCACGCTACATTCACTTTCACACGATTACGTTCGGGAAAGATATAGATTCATCTACTCTCCATCCACCTAAGAGTTAAATAGTAGGGTAGTCTGAACTCTCATGACTTAAAGTGGAAACCGGTCTTGTGAAAAGAAAACTCGAGATAAAAATATAACAGCCTGGAGAGAAGTGGGCTCCTTCCGGTTCTCATGCTGTAGATGCAAGACGACTGCTACAAATGTAGTACAACTGGTACGGATCCAAGGTTGAGTTAAAGGGCTTGTGATCTTATAAGAAAACTTTCTATGACTTTGATGAAATTGACTCGAAGTTGTGATTAGATTAGGATTTGGAGATATATATAGTATCTATTCAAGTATCTAATTCATAAAAAAAAAAAACCTCAAGAAAAGTTTTTCTCGTCTGATTCCATCGTTCAAATCTATAAATCAACCATCCGTCCTTGCATGGAATATTGCTGTCATATATGGTCTGGTGCTCCCGCTGTACGTCTCGAGGTCCTCGACAAAATCCAGAGACGAATATGCAAGATGATAGGCCGTGATTGCATTTAGTCTACAATCGCTATCCCACAGACGTGCCAGAGATGCCCTCTACAAGTATTTTCACAGCAACTGTTCCGACGAGCTTTTTTGCTGGTTCCCGGACCTCATGAATTTAAGCGAGTTACCAGACTGGCATCTCGGTCTCACCCTTTCACTGTGAAAATGGTTAAATATAACCGTCTCATCTCCTCAAACAGCTTCTTCTCCCGCACTTCCCGTCTGTGGAACTCCGTTCCTCTTACTTGCTTCCCCGATGACTATAATCTTCAAAAATTCAAGTGTAATGTCAATCGACATCTGACATTCTGAGATTGTTCCCAGCTCTTCTCTGTATCATTTCCCCAAACATGCCTATTTACTCTTGTCCTCAATCCCCTGTAACCCTTTGCGTGCTAGTGGCACTCCGGCCTTGCTTGGGGTGAATTGCTTTAAGAAAATAGTATTGTTCTCAATGAAGATAGGTTTTTTAAAGCTTTTCACCCCAAGCAAGACGGGAGTGCCACTAGCACGCAAGGGGTTACAGAGAGTAAAATTGAGGGAAAAGAGTGTCTAGTGGGAATTGAGAAATAGATAAAAAAAGAACGGGATTCAAGGAAAGAGTGGATAGCGATTGACGTTGCATTTGGATTTTTAAGATTGTAGTTATCAGAGAAGCATGTAAGAGGAAGGGAGTTCCACTGTCGGGAAGCGCGAGAGAAGAAACTGTTGGAGTAGAAGTGGCGGTTGCATTTAACTATTACAACAGTATACTGAAATCCTGGTTCTATCGGATTTTGATGCAGACATAACATTAACCAAAACACATTACAGGTTGATATTATTCAAGTAGAGGCAATTCACCACTTTTCACAAGCAAAAGCCTGCGTGGCTCTGGTAGTAAGTGATTGATGCTAGGACATACCAAATGGACCGAATCGAACTTAATATCACTAAGGAACATTAGAGGAGTTGATCCGTGGTGGCCCCAGTATATACTGGACCCGCACTAAGAGATATTAAAATTAGATTTTTCACTCAGTATGACACCAGTACATCTGAGTAAATATTTGCATCAACGTATTGAACTAGAAGATGTCTCCATGCTCACCAGATACAGATTCTTGTCCCGTCCTGGGTAAGACGATAAACTGCATCCGACAGCAAGGCCTCTAATCACGAGGTTTTGAGGAGCGTGGAACGACCTCTTAATTGCTGGTTTTCCCAAGTCCACCCTGACCCGATGTGGTAGCATCTGTTAGGGTCCCAGCTATGGGCAAATAGTTAACCCCAAACCGGACTCAAAACCATATGAAAGTGTAAAAATAGGTTTTAATGCCAGCAATACTTATTTGCAAAAAAATATTACCAGCGATATTTTTTTCTTAAAAAAATATAACCAGCAGTACATTTTTTAAGAAAAATTATTACCAGAAATACATTTTTGAAGGAAAAATATTACCAGCAATACATTTTTGAAGGAAAAATATTACCAGCAATACATCTTTGAAGGAAAAAATATTACCAGCAATTCATTTTCGAAGGAAAAATATTACCAGCAATACATTTTTTAACAAAATATTACCAACAATAAAAATCTTGTTGGCATTAAATAACCCATTGAGATTGATATGCCGTAAAACAAACCAAACCAAAATAGTCAGATTCTTGCCTCACCATACATCAGAGCCCTCACCCCCCAACGACAATTAAACGTACAAGAATGCGCACTATACGATGACGTGATGAATGGAAGATATATAAGCGCCCAATCTTTGTGGGGATCCACTTTCAAAAAATCACACAACTGTAGACATTCTCACGCCGATGGTAAGTAATGGTATTCATCAGTGAACGAACGACAGCTTTAAGTACGAAAGATTCGTTTCGTGTTAACAACGATAATGTTACACTCGGTTTGACAGAAAACTCGTAATCAATAATAAGAAAGAATTTCCTTGAATGTTTCTATATGCTTTTCAAAGAAAAGTTTTAATTGTTTAATCTCAAGTAAAAGAAACAAAGGGATATATATCACAATAACTTATGTTACCTGGGCATAATATATTTTTTAAATCTGCATTATAGGGTCTCTACCTGATTAAACTAGGCATCCATAGCCATGGTTCTCTCAAAACTTCGTATCAATTCACATATACACTCTCTCTTACCACGTTGTATATTTTAATCTTACATGACGCACAACATATCATTTAAACGTCATTTTTAACATATTACAAATCCGACATACTTTTTTAATCTCTCTTAGATTTAATATTTCATGCTTGAAGCCGATAAGATATGATTCCATCGTTAATCTATAAAGCTCTTGGATTTAGGGGTGAACTCGTTGACCTGATGATTTCGTGTTTAATGAAGAAAAAAATTGTATCGAGCGGCAACCGACTTTAATTACAAAGTATCAATATGTCTGCGATAATTATATTAGTGTAGTCTCGAATAACACGAAATCAAATATAAACTTGACACCTTGCATTCAGGCAATAAAAATATGAAGTACTATTTTTATCTCATGAGAAGTTATCAATACCACTCGATATGTTTTCAACAAAACAACACAGAAAGAAGTCAAATAAACGACTGTAACTTCATAGAACATTTATTCTATAAAACGAAAATAACAAAATTGTGATTGTGGAAAGGTACTCCTACTACTGACCTGAGAGTCTAGGTGTGTTACTCAAGGCAAAGAAAAACAAATAAAGCGGAAACTGCTTTTGATATCATGAGTCTATATAGGTGCCGCTCGGTTGCTACTGCTACTAGATTGCTGGAAAATCTGATCACAGATGAAGAAGAGACTTGAAGCAACAGAAATCGTGTCCTGAAGCTGAGAATAATATGGACCAAACACGTGAACAAGGACAAAACTTTAAAGAAAATGGATACAAAAATACACATATGACTAACATCAGTAAAAGGCAGTTAAAAATACTAGGCCCGAAAATGAGGAAAGAAGGCTTGGAAAATCTGATACTCACAGCACTGATTGAAGGCAAGAGGGATAATGGAAACAATACATAACTTACCTAGCGAGATTAAGAAAATGGGATAGGAGGACAGTGTTTAAGAAAGATTAGAGAGGGGAAAATTTATGATGAGCTCCAAACGTCTAGAAGTTGTGAAGAGCGATGATTACCAACGTCATTATAAGGACACGGTATATTAAAAGAAGATCCTTCTTCTTTCAGTTCAGATGCCAATTTACACGAGTTCTCTAGGTAGGTTATTTCCTGCTAATCTTTGTCCATCCTGCCTTCAATATATCATGTGTCAAATTCTTCAAAATCTCTTTTCACGTGTGTCCTCTAGAAATGTCAACTCTCTCTATGATTCAGTGTATAAGTTTATTTTTGTTTACTCACATGTTCAGTTCATGGTATTCTAAGCATTCTTCTGTAGAATCACATTTCCTTTCTTTCAAGTTTCTTCTTCATATCGCAGGAAATTGTCCAACATTTACTGTCATACAGGAGAAACATTTCCGTGTTGTTTTCTTAGTTTCTAACGAAAACTTTCCACTTTCTTAATACTTCGCAGATTTTGGGGAAATAGGTCGGATACTACATAGCAGTACTGCGCCATTTTACAGCACTTTTTTTCTTTTTTTCGGGGTTGGGTATGTTTCTTAAAACGTTACTGAATTTTGGAATGCATCATTTGCATTTCCAATATGCCTTCAGTTTTGTGTGTCAGGAATTTTCAACTAGAAGTCTTACCAGTATTCATTATTGGCGTCCAAAATCTTAACAAGATGCAAATGACACAGTTTTGATAGCAGATACAGAAACTCCTGTTAAACGGGGGATAAGAATGTATCTGTCTATATTTCTGAGATGAGGTATTATGTACACTATTTACATAAATTCGGACTATTGTCCTCATCTGTGTCGCCATATTTATTTTAACGTTTCGGCCGTTCTACGCTCCGACCTCAAGGACACACGGCACAGTGGATAAAGTCGTTGGTTAGATCCAGTGACAGGATCCAAAGAGTGTGCGTTCAATACCCGGCTAAGGCAGTGGAGAAATTGGAGAGGGGAATTAACATGAGATAATTGATAACTGACATCCATTAAACATGGCACGTGGAACTAGAACAGTTTACGCCAGTGAGCGAAATAAAGGGTTCAGTTCGACATTCCAATCAGCTGAAGAAGGCCAGAGTGTACAACAGCCGAAAAGTTGTAATAAATATGGCGACAAAGATGAGGACAATAAAATGAAAAGAAACCATTAAGCATAAACTGGAAGAAGTGAGAATGCATGGTTGTTTGCAAAAGGGGCGGCCCAAAATGCGAATTACAAATCGGAGATACCAAAATCAAACAAGCACAAAAATTTAAATATCTGGGAGGTGTTTAAGCAGAGGACGGAAAGTGTGAGACTGAAATCCGAAGGCGCATTGGGATAACCAAGGGGTCATTCCAAAAGTTTAACCCTTTGAGCCCTGACCACAGAAGTGAAAAATCACCTAAAGCTCAGACATACCAGTTATTTGCGAATTTTGAATCAGGAGTTCAGGAAGAACTGTTACAATTATTCAGGAACGCAGGGCTTAAAGAAATAGACAAACTTCGCCAGAAACAGGGAAAACAGAACTAAACTGTTACAAGTTATCTGTCCTCCTGTATGGCAGTGAGTCGTGGACAATCTCTCCAAAGATGAAGAGGAGATTTGAAGCGACAGAAATGTGGTTCTACAGAAGGATGTTGAGGATACCATCGGTCTAACACGACGTTTTAGAGAAAATGAAAACAAAAACGGAAACTAATACTTTACATTAGGATTAGTCAATAGGGGTTTCTAGAGCATACAGTGAGGAAAGAAGACTTGGGAAATCTAATACTCACATGGCAGAGGGCAACATGGACAGACGGAAACAACACATAACCTTGAGTAAGTGTTCTGAATAAATAACAGAAAGACAAAGTTTATCAAGAGCAACAACAGACGGGAAGTAGTGAAGAGCCATTATCGCCTACGTCCCAAAGGACCGCCACGTAAAGAAGAGGTTGGTTTTGTTGTAAGAAATTTTGAATGCCTTCGCGAATATATATTTCACAAAAAAAATCCGATGCTTAAACCTTAATTCCGAAGACCAAGATTGATTAAGGTCCAAAAGAGTAACCAATAAATAAGGTTTAATGTCTATCACGGAAATGATTTTAAAACTGGAAGATACAACGTATATTTTTGTCCCCCAACGTTCAGCAGGTGTTTGCTTATTTGTTCCCTAGATGAAATCGGAAATCTAATGAAAAAGAAATTCGTTTTGTTTCCACCTGCGCGCATTACCGGTTAATTCATTATCCCTAAAGAATGGAAGTCTCATTTTATTTTCATTAATTTCTAAATCGAACTAGAATCGGTAAATCAAAAATAGAGAAGAGTGTAGTACGAAAAATGCTACAATTATTATCGATATTTCTTGGGAATATAGACAACCTACATATGAAAATCCCCCCTTGAGTCTTTCAAATGAGCTGTCAAACCATCCATCCAACCGATTACATCCGATTCAAATTAAAATGGATGTCAACTTTCATTAGCTTCATGTCATGTAAACTTTATTCCCGGAGTGAAGAAATATTCTTCCCTGATATAATGTAACCAATAAATATAGAAGTGAAGGCGCTCTATGGACGTTTCCAGTTGCAGATAATAAAGAATGGATTCCATGGATAGATATGATAGATTACGTCCTGGTGGAAAATGCTATTAACCCATTGATGCCCACCGTAATACCCAATATTAATAGTAATTTAAAATGAAATTCTGGAATTAATTATAGATTTCTAAAGACATACTGTATTAATTAAGGATTTGTAAAAATCCGGTTTTACATAGAGCTTAGTAAAGTATAGCGTCCCATTTTGTAGGTGTGTTTTCTTATTTTATGTCCTGTGACCTTTCAAGGTGAAGACAGTTTTGGATCTCCACGACTTCCTATCTTTTGTAGTTCTAATCAACGTTTGTCCGATTATTATAGTCTACAGTCCTTGTTCTGACATGAATTAACACAAGCTAATTAAGTATGATAATTGAAGTTTCTCTCTTCATCATTTATCTTCATAAGAATATAATATATTTGTATATGTGAATATTTCATGATATTTATGTGTACATTTGTATTATATACGAAAATACAGGTTCTATGTGAATATTTGTATTTAAACTATAATTTTCCAAATGTGTGTGTGTGTATGTGATCGGATGTTGTATATGCATTTCCAGTTTCCATCCGATTTTGATTAAATTCTTTTTGTTTGATAGATGATTCTTCAGTACCGGTTTTGAGTCCAAATTGTTGGCGAAAATGGCTCTCTACTATTTCCTCTACATTATAACTCTCAGCAACATTTTACTATTTACTATTTGTTCTTGTATATATATCTTTCATAAAATTTTTTAATAAAAATAAATAGTTTAAATTATTAGAATAATATTATCTATATCTATAATTCTCAAAATGTGTGTGTGTATGTGATCGGATGTTGTTTATGTATTTCCACAGTTTCCATCCGATTTTGATGATATTTTTTTTGTTTGATAGATAATTCTTCAGTGTCGGTCTTTAGTTCAAATTGTTGGCTACAATGGCTCTCTACTACTTCCTCTCCATTATAACTCTGAGCTACGATTTACTATTTACTATATGTTATTGGATATATATTTTCCATAAAACATTTAATAAAAATAAATAGTTCAAATTATTACAATAATATTATTTATTATTATACAGTTCCATTTTCAGCCCCCCCCCTAAATTGTTAAGCCCCCCCCCCATTTGGGGATGGGCCTCAGTTTCACACAATTGATTTTCGGGTGGGCTGATTTTAAACTTAAACTGCTCCAATTAAACGGCAAAAATTCCCTGTAAAGAAAGACTCGGTCGAAGACTGGTTATTGTGCTAGTATATATATATTTGAAAGCAATGATGACAAAACAAGAATAAAAGGAAAAACAATAACCTGACCAGAAAAAATAGAGGACGAATAGAGTAAGAAAATAACAGAAGGAAAGGACAATGAACACCCACACTGATTGAACCAACTGATGCGACAATATCAATTTTGATGAAACATTTTAGTAAGAGACTGATTTTTTTTGTTTTGTCTTTTTACAAAAGTAGACTATATGCGAAATTCTATTGTAAATTTTGAAAGGTAAGTTTAATGTTTTTGGGTGCATCCTAATTTTTTTTAATGTCTGGCACCTTTTGGACACGTGGAGGGGGGCCTAAATCTGCGTACGTAACGCAATGGAAAGTGCTCTGGAAAATGAAAGACTGGCGGCATTTTGTGATGGGGTATTCCCACTCTGATTTCTGTGGACTGATAACGAGTTGAAAATTCTTGTGACTATGATTTTGCGTGCATTCAAATGTTTTAAGTTTAGATTTATTTTGTTAATTTTAATTAACTGATAAATATTGTTTTTTTCCATTTTTGTAGCAAGTAGTGTGGAATTTGTATTTCTTCCTTTAAGAGCCGTGTGTGGGTGTTCATTTGCCTCATTGGATGTAGAATTTAGTTGTTAATTGGTGAATTTTGTGAGTTTATTTTTTGGGGAAAAATAAGTTAATTAATTTTTGTGGGGATAAGTAGATTCGGCCAGCAAAGTTTGGGGTTTCAGAATATGTATGTGTCCTGGGAGGAAATTCTTATACCTGGCTATGCAGATAAGGTAACAAAGGTAGGGGGGTTAGAGAGGAAGTTATGTACTATGAAATATATAGTATCGAGTGGATATAACCCCAAGACACCCCCGGGGTCAATGAAGGGCCTTGACGACCAAAAGGAATTGGTCAAGTGTCTTGTGGGATGCCAAGTTGCGGTAGTGACTAAGGGATGAATGAACCCTTGTAACCACGGTAGAGTCAGTAATGGATTAGTTATGAGATTCTGAGCGGGTGTGGTTGTTTACCCCATTGGGGAAGCCAGGGGCAGAAGTAATTGGAAATGGTGCAAGTTGAGTTTTTGCACAAAGATGCAGATGGTTAATAAGAGTGATTATAGCAAATTAATGGTGGTAGATTTGTGAGGATTTTTAAGCAAATCTGATAATATGCAAATACAAAATTAATTAATTGGTTCTGGTTGAATAAGTAGGATAATAATGAACATTGTGTGTTGTGTGACTGTATGAAAGAGATAAGTGTAAATCATAAGTGTAAAATTTAGATGGGACGGATTTGGCTCACTTATGGATTTGACTAAATCTGTGGGTTGGGGATTTTTTATATGTATTGTTTAATTCAATATTTATTTGCATATAAAAATATACAAAATGTGGCACAAGGCCAAAAAGGGGGATTAGGGAAGGACGGTCATCATCTGTCTTAAATTAAAACTCAGCTAGTCACAAACACTGACCCACACATACCAACAATAGTCCTAGCACCAAAACAACACATTCTTCCATACCTTTTTACTTACTATCTTACTACATCCACCATAATTCCTCAAATTCTCTATGAAATTCTAACTAGTCCCCATATGTACAATTCAAAGTCTGGGGGGGGGGTTATAATTAAAAAAAAACAATGAATATTTACAATATGAATTAAATATTTACAAAAAAAACAAAACAAAATAAGGTTAGTAATAAAAAAAAACACAATACCTAAATGTGGCAGAAACATCAGTAAACCGCCCAGAAGAAATGCAGGAGATTCCGATGTCATCTGAAGCTCCTGATTGAAACCAATGGTAATTGTATTGAGTAAATTCACTATTTAGTATTTCAAGAAATTTTTGTGTGATTTGTTGAATATATCTGTTAAGAGATGTTAGTGTTATGTTCATTTTGTGTGATTTAGGCGACAATTTATCCATCGCACCCTGTAAACACATAAAAAAACAGGAGGTCTATTCAAACAAGCGTATCTACTAAAATAACGTTTGAAGTAACTCAATCACACACACAGACACACACACACACATATATATATATATATATATATATATATATATATATATATATATATATATATATATAATTGATTTGGGGATTTAGGCTAATTTTATAGAAATTCGTCGAGCTTAGAATCCTCAACGGAATGCAGAAAGCACTGGACGGCCGTTTCGTCCTTTCTGGGACTCATCAGCAGTGCGGATCCACTACCGAGAATCGAATCCGGATCGCTTCGATGCAACGCGAACGTCTTACCAACTGTACAACGTGACTAGTTTATGTCTTCTTCTTCCGTGGTACAGTTGCTATGAAGTTCGCGTTGCATCGAAGCGATCCGGGTTCGATTATCGATAGTGGATACGCACTACTGATGATTTCCAGATAGGACGAAACGGCCGTCCAGTGCTTCCTACATTCTGTCGAGGATTCTAAGCTCGACGAATTACTATTATATATATATATATATATATATATATATATATATATATATATATATATATATATAATTTCAGATAGATAGATAGAATTTCCCACACATAATGATGATATGGGTGAGTATGTATGTATGTGTGTGAGTAGCGTAGCGGTTAAGAACATGCAAAGCAATTTTTAGTGTCCGTTTTGGCACCTATATCATTAGAAAGTTATGATTCTCACTCTTATCTCCCCCTACGGTAGGTGTTAATTAAAAGGCATATTACACACTCTAACTTTCCTTACCATCAAATCTAGAACAACTACTGATTTTTCAGAACTTCTTTTCTTTGCGGCTAGCAACCGTACCCTGTCAAATATGTTCTACAAGGGTACGGTTGTACCCTTGTAAAATATAGATATATATAAAATGGTAACAAAAAAGGACATGTATAGTTAGAATCAGAAAGAGACCGTTGACATTTATTTGGCTTATAATATGGAGATCAAGCATAGAAATGTTAAAATGTCATTTTATATATATCTATATTCTTGCTTGATATTAAAACCACAGTAAAAACGTGGTAAATCTGAGTGTTTGTACACCCCAGGAGTCTCTACCGTGTAAACAATCAACATACTTATCCCAAAACTATCAACACGAGTTCAGTTTCAGCGTAATATTATTTTAATCTCTGTTTGCTTACAAAGTCAAATTCATAAAATTATCCAGTGAGATCATTTGTTCTGTCATCATATACTTTGTCATAAATTATGTTACTGTATCTTTTTCTCTTCTTTATGCTTTTAGGAGATAGGTGGCCAATAGTCTCAACACCTTCCAATGCAAGGTAGCTCTTAAGGTAGTAATGTTTTTCGTGTTACCATTCCTATCACATCCAATTACTTGCTAGATAGATTACCCGCTGTTTTCGCTCTGTCTCCTTTACAATCAATATGTTCATATTTTTAAAGAAATTATGCTACTGTATCATTTTCTGCTCTGTATGCTTTTGGGAGATAGGTGATCAGGGGTCTCAACACCTTCCAATCTAAAGTAGTTCTTAAGTAAGGTGTTAAGTTTTCTCTTTTTACCATTCCTACCACAAGCTTGATAGAGAGATTAACCGCTGTTTTCCCTCTGTCTCCTTTACAATCGATATGTTCTATGTAAGTACAAAACGCCAAACAATTTTCCTTATTCTGAATCGAAGACATTTTAACTGTTTCTTTCTGATTCAGCGTATGAGGAACGTGTGGGTTGTGTTATGGATAACGGTCGACTTGGAATGAGAAATCGGGAAGCCGATTTCAAATTTCCAATTGAGTTCGTTACATCTACGTAAGCGTAAATAACCTTGCAAAAATATGAATCTACTTATACGCCCCCATATTTATGGTTTAAATAGTAATAGTAAGGATTGTATGTGGAAAAATCTTTGCTAACACAATATAAGCTCGCTATAAGAAAGTAAGGCTCTTACAGTCAAAATATATTTTAGCTTTAAATAACCCATTTTCCTTAAAGTTTTCATGTTACCTTCATGTTTAGTCCGGAGTATTCCCAGAGTTTTAAGATTTCTATGCTTGATCTCCTTATTATAATCCAAATAAATTTCAACGGTCTCTTTCTGATTTTAATTATATATGTCCTTACTTGTTACCATTTCCTCTAAAACTTCGTTGTTGGTCACATATTCAGTCCTTTGGTATTCTCAGCATTCACCTGTAGAACCACAATTTTGTTTTGCCTCCAGACTGTTCTTCATCCGTGAAGAGATTGTTCACTTTCCCTGAACATATAGGAGGACGGATACTACATAACTATTCAACACTCATTTCTTGGTTTCTAGGAAATTTTTCCTGTTTCTTAATATACTGCTCAATTTTTAAAAGTCATTTTCTTATTCCATCGAACGTTCGATCGTTTTATATTTACATTTCCATTTTTTTATCAGACTAATTTGCACATATATATTTTCTTTTATCTCAACGCGCTCTCTCCGATCTTCGTCAGGTATCTGATGAATATTATCAACTTTTTTACTCACACCGTCGATCTACGACAGTGAAAAAACAGCGTAGATCGGAGTCGGGGTCTTATTGAAGGCACCAGTCTCTCTCAACATTTGTTAGATAAGCATAAAAATATTTAAGCAAAAATTATTATACTTTTATGTGCCGTGTCCCTTCAGGGCGTTAGCAATTATTGCTCTCTACAATTTCCTGTCCCATACAGTTCTTGAATATTGCGTCTTTCTTATCCTGACCCAACCCTGTTCCACCATCCATTTACTAAAGCTCACTAGGTAGGTTATGCGTTGTTTTCTCATGTCCCTCTTTCCTTCAACCTGTCCAGTGAGGATCAAAATCTCCAAGCTCTCTTTCCTCACTAAGAACCAGGGAAATTGCACATGTCTCTTTCTGACAGGGTGTTTATGCCTACATTTTGTTTCTATTTTTTATTCGTCGTTTAGGTTATTCTCAGCAGCCATCTGTAGAAGCACACCACTTTTGTTTCAAGTCTGCTCTTCATCCTCGAACAGATTGTCCAGCACTTAACGTCAATTACGAGGAGGGATATTACGTAACAATGCAGCACTCTTTTCTTGGTTTCTGAGCAAATTTTCCGGTTCCTTTATATTTTGTTTTGTTTACGTTTCTCTTCATTGTGCCTTCCATCATTGTACAGTACTATTCGATAAAAGTGACTCACCTGATTTTTTTTTACTAAATCTTCTCTTCTCCGATGAAAAGAAAGTTGAGCTAAATTCAAAGGATAAGCGATCGAAAATCCTAAGAAGAAGCTTTGAAAGCTCTTTGAATTTAGCAGTAAGTACTGTCAAGCATCCGTTCAGTATAATGTTCTGGGGATGCTTTTCTTTTCATGGAACTAGTTTCTTAAAACCTATTGAAAAGACCCTCAGGAGCGAGCAGTACAATAGAATTTTAGAGTCTTGTCTGCTCACTTCTGCTGAAAGGGTGCAAATCGAACCCACTAAACTCATTTTTATGGAGGATAATGCTTCCTGTCACAAATCAAAGTTGATGAAGGAATACTTTGATGAGAAGCAGGTGACTGTTATGACATGGCCGCCCTAATCTCCTGACCTCAACCACATAGAAAACTTATGCAGCATTATAAAGTACAGGCTCTCGAGAAAGTAGTTGAGCAACAAAGAAGATTTGATTGTGAATTTCATATCCGAATGGAATTCAATGCTTGGAGATGAGATTTGCCAGAACCTAATGAAGTCAATACCAAAAAGGGTTGAAAAGGTTAGTCAAAATAAAGGAGGATCCATAGATTATTAAATATTCGAACTATGTTACCAATTATAAATAATTTATACTTCTATTATTCTTTATTTAAAGCTGTTCGGTTATGTTTCTATTGATTAATAGTTGCAGGAAATAAGTGAGTCATATTTTTGCACAAAATTTTCCATAAATCTTATTTATATCCAAAATTATAATTATCAATAGAATACCTTAGGGTGAGTAAACGTTTTTTTACTAGGTAGCTGGGAAGGAGGTCTTTATATTAGTAAGATTAAAAATTAGTTTGATCCCCAAAAACAATAGACGAAAAAAATGTTTAAGTAAAATAATCAGGTGAGTCACTTTTAACGAACTGCACTGTATTTCCATATTTTCTATCAAGGCTAATAAACACCAATAATGTTTCTTTTGTTTTTATTTTACATTAGAAGTGCAATAATTCTAAATTGGCGTTTTTCGCTCGAAAGTCTTGTTTAATCGTTATCACCGTTTACAAATCAGTAAATAAACTAAGCCTCAAGGGATTACAGGGTGCGGAAGAGAAACAGAAATATTAATAATGAACGGGAAGATAAAAGAGTAATCAGGAGGAGAGTAGAAAACGATTGATATTGCATTTAAATTTTGTCAGATTAAAGTTGGGCCGAAAGCATGAAGCCGGAAGAGAGTTCCGCAATCGAGAAGTGTGTCAGAAGAAACTGTTAACATAGAACTTACGGTTAGATCTAGCCATTTCAAGTGTAAAGTAATTGGAACTTGCTGCCAAACTTATAGGGTCCTTAAATCCATACAATCTAGATACCATAGAGGACAGATCGTCACAATAATTACCATGAAAGTAATTATAGAAAAGGCTGAGGGAAGATACTTTACGCCGGTGGGAAAGTGACTGAAGATGAGATGTCAGATCAGGACCAATAACATTGCAGATTCTTCTTTGTATTTTATCAAGAATATTTAAATGTATAGCAGAAGCACTAGATCATTTGTAGGAGCAATATTCAATACATGTACAAATGGCAGACCTATATATATATATATATATATATATATATATATATATATATATATATATATGAGATAGATTATGGCGATAAACAACCTCGACACAGAAGACCTAACAAATGGTTCAATGTAATCTTTCCACTTCATATCGGCGGAAATCCTTAAGCCGAGAAGTTGTAATGTGTCACGGTTCGAAAGAAGAAACTATTAACATAGAATTTACGGTTACATCTAGCCAGCTCATCTGTAAATTGGTGAGATTTCGACACCAATCTAGTACTGCACCTAAATTGATAAAGTCGAGTTACTATAACGAATATCTGTTGCTAACATAAACAATCAACCATATCATCAGATTTCTCTCAGTTTTTTGTTCTCTTATATAGCGTCAAAAATTATGGGAAATGTCATTTTCCTTCTTCTATTCATACTGTATTGTATATATTTCCAACTGCGCCGTGTAGCTAGGATAAATGCTGAAGAGGCGTATATAAAAATTGGAAATTGTCAAATATGTAAAGCAGTCCTGCATGTTTACCCACCGCCGATTTTTGGATATGCTAGAATCATGCTGAGATGTTCTATGTACACTGTAATATGACTTCCAGACAACTTCCTTTCACGTCCTCCTGTTCACCTTGTCTATAGAAATGGTGTGATGAAATATGTCATTTAAACTAGTGATGTTTTTTTTAGCATCGATACAATATTTACACTGTTTCAGACATTACCAGCATTAATAGTTTAAGATTTACTGAACTGCTATGAGTTATTTACACACACACACACACACACACACACGCACACATATATATATATATATATATATATATATATATATATATATATATATATGTATATATATTAACTGCTATATCTAAATAAAATCATTTCACTGGTGTACTATGATATAATCGGGTCAAATACTACCGCCTATCTGTATCATGTTTTAATAACTTGACAGTGCGATACAAAGGAATAAATATTTTTATTTATTAATTGTTCTATTCTTGTTTCATCCTGCAAGCTCTTCGAAATTCGATTCTGTTGCGTTTCCATAGCTGACCAATTTTTTTTTAATCTGTCTCTACGTTAAGATAAGCGAAAGACTAATTCATTTTGGCATCGTTCTGCTAACGACCTTCTTGTCACAATCTGAACGTTCCGTTATGATTATTGTTTCTGTTTTTCCTGCTCATCTGAATTATATAATATCAACCCTCCTATGTGGAAGATTTATTTACCCCGGTCTCTCTTCTGAGACAAGATGTGATACAAGGTCACGTTTAACGTGAGGAACCTGAGCGCGTACACTCAGTCCAGGTACAAAAATTGCCCAACCCAAGCAACGGTTAGTTGCGTTGTAATCGGTATGACTACCGATCCCCTCCTCTAGTGGAATGGCGAGTGCAGTCCCAGACTGTCCTTCCCCGGGAGAGAACACGTCACAGATTTTATATTCCCCAGACAGAACCACACCTGTGTCGCACCTACATCTGGCAGTTCGATGCCAGGTGTGCGACAGACTTGTCGAAATCTCTGGCTTCGAGTAGAGAGGAAACCTGATGAGGCTATGCCTACGGGCAGCGTCTCGTCTGCGGCGGTAGACAAACCGGACCCCGTATATGCGTGGTCTACCGGAAATCTTTGCCCGAGTCTATTCGAAAAACCGGCCTTGTGCCACACCCTGCCTTGTCGGCAGATTGGTTAATATCAGTCGCACTCTTCCCGAAAACTGAGACGCAACAATGAGATGATAACACTCCCCCGATATGGAAATGAATGCTGAACATCTTTACTTGAGGTAAGAGATATGTGTTTCGCCAGATGAATAATTAAACGCTGGCATCCCGTTCCCACCCCTTCACCGTTGAAACTTTTAGATGTAGATTTCTCTTCTACACCAATAGCTTCATGTCTCGCAAATCTCGCCTGTGGAACTCCCTTCCTTATTCCTGTTTCCCTGACAAATACAATCTCCAACTATTTAAGTGTAACGTCAATCGACATCTCCAGTTGCATTGATCTATCCACTTCCCTTGTCCACATCCTTTCACCTTTCATTCCTATCTGCTCTCGCTCCAAATCTTCTGTAACCCCCTTGCCTTGATCGATCCACTATCTTTCTCCACATCCTCTCCTTTACCACTCCTATCTGCTCTTCCTCCAAACCTTCTGTAACCTCTTGCGTGCTAGTGGCCTCCAGCCTTGCTTGGGGTGATACACTTAAAAAAAAACAAAAAAAAACACTGAAAACACCAGTTCTCGTTCGATTAGCGAATTTAAGCAATATCTAGTTTTAATTCTTCTACAAAAAATCTTCAGGTTATTTAAGTCAGTATTTTTTTTTAGATTTGTGAGAATTTTCGATTTTTTTTTTTTTAGTGATGCAAGTCATACTAATTAACCAATAGCTGGAGGGAGAAGAGGTGGATTCATGCTTTTCCAAATATTATTTGCGTGTAAATGCATATAAAGAATTCAATGGCAATTGGATTCCGGCACTCAGATTAAGAACTCCGAGCAATTATCCATTACACGACCCGCACATCCAATTTTAAATCACCTGGTATCATCCCTAAAAGGTCAACCATCTAGGTACTAACTAGGTTCGACGTTGTTTAACTTCAGTGATCTTACGTCTGTTTCAACGTGATGTGGCCGTCAGAAAGAGCGTCGACTTTGGTCAGTACTCAGATGAGGGAAGACAGGGTAATGTACGTAACCGTCTCCAATCGGTAATATGTTTTGGCTTTAAATGACTGTTGATAAACCATAGAATGCAAACCAAATAATATACAGAAGAATGCTAAGAATAACATGGACGGATTATATAAGCAAGGAAGAAGTTTTTAGGGAAATAGAAACAAAACAGATACTTTTTCTTAGAGTAAAAAAAAAGACAGTTGACATTTCTAGAACATATGATGACATGCGGATACGAGAACTTTCTACTAAATTTCACTTTGAAGGCAAAAATGACACAAGCTCGTTATATAAGTTACTGGCAGTTTCAAACCAGTAACCTATTTAACGGTCTTGTGTAAACAGACGAAGTTATGTCCTGGGAAAGATAGTAAAAAATAAAATAAGTATTACTAACAGCTACAATGTATAGGAAGTTATGGAATGTTATGATCGCCAACGTCCTCAGGGGACATGGCATATAAAAAAACGATGGTTACATGCGAAAGATTCTGATTTCAAAGTTAGACTGTACTATGTATGAAAGACCGCCATCTTTCTTATACTTTGAAGACAGAACGCCCTCTTAACACACGTGATAATTTGAACTTTGAACCCATTTAAGATCATACATATGTAATGAGTTTAATGTTTCATATCATAGAAAATCATTAAAATCCTCGTACAAGTATTCATTTCATTTTGGGCAGGGATTATATAAGTCTAACATAAGCAAAATCATGAGCACTGACGGTAATTTTAACTTGAGGTTACAGATTTATTGGGGCACAAGGAACGAATATTGTCCGGTCTCCTCAAAGATGGAAAAGAGACCTGAGGGAGTCCATGATATATTCACCATCCTTCTGGAGAAGGATGGTGAGGATATCATGGACAGAACATGTGTACAATGATGAGGTTTTGGAGAGGATACAAACAAGGAGGAAGCTTATAATTAACATCGGGAAGAGGCAGCTGAAATTTCTGGAACACGTAACGAGAAAGGAGGGCTAGGAGAATCTGATACTCAGAGGTCGAATAGAGGAAAAAAGAGACAGGGGAAACCAACGCATGACATACCTAGCGGTCTTAACCAGGTGGATAACAGAACGTGGCCTGGGGGAAGTAACAAAGGGACAAAGCTTATTGAGAGCTACAAGGGATAAAGGGAAGTGGAGAGCCATGATCGTCTACATACGGAAGGGACACGACACATAAAAAGAAAAAGAATATATACATTGCATTTGCGCGTTGTGGAGCAATTATCAGTGGCAAAAGTAAAATTGGTTTGTCGTGTTTAAATACTAACCGAGGCCGTAGCGTTTACATTTTCACGCATACCGTGGAACAAAAAGGAATCCAAATCAATTTTGTCTTGGAGGAATTCAGAACCGTTTGGGTGAGAGGCAAAAAAAGTTCGACAGTCCTATCATGTACGTCTTAGCTACATGTTTATAATGTACAACTGATAAATTGAAATTTGAACAATTTATATCACATGGACTTTGAATTAGAATTAATCTTTGTAGTATCGTGCGCAAATTAGATAGACAAGTATAAATAGAGAACAACTGGCATGGAAACAGCCATGCCTAGCAAACCCGGTTGGTATTCAAGACACGGATAAATGTACTACGACTACTACTACGCAGAGAGTTGTGCAAAACATAACACACTTCATAACAAAAAAATCTTTAGAATCACTGCTGAATTTCTATCTATTGGGCAGTGATCATAAAAGGATAACCTTAATAAAACCTCATGTACAAACAGCAGTTATTTTTCCAAGGAATTAATTTTAATATTCGAATTTTTCACCGGCGACTAAAGTTTTGTTGGGTAGTAACATACATATCTTATGTGCGTGATTCGTAGCATTTATGAATGTGGAAAGACACTGTAATAATAATAAATTCAAATTTTATTTCCCCCTGTTTATGGATAATTACTGGACAGACTGGGGTATCTAAGTTTGAAGAAAGACAGCTTTGAATTCATAAAACAGTTTAGCTACTACACTCTGTAAAAACATATTTATTATTGAAAATACTTCAGCAACCATTGTGGGTCTGTGGCTCTATACTCCACAGTGGAGTCAACCTGTTTAACATACTGTATATATTTGTGAAAGTATTACTGACTTCTACCAATTTATAAATGAAAGTAACAGCTCTTTACTGTCGCAAAATACTCCGACGAAATATTTCAGTTAATTTATTGTTTTCGCTTGTCTGGTGAATTCTTGCAACTGCGTATCTGTTTTGTTCGTAGGTTACAGCTGGATACTGTAAGCTTTTCCTCCGCCGGAATGCTAACTCCTTAATTGCTCTCATGATTCTTTTGTGAAATACCGGCTTTTGACATCTGAAATTGCCGCAGGGAACTAGCAACAGCTTTCTCATCACGTTCGAATAGATTCTTGGCTATGTTACTTCTGGTTTTGAAACCATAACGTTCTAAATATTTAAAATAAAAATAACGGATTAAACAATTCGATTATTTCTATCAGTTTTTAAACGTTGTAATAATCCCTGTGTTATGAATAATAAAGAGTGGTCTCCCTTTGTTTTCTTACTCTCCTCTTTGAGAGAGTTAGTTCTGTTTATTGAGACTATAAAAGAACACTATACGCGAACAATGTATTCGAAGTTGAATAAAGCTTTCTTAAAGCCTACACCTGCGTACTTTTGTCATCAAACCCTGTTTGCTCATTTCAGCTGTCCAATCACAATCGAATTTGGACAGTTTGGTTCTCTTCATGAAATAAACAGAAAAAGTATGAATTCAGAAGGCAAGGGTAAACGGCATTATAATTTTTCTAAAATCAGAGAAAATTACGTGTAATAAAGATAGAATGTGCGGAGAGCCATGATCAGTTACATTCCGTAGAGAATTCTAATTGACCCCTTAATTTCTATCCTAAAATGGCATATTATTTATAAAACTTAAAATAAGAAAGGTTCGTAAAAAAAGTATTAATTATAGGTTTCTTCCTATAATATATTAATCATCAACGTCTCAAAACTGTAAGGGTGAATTTTATTTTTATTTTGTGCTTATACCTGTTTAGTGGCCCTTATTAGCCCTCCCAATCCCAGCCATTTACACAGCTTCCTTGGGGCCGATTACTCGCCGTTTCTCTCTGCCCTTCTCTATGTCATGTCAGAGTTAAATTCCCCATCTTTTCTCTTGATGTGTCTTAAATCTTTTCAAAGCTTTCTTTCTGACTTTGTCCATTTCTTTCCAATTTCCTCAAAGTTGTATTATCGCTTACATCCATGGTATTCTTAGCCTCGATCAGTAGAACCATATCTCATTTGACCTGGATCAATAGGTGGTAACTCTTCTTCATTTAATTAGCAGACAAAATACCAACGTCCATGGATTCCAAGCCTCCAGCAGCTCCTTCTTCATTTCACGAAAAGCGAGGACTGGGGAACAGCGACGCCAGCGTGACAGTTATCGGTGTGAGTGGATAATTTTCAGATTGTTCGAATACAGCCCCATATTTTAAAAAAATACCGCGTTTCATACCTTGAGAAGGTAAATAAACAGCCTGAAGCCTCCTTTTCCTCTGTGAGGAAATTATCCCGCAATCACTGACATTTAGATATTAAGCCGCGTTTTATCATAAAATGATTAAATTATAGAATCACAAATGGATGTATTCAAGGTTATGTTTTACGGTATATCAACCTCAATGGGTTATTTAATGCTGACAAATGTTTTTTTTTATCGCTTGCACTATTTTTTTCCAAATATGTATTGATGGTAATATTTAAAAAAAAAAACTATAGCTGGTAATATTTTTTCTTCGAAAAGCCATTGCTGGCAATAATTCTTCTTCGAAAATCCATTGCTGGTAATGTTTTTTCTTCAAAAATCTATTGCTAGTAATATTTTTCTTCAAAAATATATTGCTGCTAATATTTTTTCTTCGAAAATCCATTGCTGGTAATTGTTTTTCAAAAATCTATTGCTGGTAATATTTTTTTCAAAAATGTATAGCTGGTAATTTTTTTTTCAAAAATCTATTGCTGGTAATCTTGGTTTGTTTTGTTTTACGGTATATCAACCTCAATGCTTTTTTTTAATGCCAACAAAATTGTTTATTGTTGGTAATATTTTTTACAAAAAATATATTGCTGGTATTATTGTTTTCTTCAAAAATCTATTGCTGATAATATTTTTTCAAAAAATGTATAGGTGGTAATATTTTTTTTCACAAATGTATTCCTGGTAATATTTTTTTTTTCAAAAATCTATTGCTGGTAATAATGAATTGCTATTAATAATATTTTGCTAAAAAAGTATTTCTGGTGTTAAAACCTATAGTAATTTCGCCCCAGATTAGAGCTTAAATATTTGCCGCTAGCTGGGACCCTAACAGGTGATATCACCCTGGATCATGGTGGACCTGGAAAAACCAGCATTTAAGACGTAGTTTCATGCTCCTCAAAACCTCCTGATCAGAGGCCTTGCTGTCGGACATAGTTTATCGTCTTATCCAGGACACGGATGTAGTTTATCGTCAAACCCAGGTTAGGAATATATTCAAGACAATGAAATTATACGAAATTCTAGCGTGAGTTTGACATATTTGTGGCACACTGTACGCATCTTGGAACAGTGGATAAAACACTGCCACCGACTTCTCAAAAGGCCTGGCAAAGTAGCACGCCAGTAGGAAATGACATCACCTAGGCATCACTTTGTTGTGGCGAAGACAGAGGATGTACAGTACAAAGAGAAGGAATTAACAATGAACCGAAAAAAGGGTAAAAAAATACGTAGAAATCGTAAAACCTGCACAGTTCTTCGTTTCAAGTTGATTTTCTCGTGATGCGATGCAGCCAGTGACTAATTTCTTTTAAAACGAATATTCCCATTCGAAAATATTGGTACACCGACGAGATCAGTTAAAAGTGAGACATATTCTGAGTGAAATTTGAGCAGTTATTAGCATGTAAATTACGGCATATGCAATCTCAAAATGTAATGCATAGCTTGTTGCCTGTAAAGTTTAATATATCAAACGCATTTTGATATATTTTTTTTAAGCTTATCACCCCAAGCAAGGCTGGAGGCCACTAGCACGCAAGGGGTTACAGAAGGTTTGGAGGAAGAGCAGATAGGAGTGGTAAAGGAGAGGATGTGGAGAAAGACAGAGGATCGATCAAGGCAACGGGGTTACAGAAGATTTGGAGCGAGAGCAGATAGGAATGAAAGGGGAAAGGATGTGGAGAAGGGAAGTGGATAGATCAATGCAACTGGAGATGTCGATTGACGTTACACTTAAATAGTTGGAGATTGTATTTGTCAGGGAAACAGGAATAAGGAAGGGAGTTCCACAGGCGAGATGTGCGAGACATGAAGCTATTGGAGTAGAAGATACGTCTACATCTAACAGTTTCAACGGTATAGGGGTGGAAACGGGATGCCAGCCTCGTAGGACGTTTAAATTCATGAGGCCCAGGGACCAGCGAAAGCAGCTCCTCGGAGCAATTACCGTGAAATATTTGTAAAAAGAACAGAGCGAGGCAACGTCGCGTCTGTGAGAGAGCGACTGCAGACGAGGTGACAGATCAGGGCCAATTACATTGCATTTAACATTCCATATTGAATTTTATATACTGAATATCGTCTTTTCTCACATCGGGATCTATACTGATGAAACAACTATTTATTCATGTCTTATTAATACCCCTGATCGGTTAGATAAGGAATGGTGTAAAATCTGATGCTAACTGGGGCAAGAAATAACTTGTTTATTTAAACGCCTCCAAAACGAAACTGCTCTTTTTTAATCGACTTAGAGAAACCGATTCTGACCTCGAGGAGAGTGACAAACTGCTCCCTCTCATGCTAACGTTTTCTGCTTACATTGAATCCGTTGCTAGGTCTGCTTCTATGAAAATGTGTTCAGTGTGACGTGCTAGACAACTTTTCTCACCTGAAATATGTGCCTACCATTCGTTCATCAGGTCTAGTTCTTCTATGTATTTACAGATTCTTCATAAAATCCAAAACTAATGTGCAATGTTGTCGGTCATGACCTGGCATGCACGCTCTGTCACTTTCCAATCACCGTAAAATAATTTCTCTATATCTTTTCTATAAATATTTTCATAGAATTTGTTCTTTGGTAGCTTAACTTTACGAATTTTCAGCTAGGCTGTTAAAGCTTTGTCATTTTACTGTTGCAATTGCTTGATCAAACCGTAAGTTCTATGGTAATAGCTTCTCTTGCACCTATTGCTTTTGGAACTCTCTTCATGATTCTTGATTTAATCTTCAACTATGATCTTCAAAATTTAAATGCAATATCAATCGTTATATTTTGTCTTCTTAACTCCTGTTCTTTTATTGTTCTCTCTCTGCCTAATAATGTTTTTCTATTTTATATTCTTTCATACTTAGTAACTACATATGTCTTAGAGGATTTATCACTTTGCTTGGGGAGAATTTGTTTTAAACTGTTGCTAAAGACATTTTTTGTTACGGCTGTTACAATAATGAGGGAACGCAGTTAAATAAACTTGAGCCTTGTCTATAAATTTGATTGGCATAATAAAATTCCCTCTGAATTTAATACGAAACTGATCATCTGTGTATAAATACGAGGCCCTTTAATAAATCTGAAGACATTTCTCTATACGCTTAAATAGATCTGATCACTTGTCTACGAATTTGATTCGGTTAAATAAAATTGATCACTTGCATATAAATTCAATGCGCTTAAATAATTCTGTTCACGTTTCTGTTAATTTACTAGGGCATGGTATCAGTAAATTGTATCAATTGTCTATAAATTGGATACAGTAATTGGAATCAGATTACTAGTGCATTCATTTTAATAGGTAGCATTTTTCTACGCTCAAATCTCTTGTTGTCATAACAAATTTTGCTGACATGACAAATTTGAATATTATTCACTCATGTTTTTGCATACAATGCAGTCTTTTGTTTTGTCAATAAATTTGGAATTTGAGATCATAATGCAATTTTCCCATTTCTTAGGCAAATGACCCGACTTTTCTAGTTTGAAACTTGCGGTCTACGGTTAACCGTTATCTTGCAGGACCCCATGAACTTCATTTTTTGATCTTCCTTACGCTCATACAAAATACACAGAAACCCTCTACCATGAATAGCTCACGGGGCTTGTATGAATTGAACGTTAGTATAAAATAAAAACATCATACCTAAAAGAAAATGTTTATGACCTTGGAGATTAACTCTTTGAGCCCTGCGTTCCTGAACAATTTTAACCCTTCTGTCTGAGCTCCTGAGTCAAAATTCGCAAATACTTGGTATGTAATTTTTCCCGGTAAATATAAAATTAGTTACAAGTGTTTACCCACGATTCAACCGGTGGCTGGGCATTAAACCATTCTTTACCACAGTTCAAACGGCGGTTGTACATTACGTCATATTATCTAACACCGGTAAAGCGGTGACAAGGGCTCAATGGGTTAAGTACTTCTTATTCTATTTGCCATCTTCTGTCGGGGGTGGATAATCAGGTTCCTTCAAAATTTCGTCTCTTTTATTGCTTTCAACCTTCAAAAAGATGATTCCCATTGATTGTCTTAAATATATATCCTATGAGTGTTAAATTCTCCAGGTCTGCTATCCTTATTATATATTCAAGAACTATTAACATTTTCTTTCGGTTAGTAAATATGAGAATCCCCATAGTTCCTCTTTTTCATTTAAAACCCAGTTTCTCATATGTTCTGTCATTGATATTCTTAGAATTTGTCGTTCTAACGACATCTCTCCTGGCTTCAAGGTCCTTTAAAACGAACACGCTTGACTGGAAAGGTAAAGCCATATCACTATTTCAGAGGCAGAATTTACTCTGCTTCAACAGATTTCTGATATTCTCTATAGACACTCTTTTAGTTATTCGTTCAGTGAAGTGAAATGTGCTGTGGAGATTGTAATCGTCTTTACTTAGTCGACTATTGTTAATGTATTTTTTTTATCAGGTTGTTTCTAATTTCCTTGTTGGATGAATGTCACCTGGCTAAGAAAGGTGACATCCAGTCTACAAGATTTCTCAAAAGCCGATACCCTCAATGATGTGTCAAGTGCATGATCTTAAATAAGCTTGCCTCGCTCGCCTTCCAAGCAGAGTTGGGTTTTCGTGTTCTTTGCATTGTCTTGTCCTTCCTGGCTTCATTTAGTGGAATGGCCAGCCTGAATATGACAGCAAATCAATAAAATTGAATCATTTTCTTTGTAATTTCTCGAAAAACTAAATGTATCATTGCAGAATAGCAACACTCTCTTTCTCTTTCTTCTTTGCAGTTTATATATTTGTATTCATTGGTTCTTTCTCTCTTTCTCTTTCTTTTTCTTCTTTGCAGTTTATATATTTGTATTCATTGCTTCTCTCTCTCTTTCTCTTTCTTTTTCTTCTTTGCAGTTTATATATTTGTATTCATTGGTTCTTTCTCTCTTTCTCTTCTTTTTCTTCTTTGCAGTTTATATATTTGTATTCATTGCTTCTTTCTCTCTTTCTCTTTCTTTTTCTTCTTTGCAGTTTATATATTTGTATTCATTGGTTCTTTCTCTCTTTCTCTTTCTTTTTCTTCTTTGCAGTTTATATATTTGTATTCATTGCTTCTTTCTCTCTTTCTCTTTCTTTTTCTTCTTTGCAGTTTATATATTTGTATTCATTGCTTCTCTCTCTCTTTCTCTTTCTTTTTCTTCTTTGCAGTTTATATATTTGTATTCATTGCTTCTTTCTCTCTTTCTCTTTCTTTTTCTTCTTTGCAGTTTATATATTTGTATTCATTGCTGCTTTCTCTCTTTCTCTTTCTTTTTCTTCTTTGCAGTTTATATATTTGTATTCATTGGTTCTTTCTCTCTTTCTCTTTCTTTTTCTTCTTTGCAGTTTATATATTTGTATTCATTGCTTCTTTCTCTCTTTCTCTTTCTTTTTCTTCTTTGCAGTTTATATATTTGTATTCATTGCTTCTTTCTCTCTTTCTCTTTCTTTTTCTTCTTTGCAGTTTATATATTTGTATTCATTGGTTCTTTCTCTCTTTCTCTTCTTTTTCTTCTTTGCAGTTTATATATTTGTATTCATTGGTTCTTTCTCTCTTTCTTTTTCTTTTTCTACTTTGCAGTTTATATATTTGTATTATTTTGTTCTTTCTCTCTTTCTCTTTCTTTCTTCTTTTCATCTTATATATATGTACACATTGATTCTTTCTCACCTTCTTTATTTTTTACAGTCTGCCTTCTCTTTTACATTTTCCTTTACTTTTCCCCTCACCTTTTCTTTCTGGATTCCGCCTCCATTTTTTTTCGTTTATTTTTTTCCTAACAGTTTAGAACAATTAAGCATATTTCAAAATTCCACTTCTATTTTACCTGCCGGCGTCTTTGTTTTTTTTTAAAATTTCAATTGGCTTGACAGGTTCAACACTGAGAAGATTTAATTTGGCATGAAAGGTAATGTTTTGCTGAAAAGCAACTTATGATTTGCATTAATATTACCAAATGTTCGGAGTCTTGCTGACCCCTAAGTTTCACTGAGTGCCGTTGAATGCGAAAGTTTTTTTTTTATGCTACTTGGCTTTGATGTAATTTATCAAGCGTGTCGGAATTCTTTCGAGATTTCTATTTGTGAAGACACAACACACATTTCTGAATTTTCTTCATTACAAAAAATGAATAAAAATGTCAAAACTCTCAAATGCCAGCTGAGTGTTACATCATCGAGCTAACATTTTTGCCCGAATAAAATTTTTGCTTGCCCAAAAATTTACTATATGGGTCAAAGTAAACATAATTCTGCTTCTTCCTCAGATCTTTACTTAATTATTTAGTTATTTTTCACATCCTGTACACCCTGTCAATATCTCATAAATAATAGACTATTCCACTTTGATCATTAGGAAAGACATATCAGAGTCGCTGGTTGGAGAGAGAGAGATAGAGAGAGAGAGAGGGACAGAGAGAGATGGATATAGATATAGATATATAGAGATATAGAGATATAGATAGATAGATATAGATAGATAGGTAGATATAGATAGGTAGATATAGAGAAATAGGTATAGATAGATAGATAGATATAGATAGGTATATATAGATAGGTAGATATAGATAGATAGATAGATAGATAGATAGATAGATAGATAGATAGATAGATATAGATAGATAGATATCGATATAGATAGATAGATATAGATATAGATGTATAGACATATAGATAGATATAGGTAGATATCGATAAATAGATATAGATAGATAGATATAGATATAGATAGATAGATAGATAGATATAGATAGGTAGATATAGATATATATATATATAGATAGATAGATAGATAGATAGATAGGGAGATAGATATAGGTAGATATAGATAGATAGATAGATAGATAGATAGATAGATAGATAGATAGATAGATAGATAGATAGATAGATAGATATAGGTACATATAGATAGATATATGTAGATATATATAGATATATGTAGATATATATAGATATAGATATATAGATTGATAGATAGATAGATAGATAGATATAGATAGGTAGATATAGATAAATATATATGTATATATATATATATATATATATATATGCTCCTGAAAATTTATTTCGGTTGAGCTCTCTGGGGAGGATGTGTGGGTTTGTAAACAGTGACTATTACGGCTAATAATGCAAGAATCTTCGGTAAATCGAATCGAGTTCTCTCAGTCACTGTGTGTTTATCTAAATATAAATACGCTTAAATTCACCTTCTTCTCTGCCGTGCGCCAACGGCTTCAGGGTAAAATTTCCGACTGACGCGAAATCAGCCGCTTTTCGATTCTACCCAGAGGCAACCGGACGTCTGGCCACACTGATGAGCTGTGATACAGCGAAACAGTCTGTCTGTGGATGACAATATATATATATATATATATATATATATATATATATATATAGATAGATAGATATGATAACACTCTCATGTCTCTTAGCGGCTTCTTCAGGGAAAAGGAAAAGATACTTCTTTTCTTAATGTCTTCCTTTCATACCTATGACCGTCCTTGCAATCATATTTTGATAAAATTGTTGAATTCAAAAGTTTAACAAAATAATAGAAGGATTTTTTTTTCAATCGGTAACTGGAGTATTGTGATTCTTCAGTAAATTCCAATTTTTCGAAAAATAATGGTGATTTTAGAATAAAGCGTCTACTTGTGTTAAAGTATATTATTTGTAAGAACCGCTGTTTGATATCATCGGTCAAACATCATTTCAAAACATGTCTTGGAGGTTTTGCAGGATTATCAGAAATATTTTTCTTTATGGACATAACTGAGTGGTTACAATTTTATGATCATAATACCCGGGTTCGAATCTCACTATGATCGATTTGCCAGGAATGGGACTTCTTGATGTTATCGACTTGTAGAGACGATCCCAGCGTAAAGTGGTTGAAAACCATACCACGGGTTGACCTATACGTTGCGACTGAAATCGGGTATGATGGTCGATCTAGCATGATACGAAAGTCATCGTGACCGAGGGTTTGAGAGTATTGACATTAGTTACAGAAAACCTAATTAATGCCCCCCTCAGCATCGTAGCAAATTTAAAACCAGATGGGTTCTGTGGGTGTTAAATAAACACAAATGTGCCTGCGCAGGCGCCTGCAATAGGGATTGGCTAGTCGCCCTAACAGACAGCCATATTCGGACACGGGCGACAAGACATTATTTACTTTAATAAATTTTTAAAACTGTTGACAAAAATGTAGTACTTATTCTTAATTATTAAAGTATCGTCCTTTTTAATTTTATATCAATCTTTCGAGAATTGCAATTCGAATATTATATACGCCCTCATTTTGAACATTATGAAGAAGCAATGCGTTTACTTTTTTGCTTGATTATAATGCTTCTCAAAGTACTGCCAACAAAGCATGGAGTGAAGGATGCTGGTTTCTGGGTTTCCGCAGTGTGGACACGCGTGTTAAATATCAAGGTGTTACAGGAAGTTCATCTGCAAATATTAAACAACAGCTGAAAACACTAGCCGGATTTAAACCACGCCAAAGTTTCAGAGAAATGTCTCAGATAATTGATGTTAGCTTTTTCAGGAATATCGGACTATCGCAAGAAAATTGTCATGAGGAATATATTCGATTAATTGCTTACACATAAACTTACCGAATGTCAAAGACTTCTACACTTTCAAGGCTAATGAATCTACGAAATTCGAATAATCCTGATCGAATAGCGAATTGTGATGACAAATTGGTCCGTTATGCCAATCGTAAAAGATCCCTTAAATGGATTTATCATAACTGAGCCCACCCCACAATTTCAAAACGGGAATTGCACCGATAGATGATTATGGTGACTGTCTGATGGTCAGGCATCGGTGTTATCAATTACAGCTTACCAAAGCGGCATTGCCGAATTTTACTATCGGCAACTGGATGAAATTCACATTCAGTTTAGCAAAATGCGACCGAAACAGATTAATCGACGAAGTCCAATTCTGCTTCATGACAATGCTCGGCCACATGTAGGAAAGATGGCACAAGAAATGTTCAAAGACATGAAATACGAAATATCACTACACCCACCATTATTCCTCTGATCTTCTCCAACTGTTTAACACCGTTTCAAGCATCTTGACAATTCTTTAAACTAAAAGACAGTTGCAAAGAATGTGCAGAAAATGCATTCAAAGATTTCTTGGCACTCAAAACTTTAGAGATTTATCGTAAAGGCATAAATGACATTTTATATATATATATATATATATATATATATATATATATATATATGAAAGTGAACACTTAGAGGCGACAGTCTGTTTCATGACTACCCACAATGCACCAATGACCAGTATATATAAATAGCCGAGATAAATAACAGCACTTGTAGCCCGACGATTGCATCTAGCATGAAACAGACTGTCGCCTCTAAGTGTTCACTTTTATATTTACACACGCGCTATCTCTGATATTGAGCACTTTATCCCATAAATATAACACATATTAAGACTATATTTTCTCATATATATATATATATATATATATATATATATATATATATATGCAATAGCAGGCCACTCGTACTTGAGGATACCCGCTTATTATTGCTATATAAAGTGTGCTATATATGAAATATAGCACACTTTAAGACTATAATTCTTTATGTATATATATATATATATATATATATATATATATATATATATATATATATATATATATATATATATATATATATATATATATATTTCCAATGGCGGAAATATAAAGAGGTTCAGTGTTCCTATTACTACCGATTTAAACACTGTTTAAATACATTAATTCAGCAATAAATGGTCATCCTAAAATTGGGCATTATTTCCCGAACAATCTAATATAAATGTTCAGAGGTAGTACCAGTTGTAATATATGGGCACGGGGTCGAATGTTTAGAACGTTCGGATTCTGACCATGAGACTCGGTTTCGAATCTCACCAAGGTCTATTTCTTAGAATGGAGACTTTCTCATGTTATCGGAGTGGATCGACGACAATCCTAGCGTGCGGCATCTTTGGGAAATGTGTGGAAACCATATCGTGATTTGGCCCAACCCTTATGAGTGAAATTGTGTAGACGGAACCCTTGGGGGCTGTCGATAGCTGTGGTACCACGAAGTCACAAGTCTTTGTGGCCAAGATCTTGGTTGTATTGGCCTTGTTCAAATTGTTGATCACGCTACGTAATACGCCATGTAACTAAGTTCTGCTCAGCATAGTTGAAGTATAAACCACAGGTTGGTTCTGACTAAAGAAAAATTCGCCTAGCAATAAGGATTGGCTAGTTGCAATAGGGAGTGGCTAGCTATACTAGTTGTAATAAATTGTAAGCAGGAAATAGTTGATGCCGAGCTTCATGAAGGGTAGATGATATATATTTGCATTGATATGTATTTCTTGTAACGACGAATATGATTCAGTGGAATTGTCTAAAGGTCATCATTAATATTCTATAGCCGATTTCTAATTGAAATAGTCTGATGCATGGATATATCTTCTTGACTTTTTATTGGATTAAAACGGTATTAAAAACATATCCCTTGGCCAGGTAACGTGGCAATATTACACAATGGAAAAACGGATAAACGCGATTAATTATTCTTGAATATATTAAGAAATATGAAGGAAACAATAAGTGTGGGAGAGGGAAGGAGAACAATCTAACCACCTAGATTTCAGCTCGAAATTCCTCCCATTAAAAATATGGCGATGGCCGAAGAACCACAACTGAGAAAGTTCGGAAGATACAATGACCAAAACATTTTCAGCGTCACAAAGAAGATACGCATGCTGGTTTTAATAATAATGCACATATACGGATAATTTCTCATCTGAAAAATATCTGTAAACATTGCGATAACGTTGCGAGTATAACAAAAAAGACGAGCATACCGGCTCTAACAGCAAAATATACAATAATAATTCCTCCCCTTAAAAATACCTATAATGACTAATAAATCGGTATGAGACAAAATGTTGCGAGTATAACCACCAAGATGAACATGCCGGACTGAATCGCAAAGTATACGAATATATACGTCAGGCAAAAATAAAACCCTTTGAACTATTGCTACAGCTGCAAATATCATAATGGCAATTACTACTGAAATGATTCCACAGTGGGAAGAATTTCAGGAAAAAAAATGGCACTTAATAACATTAAAACAGTAACAATTTTTCTATTGTGTGAAGCTGGGATATTATTTTTTCCCTGACCTTGGAAACTGTTATCAGGGAGAAAAGAAAACTGGTAAAATTGAAAATGCGCTGAATGTCGACAACAAACCAGTTAGTGCCTTCCTTCTCACATTTTCTACCGCTTCTGTCCCCGCTTCCTTTAAGATGTTTGCTTATTTTCTGTAGAGAAAGCCTCTTAAAAGCCATTGTGCATTTCATTCTATTCGTCCGTTTGAGATCTATTTTACAGACATTCAAAAGAAGAACGCTATTTTTATCTCCAAAAGCTTGTTCTTCTAATATAAACTTGTGATATTTTTACTCTAGAATTCACTTAGTACAAGTCTGGAGAGCCACTGAAAGAAGAGTCTTGATGTTAAAATGGTTTGGTTTGTTTGGTTTGTTTACGGCATATCAACCTGAATGGATTATTTAATGGCGACTAGATTTTATTGCTGGTAATATTTTTGTTCAAAAATGAGTTTCCGGTAGTATTATTTTTCCTTCAAAAATCCATTGCTGATAATATTTTTCCTTCTAAAATAAATTGCTGGAGATATTTTTTACTTCAAAATTGTATTGCTATAATTTTTTTTCAAAAATCTATTGCTGGTAATAATTCTTTTTTCAAAATGTATTGCTGAGAATATATTTTTCTCAAAAATATATTTCCTGGTAATATTTATTTAAAAAATATTGCCTTTAATTATTTTTTCAAATAAGCATCGCTGGTAAAAGATTTTTTCAAAGAATGTAATGCCGGTAAAAAAAATTTCTTCAGAAATGTACTTCTGACAATATTTCTCTTTCAAAAATGAATTTCTGTTAATCTTTTTTTCAAAAATTCATTATAGGTAATAATTATTTACAAAATTGTATTACTGATATTAGAACCTATTTTTACACTTTCATAGTGTTTTGACCCCGGTTTGAGGTTAACTATTTGCCCATAGCTGGGACCCTAACAGGTGCTACCGCCCCGGCTCAGTGGACCTGGGAACAGCAGCAATTAAAAGGTGGATCCAAGCTCCTAAAAACGTCCAGATTAGATGCATTTCTGTTGGAGGTAGTTCATCGCCATACCTAGGATGCGGATGTAGTATATCGTATTACCCAGATCGCGGATATATTTTATCGTCATATCCCGGACGCGGATGTAGTTCATCGTCATACCCAGGACGCGCTGCTAAAATGGTAATGATAAATGAGATGTTTGGTATGAATGAAATACACGAAGGTATAAAATTGAAGATTTTTTTAATTAAAAATATAGCTAACGATTAATCCTTGATTTAAAGGCGTTAGGATTATTGTGTTAAGGGGAACATCCACAGGAGAGAGGTTTTCCGAAAATGTTAGTTCTTAGAAAAACATGTCTTGAAAGGTTCTTCTCTATGGAACACAGAGGAAATTACTGATTCAACATTGTACAAGTACTATGGCGTGTCCTAACTTAAAAGCTGTGATTTGGTGTTACTAATGAATAGACGTCATTTGATCATTTGCAATGGAAATAGCGATTGCGTAAAGACAAGTTTGCGTCAGTGGACAAATAACTACAGAATATAGAATAAGTCTTCCTCTTTGTAGCAAATATTCTAGGATACATATTCATGGGTCTGCTGTTTTCATCCTGGAATATTTCCAAATGGCAAGAGAATTGTTCCTTGAGTCCCTGGATAATTCTTTTGAGTTCTTTCGACTTTCCCTATTGCACTCTGATAACTATCACTTTTTAATTTTAATTCTTCTCAGAATTTTAAGATATTAGACAAAATGTCTAACCGTAGAGAAATGAATCTCTCTCTCTGCATTCATCTGCGAAAATGTTTGGTTTGGGGATTTTAATACTTGTCGTGTCTAATGGCTTAATCTTTGTAAGATGTTCCTGTTATTCAGAATTTCGATTTTTTTTTACTCATTTTCTAAATCTGATTACTCTTTTCTCAGCTAATTCTGATTCAACCGTGTAATTTATATAATTTATATATTTCCGTATTGCTTTCTATCACAGTTTGTTTCTTCCTTGGGCGCTATGCGTGATGCGAGTCTGCGCGATCATGTCTCGTTTCCCTTCTTGACAGACTTCGCAGACGAATTCTTTCAGCAGGCTTACGTTACTTTCTGCAATATATTGGTTTCCCCCTTCGCCACAGGACCCTGTCTCTTCTGCTATTTAACCCATAGCTGGGAAGAATGGAGATGCATTCATATCTTTCTCAAAGTGAATATAACGAGATCAACCGGAAACTGAATTCGACTCCCCGTTTTCTTATTCCGAGCTATTATCGAGTTGTATCGAATGTCAGCATCTTGAGAATGTCATTGTTTTCTCATCGAGTTACATTTGTTATCCATTTTAGTGGTGGTTAATGTTGTCGAACGTCCTCAAGGGATTTTTTTTTCAGATATCTTGTACAATTCGTTGTTTGTGATTCGTTAGTGTTAGTCCATACTGTTCAAAGGAGAATGGTCTACATTTTCATTCATTGAACTGAGAAAGCGTTTGTATACAGTAGAGAGTTTATTATTTCTAAACGGGTTTTCCATGCATAACATCCATTTGTAAATCTCGATTTAACGAAGCTAATTAAGAACATTTTCCCGACATTTCAGGTTAATGTTTTTGGCTTTGTAGCAACGTGCGGTGTTGGGCGAAACTACCCCTAGCACAGCCCATTTTCTGTTCAACTTCCTTATGCCCTATTTACATTATTCGGACTATTTTCCTCATCTTTGTCGTCATGTTTATCACAATGTTTCGGCAGTTGTGCGCTCCGGCCTTCTTCAGGTTGTTGGAATGTCGAACTGAATCCTTTATTTCGCTCACTGGGATAGACTGTTCTAGTTCCACATGCCATGTCTAATGGATGTTAGTTTCTCCTGTTAATTCCTCAAGGACACATGGTACAGTGGATAAAGGTGTTCGTTAGATCCAGTGACAGGACCCATAGAGTGTGAGTTCAATACATGGTTAAGGCGGTGGAGAACTTTAAGAGGGGAATTAACAGGAGATCATTGACATCCATTAGACATGGAACGTGGAACTAAAACCGTCTACACCAGTGAGCGAAATAGTGTTCAGTTAGACCTTCCAACCACCTCAAGAAGTCTGGAGCATACAACGGCCGAAACATTGTGATAAACATGGCGACAAAGATGAGGACAATAGTCCGAATAATGTAAATAGTATACATAATACCTCATCTCAGAAGTATAGACAGAATCCTTATATGTCCTCTATTAAATTTGTTATAACACATACATCGAGGTATTTGAAATGTTTAATTCCAAATGCTCGATGAATATATTAAGGCTGTGTCGTTGAAAAGGGAAAATAAGGTTTGTAGAGATTTCTTTAAAAAGGAATGTATCGTTAACGATTTGCTCCTTGTGTTGGATTTATATAATAACGTGATGGCTATTTTTGTTCGCTTGAAAATACCACATGTACTCCTTAATTGTTTCAGCTCCAGAAGTCATTCCAATTAGCATTCAAACAAAAGAAGATATCATTCGTAGTTGTTTCCTAACCAAATAGAGTACATATATATATATATATATATATATATATATATATATATATATATATATATATATATATATATATATATATATATATTATCAAAAACACAAAAAGGAACAGGAAAAACGACGTTTTCATCCTGCAACGCTCAGCATTTGTACTGAATAGCAAACGTTGCCTTTTTCCAAAACCATGGATATAAACAGAACCAAAACAAGCTTATCAAACAAGCAATAAATATTTGGCAGGCCTTACGCTTTTTCCCAAATCAAAGCTGGTCTATTTGTAAAATCGGTAGAACCTAATCGATAACATTATCTACAATGATAGGTGAAGAGCTAATCAAAGGACTCTTGTTGAATCGCATTTAGTATCGCATATTCCCACCGGTTAAACTATGCTAATCATCAGGCGTCAGAACGCTGATTCAGTTCGTAAACTTAAAATAGGAATCGTTGTTTGAATTTGAAGGAATCATAAAATGAAGATAATTGTCGCCTGACCCAAAATAGTCCAACACAGGAATAACGCACGTAAATTTACTAATTTACGACTCATTTGCATCTTATAAATATCATGGACCGTAGGAAATATCTTGTTTCAAATATAACATATTGTAAAATGTCATATCTCGGGAGTTATGCGTCTTATGCGTCCCGTGAGACACCGAAGCGTTTCAATCCACAAAGAGAACAATTATTAAATATCGCTCATGGAGTTTACTTCACTGCATCAATCTATTATGGAGAATTTCGGCGGGGTATCAGTAGCGTCTGTGACAGTGAAAAAGAAAAGATCTTCACAGCAACTGACGATTTAATTTAACTCTTTATCTTGAGGTTAGAATAAATATTATTTTAGGTTTGGTTTGGTTTGTTGTGTTTTACGGTATATCAACCTCAATGGGTTATTTAATGCCGACAAAGTTTTTATTGCTGGTAATATTTTGTTTTGTCAAAAATCTATTTCTGGGAATAATTTTTCATTCAAAAATGTATTGATGGTAATATTTTTTCAAAAACGTATTGTTGATAATAGTTTTTTTTCTTCAAAAATCTATTGCTGGTAATATTTTTTTCAAAAAAACATTGTTGATAACAGTTTTTTTTTCTTCAAAAATGTATTGCTGGTAATATTTTGTCAAAAACTTATTGTTGATAATAGTTTTTTTTCTTCAAAAATGTATTGCTGATAACAATGTTTTTTTTTTTACAAAGTATTCTTGATATTAAAACCCATTTTTACCCCAGTTTCGGGGATAACTATTTGCCCATAGCTGGGACCCTAAAAGGTGCTACCACCCCGGGTCAGGATGCACCTGGAACACCAGCAATTAAGAGTTGGTTCCACGCTCTTCAAAACCTTCTGATCAGAGACCTTGCTGTTGAACGCAGTTTATTGTCTTACCCAGGACGCGAATGTAGTTTATCGTCATACCCAGGACGGCATTATTTTAGTGTACTGTTAAATGATCAAACAGATGCTCCTAGTTTAGGAAATTATAAAAGGTCTCAAACAGATGCCAGAGTTACCATTGTCGTTTTTCTATGTGCCATGACCCCTCAGCATCTAGCCGATCATTGCTCTCCACAAGTTCCTCCCATTAATGTTGACATATTTTGTTCCTCTTCTGCTATCGATTCACAAAAACCGGTTAAATTACTTGTTCTCTGTTTCTACTACCATCACTACGTCCTGGGAGTGTTAAATTTACTGTGTCTTCTCTTCTCATTATGCGGCCAGGAAGACTCAGTTGTCCCTTTTTTATGGAAATTATAATTTTATTTGTAGTTGTTAATTTATCAGGTTGGCCAGAAAGTCCTGGTTCACTTAGGAAGCGGAAAGAAAACAACATTTCATTGAGCAACACAAACATTTATTCTTGAAAATAAAATCTATCATTCTCGATGATCTTCTGCCAGCGATCAGACAGCATCCAAATCTATTAAAGATACGGGACCCCTGGATTTGAATCAAAAATCTGAAAACAGCTCCCTTCACTTCATCAAAAGTGTTGAATCGCTGGTCGCGGAGGAAGTGCCCCATTGAGCAGAATAGGCTATAGTCATTGAGAGCAGCATCAGGGATGAATGGTGAATTTCCAAACCGTACATCTGTTTGAATTTCTTAGTCAATCTAGCTCCGTGTGACTACGCATTATCTTGTTGAATCAAAGCCCGACTTCGATTGTTCACAGGAAGATACTCCTTCTTTAGTTTGTATTCTCCGCGTGGAATATGTACATATATATATATATATATATATACATATATATATATATATATATATATATATATATATATATATATATATATATATATATATATATATATATATATATATATATGTGTGTGTGTGTGTGTGTGTGTGTGTGTGTGTGTGTGTGTGTGTTTGTTTGTGTGCGTGTGTTAGTAGTATAGAATTATCTCTCATAACAAAGCATGTTTGTTGCACATTTTCACATCAGCTATTACGTTCCGTACGTGAAATATCGGTGTTATTATTTCAAGAATATAACCAAGGCCATAACGCCTGAAATACAGATGGGAGAATAAATCTTTCTTCCCTAGCTCTCTCCAGTTTCCATGCATTTAAAATAAAAATCTAAATGTTTGGATACCAGACATCTTTGAATGCAGTTTCTGCATTTTCTTTATGTAATGTCATTTCGGCTTAAAAATTTGCCTAAATGCTTGCAGAATGGTAGTCAGAAAGACGTGAAAATCTGTGGAATATTATACATGTTGTAATGTCTTGTAAACAAAGTCGGTTAGCTATTGCAATATCACCCTGGAAATATGCGATCAAACATTCACACGAAGCAGAATTGGGCCTCGTCGAAAAACCAGTACCGGTCGAATTCTGGCTAAGTGAATGTGCATTTCATCCAATTACTGGCAGTAAACTTCGGCGGTGATGCTTTCGCTAGATTCCAGTTAGTTTTAATAAAACCAATGCCGGAACACAAGAATCTTCTGTTGGTGCAATAACGGTTTTGTAAAGTGCTGGGTCTTTCGTCATGATCAAACAACTGTGCAAATCGTTTACCATTTCCATTTCATCACAAGTCCCTATTCGATCAGAATGTATCGATGTATCATTGCAACTTCGCGCACGCAAAATCGTACACACGTAAAAAAACAACACGTCGACCTCTTAATCTTTCGCTACGTTTATGCGGGAGCCTTTTATCGGGTTTCTTCACTGTGCCAATTTCCTCGAGGCGTCTTACATTGTGGAAATACTGACACTTATTATCTGAGACATTTCTCTGACACTTTCACTTGGGATTTCTCGACGAGGGTTTTCAGATGTTGTTTTTCCATTGCATATAGACATTCTCTACCACCTTGATCTGCAAGAGTTGTATCTCCAGTACGGAACTTCAGAGATCAGCGCCGTACTGTTCGATTACAAGTCGATCATTCACCCCAATCCTCTATTAGCGTTGGCTGCAATTTGAGAATACTTATGATCTTGCTCTAACTCATGCAAAGAGAGGGAAATGCATTTAATTTTTAACATGTCTCCTCTCTATTCTATTTTTATATATTATTTAAGAAAAATCGAAATTTTAAAATCTCTACCGACGCACTACATTTGTAAGATTCTGTACACCTTCAATAAGTACTGAAATAAAATATATTTTCTTAAAATCGGTCTTATTATGTCGTTTTCCATTAAAAAAAAATTACGCCTGATCCTCATGACGTCATTCATCGAAGCTGATGTAATGAATGATTGTTTTCAAGCTGATGTAATGAATGATTGTTACGCAAATTTCTTTAAATTCTATAAAAAATATTTGAAATCCCCTCAAAATTATAACACGTCACATTTAGCGTTGATGTAAGTGCTTCTGTTACTACTACACATGTATTTTTTGGCATTTATTTTGTATACTATAGAAAATTCTCCGTTGTAATTTAGAGTTTAATCTATTTTAACAAGGATTTCTAATTCCGAACTATTCCCAACCCAGGTATTGAACACACAACTAATATGCCACTAAATTCACAAGCAAAAACCTTTATCCGCTAGAAAGGTGGTTCCCAAAGAAGAGGATAGCAGGTGAGGCGGAATAATTCAAAGACAAAGTTTTAGAAACAGTTTTAAAAAATTCACCTGCCAATAATAAATATGATTTCAAAACTTAAATTTTTTTCACGGATTACGTGAAATCTCATGCATGAGTCCCAGTATAAATAGTTATAAATAATTATTGTCAGGTTTTATCCTTGTGATATTTTTGTATTATAACAAATATTAAGAATATAGAAACTAGGGTCCACGAATTGGAGGAGAGCGTTATCAATAATATTCTGACTTCGAATCCGCGGTTATCTCCCTTTAACGCTCTCTCTATTTATTTTTTTTTTGATGTACCATTTATCACGTAAAATGTAGTGAGGCACGAGCAATATGTTCATTCCGAAAATACGGCCCATAGAACGAAAATTTAGAAAATTACTTCCCCTACCAATATCACTACTGACTGTCAGTGTGTACTTGCACTCATTGGAAACCGGCGAGTAATAACAGCACAGTACTAAATAAAATAAGAACTATACGATAACGCTAGACATGAGCAATGTAACGAGAACAGGCTATCCACGTAGATGAAATAAAGGGTTCGGTTAAGAATACACTGTAGATTACCTAGATCAATATTCATCTGAGTGAGGCCGGGGGGGCACGATCGCTGAAACATTGTGATGACAACAGCATAGATGAGGACAATCGGCATAATATAGTGTAAATTTTGTAAGTTGACATGATAAAAAATTTAATTACACAGAAATATAATTTTTATGCAACATTCTGCATATTAAATTCAAACAATTAAAAGTGAAAACAAAACTTTCCTTATTGTATATAATTCAGTTAAATTGCATATTTCATATTAATTACTTCAAGGAAAGATTATGTCTGCATTTAGCATATGTTTGTCTTAAGCACCATTACTTTACAAATAGTCATTCATTAAAAAGATATTTTTAATTTCTAATAACAATTACTAACGGAAAAACTTTTTCGTTAGAATGAAATGGTTTTCGCGGAGTGATTTAAAGAATGACTGTATAAGCTCTAGTGCATTGACTACATATGTTTGTTTTTTCTCGACATTGGGTTGTGTAGAAATATTATGACTTAGAACAACTGAATGAATAAATGACTTTATGATGACGAAAAAATTTATATTTTTTATGAAATTTAAGATTATTTTTTTTCAAGATATCCTTTCACATTGAATGATTTCTTTGGTTAAAGTATAATAATAATAATAATAATAATAATAATAATAATAATAATAATAATAATGGCATAGGACACCCCCAAATGAAGGAGAAGGTAAGAAAGGAGTACTACAGGTGTGTACGCCTGATACTAAATACCGAGCTAAACTCAAAAAACAGAATATCATCCATAAACACCTTGGCTGTTCCTGTGACGCAATACAGCTTTAATGTTCTTAACTGGACCATAGCTGAAATTAAGCGAATGGACGCCAAAACGAGAAAGCTCCTCACTTGCTACCGCATGCATCATCCCAAAGCTGATATTGATCGCCTGTATGTGCCCAGATCCGAAGGAGGCAGAGGTCTAGTTCAACTAGAACTATCCTACAAAACTACAACAATTGGTCTCCAAAGATACTTGGAAAATACAGAAGACTGGATGATGGTATGTGTCAAGGAACATGAAAGTAGTAAGTGTCTTTACTTTGTTGTAAAGGAAGCCAACAAATTCAAAATGGAATTTCAAATGGGCACAGAAATGCAAATACATCACTGTACACCGGCTGAAGCTGCAAAATACTTTAAAAAAAAGAATGCAAAGACAAATGCGACCGAACAGATAAAGAAACAATGGCAAGATAAACCGCTCCACGGCCAATACTCTGCGCGTAGCAAACAAGCTGACGTAGACAAAAACCGCACCCATGGGTGGCTACGTAGTGCAGGGTTGAAAGCTGAAACTGAAGGTTTTATCATTGCTGCACAGGACCAATGCTTGTTAACTAGGAATTATCAAGCACATATACTAAAATACTGTGTTAGCCCAAAATGTAGATTCTGTGATAAATATCCAGAAACCATTGATCATCTTGTATCAGGTTGCACGATATTGGCACCCACTGAATATAAAACCCGGCATGACAGAGTGGGCCAATATCTGCACTGGAAAATGTGCAACTCCTACGGGAAGGAAACTGAAAGAAACTGGTACGAACACCACCCTGACCCGGTTACGGAGATAGGACCTGTTACAATTCTGTGGGACTACACAATACACACTGACAGAAGAATCAAAGCCAACCGCCAAGACATTGTTATTAAAGACCACAAACAAAATAAGTGTCTCCTTATTGATATGGCAGTCCCTGCAGACTGCAATGTATCTTTGAAGATATTCGAAAAACTGTCAAAATACAAGGTCCTTGAAATAGAAATCTCAAAAATGTGGCACATGGGAACATCAACAATCCCTGTTGTAGTTGGAGCCCTTGGACTGGTTGGAAAAGATTCCGGTAGGCTGATTGGAGGGATCCCTGGAAGTCCATCCCTCAAAGAGATACAAAAAATTGTTCTGACAAGTACAGCCCACATTTTACGAAGGGCTTTGTCTATGTAATTATTTTTATTTTTTTGCAGTGGAAAGTGTCATGATGCCATTTCAACCTTAGGTGCCTGGGCGAAACCCGGAAAGAAATGTGTAAACGCCAGATATCAAAGAAAATAAAAATAATAATAATAATAATTGCCCCCACTGAATACATAACTCGGCATGATATAGTGGGACAATATCTGCATTGGAAAATATGCAACTTTTACGGAAAGGAAACAACAAGAAATTGCCATGAAAACCACCCAGACCCGGTTACAGAAATAGGACCCGTAACAATTTTATGGGATATAAAATACACACAGATAGAACAATCAAAGCTAACCGTCTAGACATCGTGTTCAGAGACCACAAAAACAGAATGTCTTCCTATTGACATGGTACTCCCTGCAGACTCTAATGTATCTTTGAAGACATTCATAATCTATCAAAATATACGGACCTTGAAATCGAAATCTCAAAAATGAGGACATCAACAATTCCAGTAAGAGTTGGAGCCCTCGGATCGATGGAAAATTTTCATATAGACTCATTTAAGGGTTCCCCGGTAGCCAAAGTCTTAAAGAAACAAAACAAAATTGTACTCACAAGACTAGCTTACACCTCACGCAGGGCTTTATCTATGTAAAATGTGTATGATCTTCGTTTCTTTGTTTGGGGGGTCGTTTTTTCTTTTTTTAAATACTCAGTGGACAATGTCATGATGCCATTTCTGACCATATATCTTGGTTGAGACCCACAAAGGATTTAGTGTACACCAGAAATCAAAAGAAAATAAATACCATAAAGCCTTTGACAGTGTGCAACACCCTTGGATCCATAAAACTCTGGAAATCTATAAAGTCTCCTCCGTGATAGTAAATTTCCTTAAAAACAGCATGGGAATGTGTATAACTACATTATTCCTAAATCACACACCAGGCACTGCCTCCTCCAGCAATCTGAATTTCTGACGAGGAAACTTTAAAAAAGACTCCCTGTCACCCCATCTGTTTTGTCTGTCCTTAATCCCCCTTACGCCTGAACTAAACAATAATAGCTATAGATAAAAACTAAACAAGAAAGTATTCGATAACCTACTCTACATAGATGATCTGAAACTCAGTGCCAAATACGACAATGAGTTGAAGGATCTCCTCAATAATGTAAAATGTTTCAGTGACGACATAGTTATGGATTTCGAAATGAGTAAAAGTAACTTTCAAGCACGGACGAATACAGAAACACACTCAATAGATTAAAAAAACCGAATATCAACCATAAACACCTTAGCTGAACTTTTGGTGCAATACAATTTCAACGTCCTTATCTAGAACATAGCTGACATTAAGCGAATGGGAGCCAAAACGAGACGGCTTCTCACCTGCCACCGCATGCATTATTCCAATACTGATGTTGATCGTCTCTATGTGCCCAGATCCGGAGGAGGTAGAGGATTAGTTCAACTAGAGACACTCTTAAAAACTACAACAATTGGCCTTCAACGATACCTGAAAACTACAAACTCGATGATGATCTGCGTCAAAAGAACATGAAAGAAGTAAGAAATATTTTTCAGTAATAAAGAATCCAAGAATTACAAAATCGAGTTTCATATTGATGGAGAAATCCAAGTAAAGCATAATACGTCGACTGCAGCCGCAAAATACTTTTAAAAAAAAAGCAAAGTCATATGCAACAGACAAGATACAGAAACAATGGCAAGATGAACCACTTCACGCTCAATACTCTGTTTGTACTAAACAAGCTGATGTAGACAAACCGATCCATCAGTTGCTACATAGTGCAGAGTTAATAGGTGGGTGCGAAGGTTTTATTCTTGCTTCACAGAACCCATGCTTGCTAACTAGAAATTACCAAGCTCAGATTCCTGGTAGCCTATACCTTAAAGAAATACAAGATATTGTACTGAAAAGTGCATCTCACACATTATGCAAAGCTTTCTCTAAGTAAGATGTGTGATCTCAGGGGGTTTTTGTATTTATTTTTTTTTGGTGTGCGAGGGTTACAGAAATATGTATATAAGGGAAATGAATAATAATAATAATAATAATAATAATAATAATAATAATAATAATAATAATAATAATAATTCTCAGGAGTAGAGCCCACACTTTAGGTAATTTTTTTTTTTTTTTGTCAGTTGAAAATGTGATGATCCTATTTCTAAACATAGGTCTCTGGGCGGGAGCCGGAACGAAATGTGTACACACCAGAAATCAAAGAAAGAAGATGATGATGATGATGATGATGATGATAATAATAACAACAACAACAACAACAACAATAATAATAATAATAATAATAATAATAATGATGATGATGAATAACTTATGAGACGAGGAATATACTTTTGATTGTAGAGGGAATATCTTTGAGAGAATCTTGTAATGTCTTCCGTCTTTAATTAGTTTTCTTGCCAGTAGCTCGATGGTTTAAGGATTATAAAATAACATTTTTAATAACATGACATTCGAAATGCTAATATTTTCTCATTTTCAGTCGTTTGGCTAATTATTGGCTGCAGCCAATCAACGCAAGCTTTCACTGTTCTGGGAGCTTTAATTAGACAGATATGAAGCTGAAATCTGTGTGATATTTTCTACTGAACAGCTTGGAGAGGGAAACTGTCCGTTCATTTTTCCCAGGAATATTTCACTTGATTTTTCGGGATGTCAAGAGGATTGCCACGTTTTCTTTTTACAAATAAAGGATCTAACGTTTTATTTTGAGTAAATAGTAAGATTTTTCAGTCGGTTTTGCAGGTCTTAGCTAGTCTTTATTTCTTGTGTGCGAATCACCTGTGGCCGAATGATCAGAACGCTAGCCTTCTAACAAGGAGACACTGGTTCGAATCTCACTATAGCCAATTTATTTCAGTGGTGGTTACTTGATAACATCAGACCAGGAATAAAATCATAGCCTTTATCATACTTAGGGAAACGCTTGAAAATTATTCAGCGGGTTGACCCAAGGATTCTGCGTGAGATCCGGTTGGTGCAGCTGCTCGTAAATTAGCGATGGTTAAACTCTTTCTTCAAACAATTGCGAATGAAACTTCTTTTGGCATTATATGACCCAAAAATGGTTGATATGCCGCTAAACAAAGACTTTCAACAATTAATGCAGGCTGCAACAGGAATAATCCCACAAAATGATATGAGACAGATGAAGACAACATTGTCACGAATGCATTACCTTTATGTGCATGTATTTCTGCTGCACCCTATAATTCTATAGGATTTCCTACCTGTGAAAAATATATAACATGACGTCCTTGCCAAACGTAAGTATGCAAAAAATACAATAAATACAATTACACACACACACCCACACACACACACACAGAGTGTGATACCACTGCAAACTGATACCGTAAACAGTTTGATAAATCCTGCGAATTTTAAAATTAAAATTCGTAGGTAAAAATGGTCATTAACTCTAAGGTATCTCAATTATAATTGTAAAGTATATATATATATATATATATATATATATATATATATATAGTAAACAGTTTTCAATGTAATGTAGCAGAATCATAATTTATCCTAATCACATAGCGTTATGCTATCTATGAGATACTATATATATATATATATATATATATATATATATATATATATATACCACAACTCTAGGTTTATATTAGTAAAAATGTTACATTTGTCATATATTGAACATGGTATACTATTTTATACATATATATATATATATATATATATATATATATATATATATATATATATATATAAATCTTCAAATATAACTAAAATTTGTAAAAATTTCAATAGGAATGAAGTTTTATTTTATCATATATGTCAATGTGTTCAGGTAATACTAGTAAATAATAAATAAATAAGGGGGAGAGTTGAGAATTGGATGGACACATTTTACTGGTTGAATTTAAAACTTGTCACTCAATACTTGCCACACACACACGCAGACACTCAAACACAAACTTTATTATGTTTTTTCTTTTTAATAGATAGATCTTTGCGGAGATCACAAGCAGACTGTTCCTTAAATAGTGAGTTCGATCCTGATCGAGTTCTTAACTCCTCTGATAGATTAAATCTTACTTTAACATGTATCTCCCTCACTTGGTTGTGCGCAAACATTATCTTGCATATCTTTCAGAACATTCACTCTCTATTTCCCTTTACCTTTTTTCCCTCTTGGGTGGACATCGTCCCCGACAAAGTTCTCTATTTTGATGCTCTCCATAATAATTGGCTTTTACGACCCGTTTCTCTTTGTGTTATTGATTCCGACATCAGTTTTCGCAACATTCTCATGTAGGTTACACGCTACATTCCTCTACGTCACTGTTCCCTGCGAATAGTAATTTCTTTTCTCAGCGTGTGTCCCAATTAATTTAACTACCTGTTTTCATTGTAAGCAATTGTTTCTGCGATTAATTATTCGTCATAAAACGTATCTTTCCCTGATTAGACTTGGCCGTATTATCAATATTATTGTACAGTTCTAGTTTGAATAATATGCGCGGCAGGGGTTAGACCACCGTCAAAAATCTTCCATACTAACAATTTAGCATAAACCACAGGATTTCAGGTTCACATTTTATACCTGGAGTATAAAACGGCCCCGTATTTGTTGGTTGGTCACGGTTTAAAGGTAACCTTATACGCCGATAAATAAGGTATTATTTTTTACTACTTTTCCAAACTGAGAAATATACTAATCGCTTTATTCTCGCAAACAGATCACTAGAGACCAAAAAGCAAAAAGATTAGTAGGAAGTTTTAAACATATCTGAGTCTTTTACCTACCGAATTCAAATATGTTTATTCGATATATCCCCCTTGATACTATTTCAGCTTAGTCCGATTGTGTACTGATAGCTAGTTAGTAAGATTAGTTTAGTTTGGGATAAGGTCGGACTGGTTGTCACAGTGTGGAATATAAATTTATCTCTCTGATTCATTGCTCTTTGAGAGTTATCGGCTTACCAAGGTGCCACTGTCGTCGCTGGCATAATGTGCATGGTCGAGAGTAGAAACCTCCTTAACGGTTCAAATAGAACTCTCTTAGGGTTTATTGCTTCCCTGTCTCGTACAATCTTCAAAGATGTAAATGCAATGCCAACTGCTATCTTCTGCCTTCCTGAATTCTGTGCTTTTATTATCTTCACTCATTCGTTTTAACTTTCAGTAAACCTTTGCGTCTCAGCGGCATTATCCCCTTGCTCAAGGTAGAATTAATAAATAGTGATCATTAGGTTGTGTACGTTTTCTTGTAACTGGAAAAATATACAATGCAAGAAAGGATATTTTGGTTTTTAACCTCTAGTAGATCCCACATCGATGATAGCAGCTACAGAAAAAAAAAATCCAAGAACTCCTACGTAAAATATTGAATGAAAGCAAAAAAATAAATAAATAAATAAAAGAGGTGTAAACCTCAATTGCAAGAAGACGGGATCTATGCTTGTCTTCAAAATGAACAGAACAACATGCAAATTACAAAATGGAGGTACAAAATGTACAATTTAAATATCTGGGAAGTGTTTTAATAGAGGGTGGAAAGTGTGGCAGTGAATTCCGAAGACATAGTTGGATAGCGAAAGATGCCTTCCTAAAGCTGAGCAAAATATTAAGAAACAGGAACATTTCGTTAGAAACCAAGAGGACTGAACCGTTACGTTATAGCAGTATTCCTTTTATGACAGTGAATGCTGGACATTTTCGTCATAGATGAAGAAGAGACTTGAAGCAACAGAAATGTGGTTCTACAGAAGAATGCTGAGAATACCATGGACAGAACATGCGAGCAAAACGAAGGATACTTATACTTAACATCAGGAAGAGGCAGTTGAAATTTCTAGAGCATATAATGAGGAAAGGGGACATGGAAATCTGACACTCACAAGACAGATTTAGGGTAGGGGAAACAGAGGAAACGCATGCATCACGAGGTAATGAGCTTGATAGATGTCAGAACAATTTTAAGGAATCGTAAGAAAACGACGATATTTATTAAGAGCTACAAGAGGATTGTTAAGAGTCATGATAGCCAACATCCTGAAGGGACACGGCATATAGAAGAAGAAAAGGATGTGTAAATAATACGTATAAGATGATAAATCGAGCTATTTGAGAGAATGGGTAAATATTGTGTTTTCTCCAATGTAAGTTGGAACAATTTGCTATTGCTCTCATTGTCATATTGTTTTTGTATTTTTCTCCAAAGAAAACAATCTTTACTTTCTCGAGACAGTCTGCAATAGCCAACGCCACGGGATATTTTGGGGGTTAATGTGATATGCATTTAGATAGAACAAAAAATGAAATATTCTTCCTCCGTCTGCGTTTTGTACTGTGCAAAACTACAGGCAGAAAGTTTAAATAAATTTTGCAATTTCATCTCTTATAAGGATAATGACATGTAAAAACATTAATGATTTTGAACTCTTGGTAATTATCTGTCTGTCATGAAACGCCTATATTTTAAAAATGATTTTTTCTATATACTGGTAGTGGTGTAGTTATTGACTCATAAAGTGGAACCAGCGAACCGAGATCAAATTTGGGTCAGGCCTATTTCGTTTATTTCGTAAAAACTACTTTAGAAAAATGAATGAATCCATCTCCCTACCGCTGCTGGTTATATGGCAAGTCAGACGTCTTTCTATGGGTCACCAGATGAATGATTTTATATTAAATATAGACGTCTATGTATGTATGTATTTAGGTAGGTAGGTCAGTAGGTAGGTTGGGTAGTATCATATCGACTTGTAGCCGAGTAGTTAGGGCGTTCGTTTGTCTACCATGGTTGATTTTTACCGAAGGTGATACATATGAAAAGGTATGAACCTACCACTTCCATGCAGCATTATGTTAAGCAGTAGGGTTGACAAGGCTCTCTTGCCTTCAGTTGGCAACTTATCTACGAGACTAAAAGAAAAACTCTGAATCTAAACCTAATATGTAAGAAATTCTTAGTCTGCCTAACATATATGTATATCAGTCAGTCAGTTAAGTGCCATACGTGATAAACAATTTGGCGCTTATACATCATTCGATACATGATTGGCGAGGTAGATTTCTTTTTGCGCAGTAGTTTGCCATTTTTTCCGCGGTCGACTGGTTGTCAACCAAGGCTAAAATATCCAGTTTGTCTTGCTGTTCAACCAATACTTTTTGGGGGATAAGTGATACGTTTACCAAGGTAAGTGAATCTAACAGACCCGACTGGAAGTCGAACACGGCTCTCCAAGTTCTCACTTCCCGCCGTTATCGATTACCCCACAACGCACATGTTATATTTAAATACATACCTAAAAAAATGAAATGGATTTCATTTATTTATTTATTAGTCCAAAAGATTTTATCACTTTAGTGGATACTCGTTTTCAGTAGACTCTCCGTTTATTCATTATGAGCAGGTATGAAATTTAGAGAGTCTATGACATGAAGCATTTTCGCTTAAAGTAACTATTCAGCCTTATTTTATCGGAAAAGCACGTCGGATCTAACGAAGGTTCTTTCTGCTCAGGGCGAGTAACAGGTTCGAAACCTACCGATGAGCGCATATTTTTCATTATAAGATTTATCGAATTATAAAGCTGGTAGACGAAAATTAATAAACATACTGTTCAATAAATAAACTGATCGTCTACTCAAATGTGAGTATCCACTGTTTCACAATTCATCAACGTGGCTAGACATCCGATTGCTTCAAGCCGAGGGCGAAACTTGATCGATTTGGCATTTAGTCAAAGATTCTACCCCCAAGCTATCGTCGTGTGGCAGAGCGTATTAGAAATTTTAACGTTTTTACTATGCCGAAGACGTCAGTAGCCATGAGAGCTCGATTCGAGTAGAAGAGCATTGCGTTACCAGCAACCACTGTTTATAAAAATCACCCCTTTCTCTCCGAGAGCTCGGTCGAATCAAGCAATAATAGATATGTCACTGAAGAGAACGTTCAGACATTAGACAGATTGTTCACAGTCCGTGTTATATATATATATAAACTTTCATTATAAATTATTCATATATTCTGGTTTTATATTTTTTAATGTATTTTGAATGTTTCAAATGTATAAACACTATTTAAACGCTATTTTGTAAATGTTTAAAAAATAAAGGTATTTCCAAATTTTTTTTTTTTTTTTTTTTTTTTTTTTTTTTCAATTTCTCCCAAAGACTATTTTTCGGGATTCTGATCTTTGAGGATTTTGATATATTCGGTATTTCCCAAATTTCAGAATTTCGATATTCGTGATTTTAACATTCGGGATTATCCTGCATATCTACATAATCTGATCTTTTTAAAACTCCTCCAAAAAATATCCTCAGACTCCAATTCTCTAGCATAAATTTTTATTTGGCATTTTATTAGATACACAATACTAAAAAAATAAGGTTTTTTTTTTTCAAAATTTTTATAAAATATTTTCATTCCCTTCTTCTCGCAAATTTCTCCCCACCCACGCTCATGCTACATACATACCACACACAATTAATCGTGGGTGTGTGCGTATACACTAGAGACATGTATCTTTTGAAATGAATGTGGTTTTCAAAACAGATGGAGCTTGCAGTGATATCACATTAAAACAGCGGTTCCCATCAATCAACAAAGTTAAGCAACGTCAGTACCTAGATGAGTGACCGTTCAGGAATACCAGATGTTATCGACTTGGATGTGCGAGTTGGATAATGGATAATGGCGTAGAATTGTTAATTGTAGAGCGGAGTTTTAATTCAGGTTGGGTTCGTTTTACTCACTGACGCGCAAATACCATTGGGGGAGGTATGAATCTACTTCTTCTCTTCCACCCCTACTATGGGTTAATTATTAAGACTTGTATGACTAAAACTTTATTATCTAAAATAAAATAAAAAATTCTGGCTTTAAATAACTTGATATGTCGTAAAAACAAATCAATCAGTGAAATCAGTTACTGAACACAAATGATATGTGACTGACGCATGAATGAATTCTGACCAGAAAAAAGAAGTAAAGTTATAAAGAAAAACTGAGTAAAGACACGAAGAAGAGTCAAAAATAATCTTTAAAAACCGTTCAAACCCGAAAGTCCAAATAGCTTATTTTTTATTTTAAAACCAATTTCTTTTGATAAGTAGTTAGTCTATTTACACGATTTACATTATCCGGACAGTTGTCTGCATCTCTATTGCCGTATTCACTAGGTTTCGACCGTTGTACACTCCGGCCTTCTTCAGGTGATATACGTTGAAATATCGAACCGAATCCTTTATTTATTCAACCGGGGGAGATTGTTCTAATTCTACGTGCCATGCCTTTTTTCATTCCGTAGTTTTCAGTTAATTCCCTTCTGTATCTCAACTCTGGTTTGGCCAGGGAGTGAACGCGCAATTCTTTGGGTCAAGTCACTTTTTGGGTTACATCAACCAACACTTGTAACCACTGGGCCATGTTAGTTATTATTTTGGGGAGGTCTTCTAAACCTAATGTCTCTATAATTATTTTTTGCCAGAGCTCATATTATAATTGTTTGCTATTGGTTTTCTCTAGCTCTTTGTATTACTGGTTCCCATATTGTGATCCTGAAAATGCCAATAAAGATGAGGACAACGGTCCGAATGATGTAAATCGTGGAAATAGTTAAAGAACTATAAACAAAAATAGTTAGACATCATTTAGTTACCGGAAATAAGGTTCGTTGTTGGTTGTCGATTGTTGGTTCATGGGAAAGAATTCTGATGTCGGTCTATACTCATGAACAAAGAAAATAACGTAGAAATCTGTATATTTGATCTTAGAACGAATAATGGAATCACAATCAGAATTTCTTTTTTCTAAGACGTGCAAAATTTAGGTGTCATAAAGCACTAAGTTCTTAGCGTATCAGTAGCTGAAATCCGTGAACTAATTATTGGAGACGCGCCTTCTAAATGTCATGCAAGTTCCTTCGAGAAACGAATCTTTCTTTTCCGGCGTAGTTTGATGTTTCTTCCATTTTTTTACACAATTCCTTTGTCACTGGAGCGATGGATTTGAGGATGTTCACTTCATAGCAAGTGTGATACTGTGCGATGTTTTTTTTTCATTCTTTTCTAAGATGCAACAAACATGAGCCAAAATCTTCATAACGTGAATCGACTTTAATCGAGCGAATATGCACGCTGTTTGACAACGGCGTTTTGTAATAATCCCACAACGTTTTCAGGCAATTTCATTCATTCTCTGTATTTTTAACAAATAAGTCCTTCAGACATCCCTGAGAGTATTTGCATCCAATGGTTTTCCGATGTCGTTGTGTATATTATTATTTGTTTTACTTTTGTTTCTTCTGTAATCCGTCATCTGTATATTGTATTTGGTGATCCGGAGAAATCTTTTATGACAACCTCAAACTTTATACAGAATAAGCCCCCTGGAAATATAAATGCACATCATCTCAACCATCTTAGAAAATAATTTCGAAGTAACATATTTTCTGATCTTTTCGTTGTATTTGGTTTTATGGAAACAATGACGACATTTTTACTTAGAACCAGAGACAATTGAGATTTCTAGGGCACATAATGATGAAAGATGGTTTAGAGAATTTGACTCACATAAGATATACGGAAGAGAAAGATGAAGATAGGAACACACCTACCATGGACGATGTGCGGATAGCAGAAAGACAAATAATATTCACAGCTATAAAAATGGCAACGATACCAAAAGAAGAAGATTAACTTGTAGGTGTTTTTTTCAATCACTTCTTTGTCGCTTCTCTTTCACAAGCTCTGATTTAAATAGGGTATACTTGGCTCACAAGCTTTTGCAGGCAACCAGTCTGAGAAAAAGAAAACTGAATGGAAATGTTACGGGGAAAATATTCTACAGTCAAATCAGCAATAACTCAAAACGTTCTGAATCAATATATGTCAACTTTAAACTCCTTCATTTCCGTGTCTAGAGAAATATTTAACTAAACTTTCTGCCGTTTTCAATTGTATACTTTTGAGACACTTGTAATTTACATATGTTGAAATATGGGTTAAGGGAAGGAACTGTTGTAAAAGATAATATTCAAATCATTAAGTGAGCGGATATTCACATTGGAGATATTAAAGGAAATCTGCAGAGATCATTGAACAATACATAAGGTTGTTGAAAATATAAGTTGAGAAATCGAAGCGAAGAAAAGTCTTTAAGAACTTGCTTCCTCAAGATGACCGTAAATTAAAGCGATTCATAGCGAAACAAACAGCTTTGACCAGCGCTCACATCTTTGAAAACACTGGAATTGTGGGAGTTATGAAAGACTAAAGGTGTAGAATACTTTGTGAATATGGTTCGGTAAAAACAAATCTCGTAGGCAAACTCTTCTCACTGAAGCATATTCTAAATCGTCAAAATTGGGAGAAGAAATACATGACTAATCTCGAGTGACGTTTGATGGGCCTGATGGATGGGCCAAAGGATGGATGTTATCCAATTCAGAAAGTGCTTGTTACTAAAAGAAGGAAACAGGGAGGACGTAATATTATGTGATGGGCTGGGATTATCGACCAAATTATTATTGGACCAATTTAAATCGATGAAACTGAATGAACTGAACAGTTCTAACTATTGTGAATTTATGAAGAATATTTCTTTGGATAGTACAAACCACAGTCTCGCAGTTCAAAGTGAAATGTATATATATGAACGACAATGCTCCTCCACATCTAAGCTTACTCGTCAATTCCTTGAACATAAAAGATTAAGAGGAGAGATAATAAAGAAATAGTCACCAGCAATATTAATCTGAATACGCTCAAAATATATGATCAATTTTAAAGATGAAATTATATTAAGGTGGTACACAATATAACAGCAAAGCAGACCTATGGGAAGCAATTAAAAGTACCATGTCGGGAATTGAACCTGCGGAAGTAAAAAAAATAACATAATCAATAGATGATAGTTTAATGGCTGTTACTGAGGAGAAGAGTCGCTATATCATAATGTAAAGGATTCAAAGGATTTTCCTATATGTGATTTGTTTGATAATTTTATTGAAGTAAAATATCATTATTTGGTTTGCCTGATAATTTCAGACGGCAGAATACATAAAATAATTTCAATAACTTCAATAAAACATAATGAAGCTGCCTCAAATTTGAACTCAGTCTTTGTTTTGACATCTAAATTGATTGTTTAATATTTGACAATTTTATTTCAAACCAAATTTGAATTACTGAAGTTTATATGATGTGCTTAAACACTTCAGACTGGGTGTAGTATAGTATTTCCTACTAAGCTATATCGATAGATAATAAACGGAAACTGTAGATAGTCTCGATCTTCTACGTTCACTGGTCATAGTCATAAAAATGTTTTGTCTAAGGGAAAACTGGCAGGAATTAAAATCCACACGTATGCAGACAATGCATGAGGACGTATGAAACGATAGCAACTGGAAAGGGTATCGCAGCCACCATTCACTTGTGTATGCAGGTATCTATGAATGTATGTATAATCATATGGAAATCATCCCTAAACTGATTGTTTGGAAGTTATCATTTTTACAGGTAGTCTTACTCATTTATGAGTTTTAAATGTGGCCTTACGCGATTATGTGTCTTACGCGATTACAAGTCTTATAAATGGCCTTACTCAGTTATGAGTTTTACATGTAGTTTTACACTATTATGAGTCTTAAGACTTAATATTACTTGATTTTGAGTGTAAGAGTTGATCTTACTCGACTATAAATCATAAAAGTGGTCTTATTCAGTTATGAGTCTTAAGACTTAATCTTACTTGATTCTGAGTGTAAGAGTTGATCTTACTCGACTATAAATCATAAAAGTGGTCTTATTCAGTTATGAGTCTTAAGACTTAATCTTACTTGATTCTGAGTGTAAGAGTTGATCTTACTCGATTATGAGTCTGAGAAGTAGTCTTACTCATTTGTGAATTTTAGAGATGCTTTTCCACGAATGTGTGTCTTAGAGTTGATCTTACTCGACTATGTCTTAGACGTTGTCTTATTCGATTACGAGTTTCAGATGTGGTTTTATACAAGTATGAATCTTAGAATTGATCTTACTCAATAATAAGTCATAGATGTGCTCTTACTCCATTATAAGTCTTAGAGGTGGTCTTACGCGGTTATGTGTCTTTTTGCTGTTATTGATTATGAGTCTGAAACGTTGTTTTATTTGATTATGATATGATCTTACTCGGTCAGTAGTCGATTTCTGTCATGTGTTTTCATATTCCCGCAAAGTGTGTTATTTTCTTTTTCAAATTCCTTATCTGCTCAAATCTTTGATTAAATTGTTGTTAAAAAAGTGACGATCGCTTCAGTTGCGTAAACCGATAGCAAGTTAGCTTATTATTCATAAGGAATCGAATAAACGGTGACATTTACAAAAGATCATTTTTCAACGATAAATGTAGCACATCGAAAAAAAAGGGTCATATCAGGAGCATCGCATAACAACGAGAATATTAAACTCGGAACAAATACCCAAAAGTATCATGGGTTTGATCGGCCATAGATCACAGTAATCCTACACTGCATTGGGGAATTCTTCAACGAAACAGAAAATGCGACGAATATATTGCAGCAATTCGTTATGGAGATAGATACACACACAGATCTTTCGAGTGTCAAATTTTACACATATAAACTCATAAACTTATATATATATATATATATATATATATATATATATATATATATATATATATATATATATATATATATATATATATATATATGTATGTATGTATGTATGTATGTACACAGACACAGATATATATATATATACATTTTTATATATATATATATATATATATATATATATATATATATATAAATAGGAGATAACGATATATATATATATATATATATTTATATGTCAAGAAAAATACAGCGGAAAAATGTATGACAAAGTGGAAAGTGTCTTCTTGTAACGGATTTCATCCTCTAGGACTTCATCTTACTAAGTACGTTATGTTGGTTCGACTACACATGCGCACGAACGAAGTATGCTTGAAATACTTAATTTTTAATTTTCTTTATAGTTTTTACTTTTTTATTTAGCCAATTTCATTTAGATTATTTTTCTCTTTTGTTAGTAGCTATCTGCTAAGTATGGGGAAATGTAAGATCCATTGCGAAAATTTAATTTATATGATCTTGTGGTCAAAGAGTTCTCTAGTTATTTTCGTGGCAATGAATTGTCTTCTCCTTTGATGAGATTATCATTTTTATGTAAACATTGTGCTCAGTCTCTCTCTATCTCTCTCTCTCTTTCTCTCTCTCTCTCTCTCTCTCTCTCTCTCTCTCTATATATATATATATATATATATATATATATATATATATATATATGTAAATCTTCAGACACACAAGACAATTCCTTCAATGAATCAATATTTAACAAAGCTAAGAAAGACTACGAAACAGCCTTAAAGATAGCGGATTCCCAGAAACACTCACATACTCACTACAGAACACAAAAAGCCAACAGGAAAACAAATATCCTATGGTTCAACCCACCGTACAGCGAAAACGTAAAAACAAACGTAGAAAAAATATTCCTCAAACTTTTACACAAACACTTCCCGGAATCAAGCAACCTACACAAAATATTCAACAAAAACACAGTAAAAATCAGCTACAGTTGCACCGAGAACATGGCACAAATAATAAAAAAGCACAATAGGAAAATGATTAACAAACCACACGAACAAATTAAACCCAGGGGAAACTACAGAATAAAAAAAGGAATGTCCCTTAAACGGCAATTGTTTACAAAACAATATAATATACCAAGCTACGATAAAATCACCAGATAATGAAGAAAAAGTATACATAGGAGACTGCAAACAAAAAAACTATGTACACAAAACATCTTTCACAAATAGTAAATATGCGAACAGCACAATGCTTTCTAAGTATATCTGGGAAATTAAAAACAAAACGCACACCACACGAAAAAATATCTTGGAAAATAAGGAAAAGATCATCAGCCTACAACAACCAATCAAAAACTTGGAAACTTTGCTTGGAGGAAAAAATAGCTTTCATTACCTTCCTAGACCAAAATAAATTATTAAATAAAAGATCCGAGCTAATCTCAAAATGCAGACATGAAAGCAAATTTTTACTACGTTACTTAAAAATCGAAAACGGAAAGAATAAATAAATATATAAACAAACAAAATGACAATAAAATAACCCAAAAAAAATTATCCAAACAAATTACCAAATCACACCTGTTAGAATAGACGAAATAGAATAAAAAATAAGAAACAAGATCAATAAATAAATTAAATAATAAACAAATTAGCAAACTATTATGACCAAAATATTAGTTAGACAATAAAAAATCAAAACAAAAAATCGGACGAAAAAAATAGCTATAACTATTATATAACGATAAAAAAATGATTAAAAAATAATATACTGCATTACTTAAAATTCGAAAACCAAAAAGAGAAAATATACAGCGTAACAAATAAATAATAACAAGTAAAATAAATTGATCTAAATACATCCAAATATATAAATAAAATAACAACCGATACACTAGCCGCTAGAAAAAACAAATAAAGATAATCAATCCAAATAAATACATGAAAAAATAAATAGTTAGAACAAACTACAACAATCAACCCCAAAATTGAACAAATAGTTTTAATAATCTTCCCAAACAATAACAAAACTATTAAATAAGCTATATAAACAAATTTTTACTACGTTAATAAAAACACCGATCAAAATATAAGATTAAAAAAATATATAAGATAAAAAATAAAAATTAAAAATTAAATTAAATAAAAACAAGTAAAATAATTTGACCCAAATAAATAAATAAAAATAATAAACGACTTCCGGTAAAATAACCGCCAAAATAGCTACCCACAATGCACCAAAGGGAAATGATGTGTAAATTTTTATATACCACTCTTTTATTTACGTTGTCACATTGTTGGATACTTGTTAGCAAAAAATGATAAAAATATAATCAAAAAGAAAAAAAGAAACTAATTTAAATTTACCAGATTATATACCCAAAGACATATTTAGAAACATAAATTTTAAACATTGAAATATTAATGTCCTCTCTTAATGCGCATGTGCAATTACATTAATTCGAAGATTGCTTTGGTCTGATGAAGTTCTAAAAGACGAAACGCATCACACGGTAACGTTTTCCCCTTAATTTTCTTCTATATAAAATGGGATCTAATATAAGTCTTGTCAGGTAGAGTAAGTGTTTTTAATTCGTGTGTGTTTGTGCATCACAATTCTTGTTGATCTATATTCGATAATGTGTATGTGTCTGTGCACTTGTACATATAGTGGGCATTTCCATCTATTTCTGTTGTCCGCATCTAGATTTGGGAATGTTTTGTGTGGGGCGGAAAAATTTAAGTTATACCCGTAGTGGCTTTAGGTAAACAGATGTTAGATTCTTTAAATATGGATTTTATAAAAGTCAATGATATAATGAAGTGTGTTTGACGTGTGTTTATAGATATCAAAATATTTATCAGGACTCCCTCTAAGTATTTTCTACATAATAAATTTAATGGTGACATCTATTAATTCGAAGTTATGGCCCGTTTTGTTTCTATGGGTTAAAAGCGAATTTAAAGGATTTTCCCAGCGTCGGCTTATCTTATGTTCGCAAAATCTCGAAATCTAAAAGCCCACATCTACGAACCTAACAGCGACCTATGTTGGTCCAATGATGTAAAAGATTCTACGCATCTTTTCGAGAAAAAAACTCTTATTCTTTGATGTCCGGCTTAGATTTTACCAGGAGTTTATTACATTTAAAAGCATATATAGTCAAATATTACAATTTGGGTGATCGAATGACTTCCACCATCGCCAAATGCCCATATCTAGCATGTCGTTAAATATGTCACATATAGCCAAACTATAATATAAAATTCTGAATGATTAATCAGTTAAAATAAGGAACATATTCTGCATACATACATACATACATATATATATATATATATATATATATATCCTGAATATATTTTTTGTTCGATAAAATCGAATGAAAGTATTTACATGGAAACGGGTGGAAAATATAATTCTATAGATGGTGCAACCTCGTCGAATGCTAAAGAGAATACCTGTTAGAAGTTATAAGAATCGCAAATGAATATCAGTTCAATGCCCCAACTATTTATTCAGAAGTAGTTATATTAAGTACTGATAAATTTTTAAATAAAATATTATTAATCATTTATGATCAATTGAAGTATTAAAAGGTTTTGTAACCGTAAAAGAATACCGTGTTTACTCTTGTCTAACCCTGCTTTATCTATAGAGTGACCCCTAATATCTTTTTTGCGAAACCCCTGATTTTTTTTCATATATCTGCTATATAAATCGACCCCAGCAGATGAACAATACTAGTAGGCCTACCGTAGGCAAATATTGCTATACTGGGCATCATTCTGGACATAATCTTCATTCTTCATTATTGTGGTGCGTTTTTTTTTAAATAATATCAGTGTAATGACTAAAGTACGCAGATACAGGCTGTAAGAAAGCTCTATTCAATTGAGAATACAAGGTTCGCATATAGTGACCTTTTATAGCCCAAGTAAACAGAAATAGCTCTCTCAAAGAGGAGAGTAACAAAACAAGGGGAGACCACTCGTGATTATTCATAACAACCAGTAAATATAAAGAATATAATAGTTGAAAAGAAATATAAATAAATGATGGGACACAGGATAAGGAAAACAATTGAAACATATATATATATATATATATATATATATATATATATATATATATATATATATATATATTAGATAGATAGATAGATATGCCAGACAAAATGTAGCAATATATCAGCGATGTAAACACAGGCAAACGAAGATGAACGCAAACTGAAAAGAAAGGAAATAAAAAACAGTTAATTCTTAATTTATATACATTTTAAGCGAAGCAGATATTGAATGACGTTCTTCTGTTCAACAGAAAGAATCTCGGGAGACACATTGCTTATATGTGCCGCCAAAGTTAACCTAAGGTATCATGAACGTGGGCCTACCAGGTAGTATACGGTCACCGAAAATTCATGAATTTTAACCGCTCCGGAAATAATTTAACTGTGTATAGTACAACCGGTCACCTAAAGGGCATGACTTTTAACAATCTTCAAAGAACGATCGGTGTATAATGCGACCCCCTATTTATTAAATAAAAATTGATAATCAAAACTCGCAATATATCGCGTATATCCGGTAAGGTGAAGTAATGGATAGCGGCTTGGACTGAGGAATCGGAGACCCGAGTTCGAATTCCAATCAAACGTTATGGGAAAGGCATGCGTCTTTTTTTTTCTCCCTTCATGGGTAAAGAGCAGAACAGACCGGGTTCTCTATGGCAATTGGTCTAGCGCAGAAAGAAATAGCAAAAATTGGGGGAAAATTTTTTTCCTCGTCTGTCATGTATCGAAAGATGCATGATTGTCTAATCGTGTATCACGTATGGCACATAACTGACTGATATCCGTTAGGTGAAAAAAAAATCAATTCAAATTGACCAAACGAAAAAATTAAAGAAAATTATCAAGGGGTCGAATTCATTTGCTTATAACTACATGAGTCTTTGTCTGCACGGGTTTATGTTAAGCAAATATAATTTATGATCTCCTGAATATATTTTTGTTCGATAAAATCTGGTTTTAGTACCGATATCGAGTTTTGAAGCCATCGAAGTAACTGTAGCGTCTGACTGTTGCAATGACGATTGTTGTTTTCCATACATTAAAATTCATTAGTATCGCATTTAAATTGTCAACAGAAACTGTAGATTCTCTTGAGAGGTCCGAGTGAAAGAACTTCCGTCTTGTTGACGTGTCGTGACCCGCAATTCTTAATGTAGAGTCTCATTTCGCAAACAAAAGATTTTCTCTAAGCGTATAATCGTAGACATGCGTTTAGTTGTCTAAATATAAATATATGCCTATTACATTTAATAGTTGAACATTTTATGGAAACACACATAAAACCATATATGCCCGGCTACTCAAGTCTTCCGAGCCAACACGTTTTCTAGACTGGATCGCCAATCCCTGTCGCAGACGCCTACTCAAGCACATTTATGTTTTTCAACGCCCACAGACACCACCATAGGTTTATATTGTAAATATGCTGAGTAAACTATAATTAGGAGTCTCTGGGAGAGAGCGTGTCATCTGGCCTGATCAGCAGTTTGAACGACACGTCTTTTATATTCCGTGCCTTGGTCCTCCACACGTTCCTGTCACTTGTAGCTGATCTACCATCCATTTTCTCAAGCTAATCAAGCATGTTACGCACAGCGTTCCTCTGTCGCCTTTTCCCCTCAATCTCCCCTTAAAGTATCAGATTTTCCAACCCCTACTTCCTCATTACACGCTCCTGAAGTTTCAATTGCCTTTCCTGTTTGTTAGTTTTGTTAATTCAAGTCTCTTGTTCATCTTTGAGGAGATTGTCCGGTATTCACTGTCATACAAAAGGACAAATGTCACATAAAAGTTAATGTTTTCATTTTTTCTAACTAAATATTTGTCTCTCAAAAATCTGTATTTGGAATGTGTACTTGGTCATCCCAATACGTCTTCAGAACTCAGTGTTGTCATTTCAGTCTCCTGTTATAACAATTCCTAGATTATTATTTTTTACCTGTATGATTTTAGTATTTCCTATATGTAATTTGCACTCTGGGCTCATCCTTTTGCTGATGTCCATGTATTCTGTCTTCCTGTTGTCTATACTTAGTCTTTTCTTCTCACTACCTTCTGTAGGATCTTTTGTGGTTTCCTTTTCATGTCTGCTATCAACACTGTGTCATCCCCATACCCTATGTTGTTAAGATAGGGTCCACCAATAATGGAACCTGGTAGGACTTCTAATTCTTTCGGAATTGCCTCGCTGTATAGGTTGAATAAATTCTGTGAGAAGGCACATACTTGTCTTATACGCTTTTCTAACTTTGTATATCTACTGAACTAATTTTCTACGCGTATGCAGGCGGTTTGCTGCCAGTATAGATTCTTGATTATTCTGAAATTCCTTCGCAAATATGTCAAGGTTCCTGAGTAACTCTAACAGTTTTTTGTGACTTTATCGAATGCCTTTGCGTAATCTATAAAAACACAGGTACACATCCTTCTGAATCTGTATTGCTCTTTCTGATAACATTCTCAGCACAAACATCACGTTCTTTGTTTTGCGGTTGCTAATGATAATGTCTCACTACTTGTTAGCAACACCAATAACGGCTTCCAAAGAGTTCCGTCTACCCAATTTTAAAGCACAAGGCTTGTGTCAACGCTCGTTAAAGTTTTAATGCAATTTACAATTGTAATCTCCTCTCTATACTGATAATATCAGGACGTTGACTTTTTTTTAAGCTTATCACCCCAATCAAGGCTGGAAGCCACTAGCCCGCAATGGGTTGCAGAAGGTTTGGAGGAAGAGCAGATAGGAGTGGTAAAGGAGAGGATGTGGAGAAAGATAGTGGATCGATCAAGGCAGGGGGTTACAGAAGATTAGGAGCGAGAGCAGATATGAATGAAAGGTGAAAGGATATGGAGAAGGGAAGTGGATAGATCAAGGCAACTGGAGATGTCAATTGACGTTACGCTTAAATAGTTGGAGATTGTATTTGTCAGGAAAACAGGAATAAGGAGGGGAGTTCCACAGGCGATAGGTGCGAGACATGAAGCAATTGGAGTAGAAGAGACGTCTACATCTAACAGTTTCAAGGTGTGGGAACGGGATGCCAGCCTCGTAGGACGTTTAAATTCATGAGGCCTAGGAACCAGCGTAAGCAGCTCCTCGGAGCAATTACCGTGAAAGTATTTGTAAAAAAGACAGAGCGACTACAGACGAGATGACAGATCAGGGCCAATTACATTGCATATCCGTCTCTGGATCTTATCAAGAACCCTGAGGCAAACAGCAGGGGCTCCAGACCATATAACAAATCGATATTATATATATGTATAAGCAAGTTTGATCAAATGTAACCGAAAAATCTGTCTGTTACATTTAATTCTATATTGTACAATTTTTATTTATTTTTGACAATGTATTATATTGAAATTGAGGATAATGTTTGTTATTGTAATTTCGACCGTCTCATTCATTTTCAAGAACCATGTATTGTCCGTGTGGAAGGCAAGATTAAACAGACAGACCTTTTTAATTTAACTTGTTCAGATAGATACTTGGGGCTTAAATATTTCACCCACATACACACACATATAAACACACTCACACACATATATCTATGATACAAATTTAGATTCAAGGTATGCTATATTTATGGGTTAAAATGTTAAATATTAGAGTTAGAGTAAATATAAAGTCCCAAAACTGTAAACTTTGCCTGGAGGAGAAAATAGTTCTAATTAACTTCCCAGACCAAAACAAATTACTAAATCAATGATGAGAACTCTTCCTAAACTGCAGACAAGAAAACAAGATTTTACTGCGTTACATAAAAATAGATACCAAAAAATAAATATATTTGTAATATAAAATATAAAATCAATAAATAAACGAATTAAGTAAATAATAAAAAATAAACAAATAAATGTTTTAAAAATAAAAAATCATATAATCAATAATAAATAACGAATAAAATATATTCATAAAACACTATAAAAGAGCCGAAAATAACTGCATTCATATCCACAAGTATTTCTCGAGAATAATTTGAAATATAACCGTTATCATTCACCCAATAACCGTTATCATTCACCCAATAACCGTCAGGATAATACAATAGACATTCTACTCATAATGCACCATTGACCAGCATATATAAATAGTCGAGCCTTGACCTGAACTTTAAGCATGAAACAGACTGTCGCGGCTTGGTTTTGATCCCAACATCTACACACATATATATATATATATATATATATATATATATATATATATATTAGTTAAAGATTAAATATGGATCGAATTCCAACGGGATGATAAAATTAACAATATATAGGAAACATATCAATCTATTCACTTTTATTAAAGTTTCGTCAGAGATCGAGAGAAAACAGACAAAAAGGGAGAAACTTTGGTATTTTCAGTTTTGTTCAGTTCTATTCTCATTGGTCAGTCCCGTATCATGTGCATTAAAACCGTAGATAATTCTATATGTATGTAAGTTTTTAAAATTCTAGTCTGTCTAAGTGGGCATCGGATGGAAATGTGTATTCGTAATTGTGTATGTGTTTGTTTAGTAGGATGAGCTCTAATGTCTACAACTTTGTGCGGTAAGCATATATATATATATATATATATATATATATATATAGAGAGAGAGAGAGAGAGAGAGAGAGAGAATATAAAGAAAAAGAGAAAAACATAGAAAGAAACAGAGAGAGAAAAAGAAAGAGCTGATTCCTGCGAGAACGACGAATGAGTGTTCATGAAATATATTACTGAACAACCTGGACAAATTAATTGTTATAAAATGATCAATGCAAAGTCTCTCTACCATAGCAGGAAGTCGTGTGCGGTTTCAATTTATAATACGCAAATCATTCATACGAATTATTTGCATATATATATATATATATATATATATATATATATGAAAAAACCTTAAATAACCATTTCGATAAATATAAGCCTATTCATTTCATCAGGCCGGCCACATTTTATGAAATGGTGAGACGAATATGTTTATATTCATCGAAATAAATAATTTATTTCTAGCTACGGAGTTTTAAGTTATATATATATATATAATTCTACATCAATTTCACTAACCGTGTTATAGCTTTATGGGAATTTACAAAGTGACGCAGGTATAATTTGTGCATATATATATATATATATATATATATATATATAATTATTGTCATCCATAGACAGACTGTTTCGCTGTATTCAGTGTGGCTAGACGTCTGGTTGTCTCTAGCTAGGATCGAAACCCAAACTGAATTGGCGTCAGTCGGAGATTCTACCACTAAGCCGTCGGCGCACGTCATGGATGAAGGTGACTATATAATGGACTCTCTCCGATGTATGAGGATCTGACAGTTTCAGTTATGAATTTTTGTGCGATAATATTAAGTGGCTTTTAAGTCCCGCTTATATATATATATATATATATATATATATATATATATATATATATATATATATATATATATATATTACACAAATTTCAAAATAGTATATGTCGGAATCTTGCACACAGCCTTCGTTAATATACTATATATTCTCCGAATTTTGTCTTTTACTATTACGTTTAACATTCAATTTTACCAATGATCTTGCAGAGTCTATTCAGTAACATGGGCATCATATTGGCCCGTATTATTCTGCTGGACATGCATACTCTATTTCTGTTGCAGGAATGTCAAGGGAAATCATTAAAGAGTTTTCAGTTCATATATGATATTGCGCCAAATTCCTCCCACAATCCCTGAAGGTAATTTCACACATTACTGATGGGGGTCGGGACAGATTACAGTATAGATGTCAATATATCATCAGTTTATCTAACAGTCTTTGGATATATACTAATATTTATTCAATGTGCACTCTCTTTCAGTTTTATTCTGTATTTCTTGTCCTATATTCAGGCTAAATTTGCAATATTATTTTATCTTACATTTTGTTTTTCTAGCTTTTATTTTACGATCTTTTTCTATACAAAAATCTCAGCGAAATTTATTTTCAATTATTTCTATAATTTTTGTCAGTGTAGATATATTTTGTGTGGATGGTCGATTCCACATGATTTGTATTATTTCCTGTTAAGCATCCTTCAAACTTTGTCGTATGTAAGTTTCATTTACTAGTCCTGAATTATTATTCTGCATTTATTACTATAATTGCCAGTTGCACCTGTATTTCCAAACAGGTGACATTTGCTACATTTCCTATGTCTTGCTATATTGGATTTTGATGTAATTTCCGATCCATACTTTTCTGAACTGTCATTGGTGCATTTCTCATCTTCCTTCAATGATACCTGTTGGCTTATCGCAAATTCACATCAAGAGATTCAAGCGATAGTCTCTTGATAATTCCAATATTATTTTTATGGTAAATATCTATTTTCTTCCCTTCATATCCATTTGTACCACTTTTTTTTATAAAGGAGCCTTTTCTGTAATCCCGTTTATTATTATTATTATTTTATTATTGTTTTATTATCATTGTTATTGTTGTTGTTGTAAATGTGACTTCCATATCTCAAATCAACCATTTTTTTTCAATAACACTTATTATGCCAGGTTGTTTTATAAAATAACCTATAGTATATTACATTGTGATTAATTTACGACTCTTAAAATTGTATTTGAATTTATATCTAGTGGTTGGAGAAGAGAAAAGATGCACCTATACATGTGAATAGGCCAAGAGAGAGAGATCGAAAGAAAGAAATAACGAAAGAAAAAAGACACGAATAAATGGAACAGATAGATAGATATTTGAATACATTGAAAAGAAAGAAAGAAAGAAAGAAACATTCTTGAATAAATTGAACATATTAATGGAAGAAAGAAAGAAAGAGACAGGAATAAATGCAACAGATAGATAGATAGATAGATAGATAGATAGATAGATAGATAGATAGATAGATAGATAGATAGAAACATACTTGGAATGTTGTGATCAGTTGTCTAGAGAGCTTGTTCCAGTAGGACGATGTTCTTCCAGACCAGGAACTGCCGGCTGCTCAGGGCGTTGTGAGCAAATGCATTGCCATGTTGAAACAGCCACGTATTGTCCTGCCACATCTTTCGTCTCACCTCACGCACTGAGCGAAGCAAACGTCTCAGGGTCTCTTTGTAGACTCACTAGTTGATCATCGCGCTCAGTAGCAAGAATTCACTGTAGATGATGGCCATAGCTCGCACCGCACACACAGTTTTGTTACTTTTCAGACAGACCTCGTAGGAAGATAGATTGTACAAGAAAGACTTTTCATAAGCTACGACTCAAGATATAAGCGTTTCCTCTTTCACGGCTGGAGTGATACCGATTTTTTTTTAAAAAGGACAATGTTTTGCTGTTTTATTTGTAGAAATACCAGATTTTACAGAAATTGTTGCTTGTGTTGTGTGTTCTTTTGTTGATATACAGGTATTGGAATTTGCTTTTGTTATGGGGTTTTATGTTACGGGACTTCATTTACCAACAAGTACCCTATTTCTACGGTTTATTCCTAAATATTCCGTACTAATATCTGGATGTGTGCAATACTTGGATGCGTTCAATAGGCCAGAAAATACGGTATTTCCTCAACCCCAAAAGTGCTTAAATGCTTTTGAACTCGGTCAAGGGTGGAAATTGAGGATTGGTCAGCTCCAGCCAAGATATGACAGCAACACTCAAATTCTGCTCTGATCGGACTCTTGTAAATTTGGTTTTGAATGAGTGATTAGTTTTCTACGTCTTATCCACCCTTGGCAGGTTATTTAATGTCAGAAAATATTTTTACATTATAAGAATATTTTTGGGAGATAATAATGGTTTAGCGATTCAAGTCTTACTAATTAATCCATACCCGGGGGAGAAGAGTTAAATTCCTACATTTATATAACAAACCAAACTGAAATTGGAACGCGGCTCTCCGATTAACAATTCGTAGCCATTACCCATTACACCAAACGCACATTTAAGCTTACAGCACCTTGCATTCCCAAGCGGTCATCCATCTATGTAATGACCAGGTTTGACGTTGCTTAACTTCAGCGATCGTACGGGATCATGTATCAATGCTATATAGCCGTAAGCCTTGTAAGATAGAACATCGCCGAAGGAGTCAGATACACTTTTCCAACATATTCAACGATGATACATTTATTGAAATTTCTTTTGAGATTCTTGCGTAAGTTTGTGTTCCATATCCTAATGAAGGTAAGACGTCTTATTGAGAATAACTGGTGCCTACTTGATGATTTAGATAGTTTCGTATCCTCAACCGGGTGATGTTGGGAACTCATATAAAAGCTAAAGCTGCAAAGTGATAAATTGTTTCCTTCTTAATTTTTTTTCTATTTTAGTCGGTCTTCACACCTAACTTTCGGAAATATCGAAATAGGTACTCCAATATACAAAGCGCATATCTACTAAGCAAAGCGGCCCATGTTCATAGAAATGGCATTAGTACAATGCCAAACCATTTGTTAAAACCAAATCCACAGGACGCGTCGCGACGCACTGCCCAACAATATTGCATTAAGGTCTACACGTTCCTTACCCTGTATTATTCAATGCTCGATAAAAATTATAATCAGAAAGGAAAAAATGAATAAAAAATAAAATCATTCTGAATGAGATAATAGCTGCCTAAAGCTGAAGGACTAAGGCCGCCATTAAGAGACATTGGCGTCTCAAAACGAGGCTCCGCTTTCATTTTAGTGTCATTCAATATTGGATGTCTGACTATAGGGAAACACAGTCGATATCAGATTTCTGTTAAATCATTAATAATTCACATAACCGAACTTCAGTGCGTATTCTGACCCAAGATCCGACATTGGCTGAATAAACACTCGACATAAGCAGACAAGAGTGTATATCATTCACAATTTCTAAAACCAATACGTCATTCTAAGACGCATGCGCACTGAAGGACCTCTTGGTGGACACTAGTCTCTTCTTACGTCGTTTCATATTTTTGGTTTAGTCTTCATTTTGTATGTTTACTGAATTTTTTTTGTATGTGATTTTGAAAATCAGGAAAAGAAGAAAAAATAAGCCCATTGTCTTGAAAATACAAAAAGGGAAAACCATAAAAGTCTGTTTCTAACAAAAATAATTTGGTTTACGATTTGTCTTTTATACGTTTAAATCAATCTTGCTTTCCTTTTCTTCGCCATCTCGGTCCTCCTGCCAAGAAATAAAATGAAAATAAAAACATATAAAGAATTACATTGATCTAATAATCCACATAATTTATGCATATATTCACCAACATAATCTCGTCTTGCGTCGAATTATTATTGATTACAAACAGTAAAAATATTTGTACACAACTGAACATTGTAATATCGTTTCACCTTTATTTCTATCATTTCTCTTAAATTTTCAATTCTTCATCTTCTTCTCCTTCTTTGTCTTCTTCTTCTTTTTCATCTCGTCCTCTCCCTCCCCCTTCGTTTCGAAAGGTTTTAGTTCGAAAACTCCACATGCAAAATAAACTTATCAAAATCGGATTACGTAAAATATTTAATCTTCCCTATTGTCCGGTTTGTATTTTTTTTTTTTTAAATTACAATTTTAAATCTGGATTCAGGTAATTTCACTCGGCAAACTTTTGTATAAGATTTGTTTTTTCTTTTTCTATTTGATATTTGATCTTTTGCCTTGGGCTTAATTGAAATCTGACTAAAAATCGAAAAAGATTAAATAAAAAAGAAAGAATCGGACGCGGTTGTTTTCGTGACAGAACCGAAAGCTTCTGCGAAAATGTCTGACAGATCATCTTTACAACGTTATTTTGATCTTCGAAATCTGACGTAAAGGCGAATTCCCTTAAAATAAAGCAAAACCTTTTGCTTGTCTTTTACCTCACGGGATGGTTTCTTTGTTTCTGAATTTGTTTTCTATTCCTGTTTTTACTAGAGAAATAAGGACGACATTTTTAACTGTGGATTAATGTTATGTTCGAGCGTGTGCAATTTAAACCTGTTTCATCGACTCGTTAACAAAAGATACACTAACTATAATCTTGACACACCATTTCACAATCACTTGAATATACCAGTAGGTTTTTGGTTCAGTTGATACTCGCTTTTATTGCGATAATAAACTTGGTTTCAGAAATAATATTCTGCTGGATCCTGTCACAATACGTTTAAAATTTTTAAAAAACCCATAATCTCAGTATAATATATAACTGCAATAATTTAAATTAGATAACAGTGAATCTATACTCAGTACCTTAAGATTGCGTTGTGCATGAAACTCCGAGGTATGAGGGATTACACGCATATACATATATATATATATATATATATATACATATATATATATATATATATATATATATATACATATATATATATATATATATATATATATATATATATAGAGATAGATAGATAGATAGATAGATAGATAGATAGATAGATAGATAGATATATATATATATTTGTGTATTTAGGCAGCAATGCTTCTTTCATGCACATTTCATTAAAAACGACTGAAAAAGCGATTTTATTTAGTTTTTTTATATAATTTCTCGTGCGATCTAATAATGTTTTTCTTTTCAGATGATAAATTCAATAGCTCAATTGGATTTCATTTAAATATTCATGGACACCTACCGGACACTATTCGGAACATACTTGTCGACAACACTAATATAATAGCATCATCCACATGCAAAAAAAGGCTAAAAATAATGGAAGCCTTATTAATAAAAACAAAAAAACAACACTTAATAATATTAATTTGAACATCGACATAATATCTTGACCGTGTTTTGAAACAAAATTGATACATTTTATAAAACATACATATAACAAACTATTTCTAAATCTAACAGTTGAAATATAATCCTTGAAAATGGCTAAATGTATAGCCGAAAGCAGTCGGATAAAAAGAACATTCGGACAGTTTTTATGTAATTTATCATCTGAAAGGAAAATCATTGTCAGATCGCACGGGAAATTGTATAAAAAACTAAATAAAAGCACCTTGTCAGTCTTTTTTAATGAAATGTGCATATATATATATATATATATATATATATATATATATATATATATATATATATATATATATATATATATATATATATATTGACATCCACAGACAGACTGTTTCGCTGTATCAGAGCTCATCTGTGTGACTAGATGTTCGGTTGCCTCTAGCTAGGTTCGAATCCCTCCTGAGTGACGTTTTATCCCTAAGCCGTCGGCGCACGGCAGGGAAGAAGGTGATTTAAGCGTATTTATTTTTAGATAAACACACAGAGACTGAGAGAAATCGATTCGATATAGGCAGCATATCTTTATTCGAGCATGTTTAGTTGTTTAATCTGGACGTATTATGTTTATTTATTTTTTAAATTTTAATCTTCTCAAATTCTTCGATCGAATTCTTAATGTTGATTTTGAATTCATTAAGGAAGCAGGCGAAGGTTTTTTGGGGTTTTTTTCTTTCATTTTCCCAAGTACTTTCAGTTTCATCGAAGATCATATTAAGGGGGAAATTGCTAAGTCGAAAATTTAATGTTATTGACCGTTGTGACTTTTAAATAAATACGCATCAATCGCGTTCTGTTATAATTAATTAAAAAACTTAACAAGCATTTCATGTTGATTTGATTAAAGTCCCATCTACAGATTTAGATTGATACCTTGGTTGGACGACTCAAGTAAAATATGTGTTTCTTCGTATTTTCTCAGTTCCCCCCCCCTTGATAGCAAAGTTAGCAAATTAAATTATAGTATTCTATTCGGTTAAGTCATGAATAATTTATGTTTTTGTTTATCAATTAATTTTTCCAATAATAAAGTACAATTGCATTTTATTTAATTATATATAGACTGTTTTCAGCAGTGGCTTGCGAGTTATCTGGCAAAACATCGACACGTTTTAAGTAATGTTCCGTATATAGTGATATTTTTTCAAAAAACGCTTGATTTGGTTTTCATTGCAGAAAGTTTTTCCACATCAAAAAGTTTAGTGGTGATTAAAAAAGTTAATAAACAGTTTGCGCAAGGCCAGGTGAATATTGTTTGTGGTGAGTAGAGCAGAGCAGATTAACCGAAGTCTAAATGTTTTTCGACATTTTTCTTGATGAATGTGGCAGTGGGATGTCATAGTTGAGAACATTTTTCCTTTTCGTAAGTGCAAAGGGCTTTTTAAAAGAATGTTTGCGGGAGATATATATGTGGATTTAAACGTTTCATTACATTTTATGAAACTGTAATTTCTCGACAATCCGGAAGAATTCACGAAATTACTCTTCTTCCATGTATCTCTGCTTTTGGAATCGATTTTGAATATTTATCCTTCGCACACCACTGCCTTTTGATTTAGACATTGTCGTATGTAATCCTGCTTTCAACTGTTTTGATATATTTAAGGTAGAGTTGTTTGGAATTATATATCTGTCATTAAAATTGGTTCCTTAGAATGAAAATACTTATGACTCATCCTAATAGAAGATAACTATTGCTTCTGACATGAACGAAACTCAGATAACATAGAACGATTCTTTGAATATCATGCTTCTTTCATGTTGTTACAAACCGTATAGAAAGCATCCACTTATCTTCTCTGCTAATGGCGTCCTATCAAACTACACATTTTCAACTTTGCAAACAATTTTTAAAGCAACAGCGAAAGCAAAAGTCTAATTTTAATTTTGAATACTGCGAAAAATTTCAATTACTCCGCAGATTTTTAAATTGTCATGTATTATTTTGAAATATTCTGAAGTGTTTCCTGTTGTCTACTGCAGGATGTTCCATCGTTTTCTTAGAGGAATGGCCATCCTAATCTAGAAACCAGAGTCTAGCCTACTATTTAAACCAATACCCAGGAGGGAATTTGAACTCAGTCATCAATTTTACTATCCACGCCGATATTCTTTGCAGCGCATACACTGCTAACTGGACACATCGACATGGTGTAAGTGTTAACAAGCCTGATCGCTAGAACAATTACGACTGAGTAGTGAGTTCGATCCTCACTAGATGCCACATGCTTTCGGGTTTGTGTCCCGTTTAAGCTACGCTTATAATATCAGTTAGGATCCTTGACATGTTGTAATCGTTACCTGTCTAGACCAATTACGACTGAACAGCGAGTTCGTACAAGTAATTTCTGTGTTGCGCCACTTCAAAACCACGCTTAGAAAATCACCACACGCTGCTAATTAAAGAAGACAAAAATTTGTATCGCCAAGCCAGCAGTATACAAATTTGAACTCAAGGTACGTCATAATAAAACTGAAATCGTTAGTTAAGGAGCCATTCCCGATTGGAATACGTTTTCCTATTTGTTCTGTTTTTATATATTTTGGCGGAAATATGTCCGTTTTTCATGAATTCCTATATTTTCATCTGCACAACCGCAAGCCAATTCTGATATCAGTATTTAGATATTTTCACTCAACCTCACTTCTATCCGACATAAACTGTTTCTTGCTCTCAGTGCTTTCTGACCCCTTTCAATGTCTATCATTTTATCTATTATTAGACACACAAACAAATATATATGTATATATATATGTATATATATATATGTATGTGTGTGTGTGTGTGTGTGTGCGTGTACTTATCTCTCGATCAAATAAAGGTTCATCAGGTACAGACAGGCTGATCCTTCAACACAGCCATTAATAACCCAGGGGTAACATGACATACTTCGCTTACTTTTGCACAATGTCTTAAAATAAAAATAAAGAAAAACTCAAAGAAATAGAGAAAATACACGAAAAGCATTTCTAACCATCATTTTTTTTTCATGAGCGTCCGGAATATTTCCTCTTCACTTTAACTCTCCACGCTTTCATTCCCGTCTCTAACAATCGAGCTCCGATGAATAGACACTTTCCAGAAAAGCCATTACCCAAAGATCTTCGGCTGTTCTTCTTCTTTTATTTTAGTTTTCATTTGCTTTTGTTGTCTTTTCTTCGTTTTTTTTTTCTTTTCTTCTCCTGCTTTGTTTTTCTCATGAGTTCTGGTTCAGTGCAGGTCAGTGATTTCATTGATTCTTCGTCAAATAGAAGTTGACTGACGTTTCTTTGTGGTCGGAGAGAACTAACAGACCGTGTTTGTAAGTGATCGCTGAGAAATCATTGTCAAAATGACAGTAAGCGAACATCACGTTGGACATCAGTTTTCGAAGAAGCTGGGCGTGTAGGGGGTGATAGGACAGAAAATGGCTGCCAGGCAGTACACAAAACAAGGGATTTTTCGGACATTGTTCCTTAAAGATCGCAACCCGGACATACAAATAGAAACCGAAAAGAAAACTCATATATATGTACAAATCATTTTAAATGATAAGCAAAGTACGCATGCGCAGAGGTTTCCGTACATTTTTCCAGCTAGTGAACGCTAAAAAATCTAGTCTCAAATTAGTCGTTAAAAAATAAAGCGAGACATTAGGCCTCTACGAATCACAAAAAAAATGCAGAAGACATTTGGGTTCGACGAACACAGATGTATTAAGAGAATGAAATACGCTAGTCTCCCGTAATTCATAAAAATTCACCCTGCCTTTTTGCGATAGAGATAGAATATCCACAGAGACAGGGGAAGCCATAATGACAGAACATATTAAGGAACAAAATAACGTACGAGCTCTTAGAAAGTATCGGGACTGTTGCTATGATGATGGAGCTAAATTATGCAGAGTTAAGCCGCTTGGCACAAACTGACATTAACCTCTTGTCGCGCATGCACACTAAGGTATAGCGTTCTCGCTACTTTCGTCTTTTATAGCAGAGCTTTGAAGGTAAGTGTGTAGAGTGTGGTAGTTTTACAACACCACAGAGATTCCATTCGTGACAATGACTTGTGCAGAAGTTTTTGGTACATCATTCCCCAGGTTTGACAATCACCATATATAACTTGTGGCTTTTCAGAAATCTTCATAGAAACAAGATTCAAATACGTCGAGGTAATCCAAAAGAATGCGACAATGCAGCTGGTTGCTCACCCCAAAATAGAGTTCCAAGAAAGCTTCCATCAACGAAAACGACGCATGATAATGTTTGTGGATTAAGAAGGGACTTCTTCGAAGGACATTAAATACCAAGTTGATGTGTTGTAGTTTTTCTTTTTATAGCACCAGTCTCGATACGTTTTGGTCAGACCGCGTACCCTTGTTTTATTATTTTTATTTTTACTTCCTACACTATATACTCAGAGGCAAACAGCAAATAAACAGGCACAGAAAATCAAAATGTATAACATGTTCACGTAGAAAAACAAATAAAATACGTAAAATTCCGATTTCTAAAATATAAAAACTATTCTCAGTTGAGAACTTTGACAGATTTTTGTTTTTCGTTGATCAGTTTTTCACAACATTCATTTCTGCTACTATAAGCAATAAATTACTGATAAACTCTAAAGAATATAGTCGGGATGCTAGAGGTAACATCAATCATCTAAGTGACAAAAATTAATCTTATATATGTTATACATGTTCAGCGTAGTCTGAATGTAGAAAAATCAACGTAATTTGTTCAATAAAACAACACCAATAATTGTTCAAAAATTCTTAAGGTCTTTCATATCAGAGGTTGGCAGTGAATATTCGGAGAGAGTAGGAAAGCGTAGTTCTTCAAGTCTTTCATCTGACTGGTTAGCAGTGGATATTCCGACGAGAAAAAAAAGAAAATGGCCGCTTTTATACACGTCGGATTGAATACTTCAAGTCTTCTGATTGGTTAACCTTCTCTTGGTAGACTATAAAATGAGTCAGCTCATTTCGGTTGGCTCACTAGTAAATAGAGTATACAAAAATTGTAACAATATATATATATATATATATATATATATATATATATATATATATATATATACACACACACATATATATATATATATATATATATATATATATATATATATATGGATGGGTGACCACTCGTATCGGTGGATGCCCAACATAAAACAGTAAGGGCATTTTTATAGTTACCTTATATAATAAATGTCAGTGACGTTTGAAATGAAATACTGTTCTCAAACGCTACCTATTTCAAAACGCTACGAAGTTTGATTCCGAAGCCAAACTAAAATATTTTTTATGTGAACTATGAATTGAAGACACTAAATTATATCAGTGCAAAAAAAATTAATATCAAAAAAGAGGACGGAAATTACGACACCAAAATCTGAAGAATCATTGGAATAACGAAAGACGGGATTCAAAGACAAAGCTAAATATTAAGAAACATGAAAACTTCGCTATTTACAATGTTCGGACTATCATCATCATCTCTAACGCCATATTTCTCACAACGTTTCGGCCGTTGTACGCTCCGGACTTCTTCAGGTGGTTGGAATGTCGAACTGAACCGTTTATTTCGCTTGCTAGAGCGCACTGTTCTAGTTCCACGTGCCATGTCTAATGGATGTTAGTTATCAGTTATCTCCTTTTAATTCCCCTCTTCAAATTCTCCACCGCTTTAAGCAGGTATTGAACTCACATTCTTTGGGTCATATAATGAAAACTTCGATAGAAGCATAGAAAAGGGTACTGAACTCTCATGTCATTACAGTCTTTCAATATAGCAGCTAATGCTAGACAATCTATTTACAAATGAATAAGTAATTCAGGCAAGAGAAATATTGTTCTACGGAAGGATACTGAGAAAAAATGTACTAAACATGTAAGTAACGAAGTAGTTTTAGGGAAAATGGAATCAAAAAGACTTTTATATTTACAATCAGAAAGATTTGAAATTTTCTGATCCACATCATGACGACAGAGTGCTTGGAGAATTTAACATTCACAGAAAATAATGCAAGTAGGTTAGATGATATTAATAAATAAACTGCCTTATGATCTTATGTAAATGATAGACAGAAAGGGATTTGAATTGTTAGCAAATGGAGAAAGCTTAATAAGGTCAACAGGAAGACAGTAGAGCCATGATCGCTCACGTCCTGAACGAAGACAACACAAGAAGTTTCAGAAACCACACACAAGTTTTAAGCTTTATATATTAGCTTGTTACTGTTGTTTTAAAAATGTGCATGTGTTTTGTTATTTTATTTGTTAAAATGAAATAAGTGGGAACGGAAGTAGTGAGTCTTTGTATCAGGTTTCACCTTTAAAAAGAAAAAGAAAAAATGACAAATTTCGGATTAGAACTTTAATGGAAAAATGGTGATTCGAATCCAATTGAACCTGCCTTATCGACGCAACCACCACTGGCGTGTGTCATGACAAAAAAAAACTACAAAACCTGAAAAGTTAAAGAAACACGAGTTGAGCAAAAGATAAGAGAAGGGAATTAATTAAACGAGGAAAACATCTTGCAGACAAAGACGGAAAAACGTATCAGTTGACTGAAGACCTTAATCAACGGGAAAGTGTTTCGCATCCACAAGTAACTGACACATTACACATGCATCAGTCAACACATTAAACCATACGTGCTGAGTGTGTGCAATGTTTAATGCGTTGGCTAGTATATACATGATGCCGGGTTATACTGTGGTTTTATATAAAAGTTGAGACGCACGTTCGAACACTGTCGGAGGTCACATTTTTTTTATCGAAACTCTCGAATGTACACATTTTTATATGTAATTCTCATTACCAAAAAAGAAAGGAAGGAAGGTTTGTTCAAACACGTGTATCCACTAAAATATAATGTATAAAGTACTAAGAAAAGATGTATGTGTGTGAGTATGTATCGGTCAGTTATATGATACATACTTAGGCGATTATGCATCTTTCGATACATGACTGACGTGGCACATTTTTCCCGCAGTAAGTTGTCATTTCTTTCTGCAGTAGACCAGTTGCCATCCAATGCTAGAGAACCCGGTCTGTATTTACCCATAGCTCGCGGGGAGCGAAGAAAAGGATTCATACCTTTTCCAAAGGTATTAACACGTAAATGAATATTATGGATTCGAATGAATTACGAACTCGGCTCTCCGATTCCCCAATCTGAACCACTATCCATGACTCCACCGTGCCTCCCGTGTGTGTGTATCTGTGTGTGATATATTTAAGAAGCAATTGACTATCATTGTTAATTACGATGGGAAGAAAAAGTCTAATTTAGTGGTCTATAAGGTGGTTAGGGAAGCCACTGAATATATACATATACACACACACAGATATATATATATATATATATATATATATATATATATATATATATATATATATATATATATATATATATATATTTAAAATTTGTGTATTTAGGCAGCAATCTTTCTTTCATGCACATTTCATTAAAAACGACTGACAAGGTGTTTTATTTAGTTTTTTATATAATTTCTCGTGCGATCTAATAATGTTTTTCTTTTCAGATGATAAATTATATAAAAACTGTCCGAATGCTATTTTTCATCCGAGTGCATTCGGCTATACATTTAGACATTTTCAAGGATTATATTTCAACTGTTAGAATTAGAAATAGTTTGTTATATGTATGTTTTATAAAATGTTTAATTTTTTTTTGTTTCAAAACACGGTCAAGATATTATGTCCATGTTCAAAGTTAATATTATTACGTGTTGGTTTGTTTGTTTTTATTAGTAAGGCTTCCATTATTTTTAGCCTTTTTTTGCAAGTGGATGATGCTATTATATTAGTGTTGTCGACAAGTATGTTCCGAATAGTGTCCAGTCGGTCTCCATGAATATTTAAATGACATCTAATTGAGCTATTGTCAGAAAGGTGTAGAGTGAGTCTGCGTGTTAAACAATTTGTAGTGTGGCCTATATAATCTATTTCCAATATTAAGGCGCGTCTTCCGAGCCGCAGCGTCTTGGATGCCGGAAAATACGGTACGTTGACTTACGAAGAAACTTGCTGAGAAAATGCCAGGAAATTGCCAATAAATTTAAAACGGGTCCCGCTCTTATTTTCTCGTAATGTATCAACGTTCATAGTGTTTCAAATCGACAATTTTATACACGCGTAAAATAAATTCAAAATTCTTTGCAAAATACCGGCGGCCTTGAATCGTAGCATGCTTTTCCATTTGTGATGAGTGATGCACAGTAATAATGACACAGGTAAATGTGGCACAGGTAAGAATGGCGCGGGTAAAAATAGCACCAGTGGGAAAATAGAAAAAAATCGCACATATTTCGGGATCCGCAGCCGCAATAGTAGGTTATTGTTATAAATCTGGCTAGGCTGGTCAGTTTCTGCTGCTTTTCTCTTCATGTTGTTGGTGCAATTTGTGGATGTAATAGCTGCATAATCAGAAGCATGGTTGTGCTTTTTAACTGGTATAGAATCAGTCATATCAAGGCTGGTGATCATGGTACATTTAAAAAAGATATTCTCTTAGCACATCTCCATCTGGCAGTAGTTGATGTTGCAATCTGTTTGATATACATGTACCCTGGGAAGCAAATCTTCTCTTTTCTTTTATTACTTTCCATAACTTCCATGATATGTTTGTGATAGAGCCACTGATTTCAATAGTGTGCTTGACGGCTCGAGGACAACTGAACATTCGCTTCGTGCCTTTTTTTTCCTATTTTCCACTTGTGCCATTTTGATTTGTGCCATTTTGATTTGTGCCATTATCACCTAAATTCGTGATGAATAGAACCAGGTTTAATTAAATAACATTATCAGTTGACAGCTACACATTAAAACAGAATTTTAAAAGATTTAAAAATTTCTAAATTATTTAATTAAAATTTAAGAAAATGAAATTATTCGTGTAAAATTTATGATTACCGGAATTTGGTTTCTTAAGACAGTTGTGTCGATCATATATTTTATTCATGTCCGCAATTAAAAGCTTTTCTAATTTAATAATATCTTACTTTGATTGTATTTTTCACTTTAAGATTCAGAGCAGATTTTCAGTAACTCAGGTTTGGGTTTATCGGAAAGAATTTGATTATTTAAATTCTCTGAAGACTAGTCTTTATAACTAATATAAACATTAATCAATAATAAAGAAATTCTCCAAATTTCCTAAAATAAAATGCAGGGGGGTGTAAAAAATGTAAAATAAATATTTTTACAAAGATTTTCTAAAAAAGACTCATTTTAATTTTTTTTTCTTTTTTTGTCATTTCGGCATAAGTTCTGGTTGTTTGACTCAAATCTGAAGATTATCTGATTTTTGCAATAATTTTTTAAAAATTATATTTTTCCAGCGCAAAAATTCGCTTAAATTTCCCGTAAAAATTTAGGGCCCAGCTTTGAAGCCAGAAAAAAAAAAAGAAAAAAATCAAGATTTTTAATCAAAATACCCAAGGTTGCAAAAAAGAAGAATTTCTTTTTTCACGGAAATAAATCCTTTGATAATTCCTCTTAATAGTAACTTGATTATGTTGACAATAAAATGTTATTTTTATTATGATTTGGGCCTATTTTTATCATTTTATCCTCTTTTTAGTACATCTTAGTCGTACCTACTTTAGAGTGAGGTAAGGATGAATTGTTTGTACATATAAAAATAGACTTTATTTCGGTATGGAGAATGGCAATTTCACGTTTTCGATATCATCAGATAATATTGATTATATAAAATATATAAATTACTGTGAGGAAAGGGAAACTGTATTTTTTAAAGATATTTTTTAGCTTTTTTCAGATAATATATATTAGGCTATTTAGTGTCAACTTCGGGATTCTATTTATTTTTTTAATCATTACTTCCTTCTATTTTTTTTTTGATTTTATTCATCTGTGTAGAAATTTTTTTAAATTTCCGCCCGGTTTTAAATTTACATTCGGTGTTGTTGGTCATTTACAGGAAGCGTGTTGAAAATTTGTTTTCTCGTCTTTTTTTTTACATCAGTTCAGATCACTGCGAAAATGACGTTAAGAGATTTTATGGCAATCTTTGGTCTCCTCAATTACGAAAAAAATCAAAACGTTTAACAAAAATTTCCAACATTCTAAGAAGTAGCAAAAAATATAATTTAATAATAAAAAATTATTTGGTCTTTCCACTTATTAATGATAACTATTTTGTCACTAAAACTTTCGTTTCATTATATTTGAAGCATTTTGTCACCATGTTATACTATCTGTCAGCGAATCCGTGGCAGTACATATGAAAACTTTTCGGACATTCAGGCAGGTAAATGTTATTTAATACTGTTTATTATAAACAGAGCATTTACTTAAATACTTGTATCTATAAAAAAAATGTTAAACATAAAAATGTCTTAAAATAATTGTCGGACTTTGTCCATATCATAATGTGTGACGTCATTTGTTTACATTTGATATGCCATGAGCAGCTATGAATGTACGTGAGAGACTTATGGATGATTGAAGTTTATAAGCAGTAAATTCGACCTTGCCCACCGAACGATCCTTAGTGGCCGAAACGGTTAAGGCACATCAGGCTATATGACGGTTCCCTATAGGATACAGGTTCGAGTCTTGTCGAGGACGAATATTTTCTATGAAGATTTCTCGGACATTCAGGCCGGAAAATGTTATTTAATACAGTTTATTATTAAATAATTGTCGGACTTTGTCCATTTCTTATTATATATATATATGTCTGTTAGGTAAATAGATAGATAGTTAAGTATTATTCGAGTCAAATCATTAATCAGATACATCTTTATATATATATGTCTGTTAGATAGATATTCTTCGAGATTAATCAGATACACCTTTTAAAATAAAAATTTTATATTTTTTTTTTATTTATTTATATATATATATATATATATATATATATATATATATATATATATATAGTTAAAATAACTGAAAAAAATTGGGTGTTTTTTTTATGAAAGTATTTATTTCTGCGTTTTTATATATATTTAATATTTCAGACCACCTCGGTCCTTCCTCAGAAATCAAATTTTATCCATATATTATATACATATCAAGAAAGTATACGTGGCCTCTCATCATGCTATATATATATATATATATATATATATATATATATGCGGTTTAAAACATTCAGAATAATCGAGGTGTGAGGATTAAATGCGAAACTGACGAGCGAATGAACGAATTTGTCATGATTTCCATGAAGTTTATTACAATCTGTTTTTTCTAATTCATTGATACTTTATTTTTCTGAAAGGTTTTTTCTTCTTCGTTTGCCAATTTATCGTCTGCCGTCTCTTGATGAATGCTTTCACATCACTAAGATGTCATCACCAAATTCAACGCATATTTATAGACAATAGTGATTCATCCATATATGCAAACAGACGTAAGTACTAGCTGAGCGTTAGCCGTTATTAATTATCATAGGAATAACCCAAATTCATGAGCAGAATGCCGCAAACCCCTCCACACAAGCGCGTTTTGACAAATTTGCATACATGCCAATTTACAAATATTTTTAAAAAATGACTTCGTTCCTACGTTTCTTTAATGATACTCGAGATTTATTGCTTGAAAATAGAGCATTTATGGCAAAAATGATTTTTTAAAAAATCATAGCTTAGATATGGCACAAGACCGAAAGTATAAGGCACCCAGAGAGGATCGAACTCACTACTCAGTCGTAATTGTTCTAATGATACAGAAAAGTTGTTTTTTTATTTGTTTTTTTTTTAATTGCTTATATTACGGTTTATCCAAACTTTGAAAGGCAGAAATTTTTTTTAGATTGTAAGACGTCATTTTGTCAGTGAAAAATACATTGATTTGTAAATTACTGCAAAAATCAATTTGCTTTTTAAAGAAAATCTTTGTAAAAATATTTTAATGTACATCTGTTACACCGCCCTTCTGTAATTTTATGAAATTTCAAGAAATTTTATTTTGAGCCGTTTTACGTTTATATTAGTTAAGACAGAACTCCTTAGAGAATTTAAATCAGCAATTTTTTTCTGTCAAACAAAAATACCAGTTAACAAAATCTGCTCTGAATGGTAAAAAAATAATAAATATTATTTAATTAGAAAAGGTTTTAATTGCGTGTATGAATAAGATACATTAAGGTACTATTGCCTTTAAAAATTATGAATAATTTATTTTTACCAGAATTTTTTCATTTATTTAAAATTATAATAAGAATAATTAATAGTTGTAAAAATTTTAAATTTCTGTATTACTTTGTCCCCGATAACTGCTATTGTAATTAATTAAAAAACTGTTTACTAATCATAAATGAATAATTTAGTACAATTTATCGAATACCAATAATTTAAAAAGATTTATTTTTTTAATTACAGACATAAAGGACATAATCAGAAAATAAACGAGAAAACTATAGTAAATTAAAAACAAAACATTTATTTTTAGATAATAATGATTTAGTGATACAAATCTTAATAATTAACCCATAGCTGGGGGGAGAAATGAAGGATTCATACCTTTAAAAGGTATTTGTACGAATGTATTGAAACGCGGCTCTCAGGTTAATAAATCCGAGCCATTATCAGTTGCACCACCATCAAATCCAAGTTTACAGCAACTAGTAACCCCAATAGGTCATTCATCTAGGTACTGACCAGCTCGACGTTGTTTAACTTCGGTGATCGTACGGTGTTTTAACATGATGTTGCCGTGAGCCTCCATTTTTGTATAAACGCACACAAGCATTGATTGCCACACCAGCAGGTGATTATATAAAATATATTCTTCTTCTAGGTATTTACTCTGTCTCCCCACTAAATCGAGTTGTGGCTCAAGGTCAGTTTCTAACCCGAGCGCATACACCCGGGCTAGGAACAAAAATTGCACGCAGCCTCCGCTACCATCGTTTGAGCTGGCCTCAGTGCGAGCACCGATCCTACTCTCTGGTGCAAATAGAGGGCGGGGCCTCGAGCAACTGTTGCCCAAGGCTGGGCACCTCTTGGCATAATTTTCCTCATTTGCGACTCTGTCCTTCAACTGAGCCGCCCCTGAGAGCACTCTGCCTAAAGACAGAGGCGCAATTGAGAGATAATAAATGCTACAATCTACTCGAGAGAGCAATTTACACACTCATATTCTTCTTTTATCTGTCTTCATCCTTCAGGAAATGTCAATGCACAACTTCCTACCGTTGTAACTCTTAGAATGGTTTATCCATATATTACCCCTCTCTATCTTCATCTATAACGAACCCAACGGGAATTGGAACTCAGCTCTCTGATTAATAATCTGATGTGAACCCGAAGTAGGGGCCACGGAAGGAAAACACGGAACACGGGTTAGAGGTGAGAAAGATATATTAAACAGAAAAGTTACAAAGAATAGTGTAAGAGTAAGCAGAGCTTACTATCCAGTGGTGTCCGATATTGTTATCGTACGCGGCTGTGCATTAATGGTGCTACTATATTTAACAACAGCCCCACACGGGTCGAATGTGGCACAATGCCGGTTTAACGTGGGCTTACCGAGCCCGTAGGCTCGGCCAAAAATATGCCCATTTACAACCCGTATACATGAGTTTAGGGACTGTCTACCTCCCCGGACGAAACTTTGCCCTGCGGCAAAGCCTCGTCCGAGTTCCTCTCTGCCAAACAGAGAGTTCGACAGCAGAGCACCATTACTGGTGCTACTCACATGATACTACCATTCACATCATAATATAATACTGGGAGAGCCCATGATGTAGGAAAGTATCGGTCTCACAGCATAATCCCAATCCACACATTACACCATCCTCACATGCAGGTTTACAGCAACCGGTAGTCCCAAGAGATACTGATCAGTGTCGACGTATTTTCCCGTACTAAGAACTTCGTTGATAGTACGGAAATCGTTGTTTATAGCTTCCATTTACACATGTATTTCATGCGGTTACCCCTTGCTTTCCTCAGTGTCTCTTACATTCACTACATCCTGTGAGTGTTATATTCTCCAACCCTTCTTTCCTCATTATGTGTCCCAATAATTACCTCTCTCTCTCTTTCTGCTTCGCAGTATAAATATAGTTTTTGCTTCTGGTATCTTTAACACTTCGTTTTGCCCATATGTTAGGCCCATTGTATCTTCAGAATCATTCTGTAGAACCGCATTTATCTTGCTACAGGTCTCTTCTTCATCTTTGATGAGATTCTCTAGCATTCAGTGCCAAATAATACCATTTGGAAGTCATCATTCGCTATTCGAAGCGTCTTCGGATTTTTATATGACATTTTCGGTCCTATGTCAAAGATGTGTAATTCTTGGAATTTGGATTTGATATATCCACTTCCTCAGCTTATTTATAATGAAGTGTTTATATCACGCACACACACACAAAAAAAAACACAAACATACGCACACGGTCAGAGCATGTAAGCCAATTTTTAGCGTGTTCGTAACAAGCTGGTGAAAGCCATAACATTTTAACACCTCTCGTCGAAAAAATTAGTACATGGCATGTTTAAAATCCAGGCAGCCTGGTTGAAAAACTAAAGAGAATAAAAATTACTGACAAACTAATGATTACGTTGTATATTAAACCCATTTATACGAAAGTTATTGTTAATAAAAGGTTAAATATTTTTAAAAGAAAAAGCATCTAACGCAATAAAAAATAAACTTATCTCTACCAATATATATATATATATATATATATATATATATATATATATATATATATATATATAAAACTTAATTATATACACATCTAATTAGTTACTACTTCGCCACCCCGGCCCGTTGGTATAGTTGGTATGACGCTTGTGTCGTAACGTAACTATATAAATAGTATTACCCAACAAAATCCACAATGACCTCATAGGGGGTGATAGATCTATTTCAACCGACGAAACTACGTCAGTCTTATTCAACCCCAGTGTATAGACTGTGTTTGTGTCAGAATTAGAAATTTAAGTTTGGCAGCCGTCGAAAAATGGATACAGAATTTCTAATTCCGACAGGAAAAAAAGTTTAAACATTAAGAGGTTGATCTGGGAATGCGAGAGGATAAAAATAAAAATAAACATAATATATCCAGATTATTCAACAAAACATGCTTCAATGCGTACATACACACACGCATATATATATATATATATATATATATATATATATATATATATAGCCATCCACGGACTGTTTCGCTGTACCACAGCTCATCAATGTAGCAAGACTTTCGGTTGCTCCAAGCCGGGACCGAAACCAGTGTTATTCGGCGTCAGTCAGAGATTCTGCCCCCAAGCTGTCGTTGCACGGCAGAGCGGGAGGGAAATTTTAATGTTTTACTATGAGAAAGACGTCAGTAGCTAGGAGAGTATATATATATATATATATATATATATATATATATATATATATATATATATATATATATATGAAATCCTTAAGAGGTGCTTTGGTAAAAATCGGCTGAGGATACTCTAAGTTTGAAACCAAGTTAGCAGATTCAACTGACCTCCTGATTTTTTAAAATTAAGTGCTCTACATGATATGTTTACTTTTTAAAAAAATTTTTCACACGTGTATAGATCACTTTTTAATATTGCAGTTTCCTGGCCTGATTCAACTCTGACCATTAACCTGTCAGGATATATATATATATATATATATATATATATATATATGTATACGAGGATCATTCAATAAATAAGTTGGATTTTCGGTATAAGGACTTCTAATACAGATAGAAGCTTACTCTTTTTTTATTTATTTTTTTGTTTTACTTCTTTTTCACGTGGATTTGATTACTTTTGCAGAAAAAAAAAACCGTGAGAGTTTTGGCTATTAACAAAGATGGCCGACCAAGAAGCATGCTCCAGGATTGAACAGTGGTCAGTTATCAAGTTTTTGGTTGCTGAAGGGTGCAAACCTGTTGAAATTCATGGGAGAATTTCAACTGTGTATAGTGCCACATGTTTCAGCCAAATAAATGTCTACAAGTGGGCTAAATTGTTTAAAGAAGAACGGAGCATGTTGAGGATGAAGACAGGCCTGGGAGGCCTCCAGAGGTGAGGCCTCCTAAGGTGATCGAATCAGTCAATGACCTCATTCACTCTGACAGAAGGGTGACAGTGGATGATATTGCAAGGACTTTGAGCTTATCTGTTGGGACAAACGCAGGGGTCATCAGTCAGAAGGAGTCATCTTGCATCATGACAACGCAAGGCCTCACACAGCAGCCCAAACGGTGCAGACCATCAACGAGCTGGGCTGGGAACTGCTCCCTCACCCCCCTTACAGCCCAGATCTTGCCCCTTCAGACTTTCACCTGTTTGGTCCCTTGAAAGCGTTCACGAGAGGCACGAAGTTTAAAAGTGACGATGAAGTCAAAAATGTTGTGAGCGAATGGCTGAGGCATCAGTCCAAAGATTTTTACGCTGAGCGAATACGGAATCTTGTGCACAGATGGGAAAAGTGTGTGACAGTGCTGGGAGACTACGTTGGAAAAAAAGTAAGCTTCTATCTCTATTAGGAGTCCTTATACCGAAAAATTCACCTTATTTATTGAATGACCCTCGTATGTATATATATATATATATATATATATATATATATATATATATATATATATATATATATGTATATATATATATATATATGTATATATATATATATATATATGTATATATATATATGTATATATATATATATATATATATATATATATATATATATATATATATATATATATATATATATTATCTTTTATGCGGATGCAGATGCATTTTTAAAAATCGTTGTTCATAGCGAAACATCGCCATATGCCTACCAGGTCTGTTATTAAAGCTGATGACTGAATGAATTTTACGTTTTTAATACAAGCGGCCAAGCAATCACATGCGAATATTTTCTCAAAGGATAAGCTCGCTTCATATTCCACTGATTACAGTTTAGATTGGCTCCTATACCGTTTCAACTGCTTTTTTCTTCGGTCATATTTACAACGTCCATTTTCTTATTTATTCAATTTTTTTTTTTTGGTTTGTTCCGCTTTCTGTAAATTCTTTTTTCATTTTTATTCCTATTATTTCTTCTTCCTTTCTTGTTTCATCTGCATTTTATTACGGCATCAATCTCCAACTTTAATACCCGCAACGCATTTATATGAAATAAATTATTCATTTCATTGTCTACGTTCCAGTGTCTGTTTACTCAATTTACATATCCACAAGGAAGGTTTGCTGGCATCGCTTTCTGTCTGCTTGTCTGCCGTTGTGAATATAGATGGACTTGCATTATGGCCAATATGATGGAAGTTTCGTACATGCCATCGTACTGGAATTGCTGGAGATTTGATCACAGATCTTCGGTCATCACATGCAAGACGTCAATCGCTTCAAAGCCGATGGGAGAATGGTTAGAATAAATGAAAGAAAAACACATGTGACCTCTTTCCTTTATTTCTGGTTATAATCCTATATTGCTTCCTATATTTTTTGGTATTATTTGGCACAGATAGATAGATAGATAGATAGATAGATAGATAGATAGATAGATAGATAGATAGATAGGTAATAAACACACTGGAATAGATAGTGGAACACAGTGATATAGCTAGCTAGCTAGATAGATAGATAGATAGATACATACATACATACATACATATACATAATGAATACACTGAGATAGATAGATAGATAGATAGATAGATAGATAGATAGATAGTCTTATAGACTTCTCTATGAAGTAGTGATGCAACTGTTGCAAGTAACAACATATCTAGTCCAAAGGGAAGTAACATGTAGGTTTTTAAGGGGTGGAATTGATAGCTCCATGCTAACTGATTTCAATTCGGTAAAACATTGACCTCCTAACTTGAGTCCTGTACTTGAATAACTTCATCCGATAGAGACATCCACATAGTTGTCTTGCATGTCACCAAATTCGTGAAGAAATATCTAAATTGTCAACTGCATACTATTGCTTTCCCAGATCAATGATTAAAATGTCTTAAAATGAATGAATGGACGATACTTCTTCTCATCTCGTAAACTGGCGCTACACAATCACAACAAATGAACTGTATTAAATAACAGTAACAAACTTTAAACAGCAACAACTAAAATAGATAAGATAGACCTAATAAATATGTTGACATTCCTGATCACTTCAAACAAAAGGTTAGGAAGGAAATCCCTCAATACTCGAAAGAGCGATAATCCTTATTGGAAGTGAGAACGATACTTTCTTCAATATTTTTTTTGTTTTTTTTACTTGCATTATTTACATTATTCGAACTGTTATCCTCATCTTCATTGCTATATTCATAACCTTTCGGCCGTTGTACGCTCCGGCCTTCTTTAGAACCGAACTATTTATTTCGTCACCTGGGGTCGATTGTTCTACGTCCACGTGCCATGCCTCTTCCGGTTGTCTCAGTTATTTCCCCTTAACTCAACTGTCCGAGTTTTTGGTTCGCCACTGCTGTGGCCTGGTCTTGAACATTGGTTGCTGAGATATTAGGTTTATAATTCGCAAAAATTCATGCACAAAGGTCCTAATGGCCCAGTGACTAAACCCAAATATTTGTGAGTTCAATACCAGGCTACAGCAGGGATGAACCAAAACTTGGAGAGTTGAGTTAAAAGGAAATAACTGAGACATTCTGGAGAGTCATGTCACGTGGAACTAGAACAAACTACCGGTGGACGAAATAACGCGTTTGGTTCGAAATTCCAATCACCTGAAGAAGGCCGGAGCGTACAACGGCCGAACCGTTGTGAATATGGCAATGAAGATGCGGATAACAGTCCAAATAATGTAAATAATGCAAGTAATCATAATAACTCATCTCAGAGATAAAGACAGATATTTGTTTTTTATAGAAATATTTTATGAATTTTACTCTAGCGGATCGCTGGTTGTTTAGCTAATGATTGTTTAAATGCTTCTAAATAAGGAAAGAGTTCATATTACCATTACCGTAATTGCTAATACCTTGACCTTCTGCTAGACAAATTGTGAAGCACAGCTAGGGAGACCAGTGTATTGTGATATTGAACTCTAGCAGCGTGTGCGGATAAAAGGTGTATCCATAACTTTCCGAGCGTTTTCAACTTTGAACGTTAACATTCATATTTCTGGGGTTTACCATGACTAAAAATTCGTCCAGTTCTCCTAGCGAGGAAATAACTAACAGCCTCAGTTGATGCGCACAGTTATACCATGTGACATCGAACATATAACAAAAGGCTAGCATACTGCGGAACGTACGACATATATATGCGTTAACGGTCGGTTAATAGTCACGAGATCGCCGATTCTGTTGTTTCCTGATCGGCAACCATCTTGCTTTTCCTTCTTTCATTCTGCGTCATCTGAGATGACTGAAGGACCGGCAGCTGATTTGCACGACCTGAAACAAACATGGGAGACGAAACCCGACATCTTGCTCACGATTAAACCAATTCATAAAAAAATGCGCCAAAAGGTGCCTTTATTATCCAGATGCCGCTTTCGTGCAAATTACAAACATGTTACATTTGCAGGTGGGGCTTGGGGAAAGGTACTGACAGGTGCGGTTTGCTTTTTGGGGTATGACTTGGAATAAATCTTAGCGTGATTGACGTCAACTGCTTTAGAAAGTAAGAGACGACTGAAACACTTCAAATTTCTTTCTTGTCGTTTTATCAACCAATAACTCGACACATTTTGGAGATCACGCTTGAGTGTAGCAAATTTAACTTTTTCCTTTTGAAATAACACATGTGTCTTCACAGAATGACTCCAATCAGAACGGTTTAATCAGTTTTAAAGATTTTAATACAGCCCCTGCCAAAAACTATTGAATAAATACACTTAGAGGAGGTTCAATTAGGTTAGTCCTGGGTATGAAGATAGACTTCATCCGACAGCTGATTGGAAGTCCTTATACCGAGAAATTCACCTTATTTATTGAATGACCCTCGTATTTTTATATTAAAAATACCAGCAATACATATTTATATGATAATATACCATCGATACATATTTATAGTAAAATTAATAATACATTTCATAGCTAAATGACTAACAATACATTTTATCAGTAGCTGAAGGCATGTAATTGCGTTGAAAATATATTAAGTTGAAGCCATAAAACTTTGTTCCAAATATTTCGATTTCGGCATTAAATGACCTAGGGGTCGCTAAATCAAATCAAGCAACCAACATGAAAAAAATATTTCATTATATTAATCCATATACAATCCTACAATTTCTAAAATCAAACTGTTTTCCAAAATATAACTCCAAGAAAACAACATCAGCCACACATATTAACACCTTTAGTACTTACACTCTTGTGCAAATTAGTTAAAACAATTTAATAATTTCGTTATTTTTTTTTACTTTTTTTCGTATTTTTCCAATGAAACATTACTCAGTGCACATGTTAGTATTTCATATGTCCATTCCATGAATATCGTTCCTTACAGATTGACCACAGATTCACGACTGGATTTAAATCAGGAGAGATCCCGAGCTAGTCGATAGTACTTTGATTTGCTCACTGATAAGGCTTGCCAGTGTTTTCTTGCAGCGTTACAATTTTCGTACTCTTCCTTGGTGTAACGTCCATCGCAGACAATGGCCGTAGGACTACTAATCGACAGTTGAGACAATAGTGTCTGGGCGTGATGAAAATCTGATGAAATCACGGATGACGCATTATTTTTCAAGGCCAAATATATTTCATCATACACCCCGAAAATAAATTAATATTACACCACTGCAAATCTGAGGAAAAAATAGAAGTCGATTACCCCCTGCCATTCCAGTGGGTCTAAAACTGGCCGTATAATGAAAAAAGGGGAAACTAAAGCTGTTGTTTCATTTAATTTGCTGAAGGGCGAATGTTCACAAAAACATGTATATGCACAAAAACCGAGTATCTAACATGTATTTCAACTGTGAAAGTAGAATAACATATATCATATTTTTATTGCTTTAAAGCTTCCACGAATATAAAATCTCGGCATTAAATGACCCATGAGGAGTTAATACGCCGTTAAACAATCAAATCAAATCAAAACTTCCATGAGAATTAAACTTTGGTATTACATGACCCATAAAAGGTTTAATGTGCCGTTAAACAAACAAATTAAATAAAATCACTTAATTTCATTTACAGAGGTATTCACTAAGTAAGGTAGTTCTATTTAAATTCAATATAATGTTATTCAAATTAACTTTATTCAAAATAAAACACACACCTATTCAAAGCAATGAGAACATTATTCACTATGAGCAAAGTGAAATTCCGTCACTCAAGAGACTTGGTAAGTTATAAGTATATTTTCTGTTAGATTTTGATACCTTACAATTTACTGTGAAAGCCAATAAAAGAGGCTTTTAATTCTTTGAAGCCAAAAATTCATGCTGATCTTGAACCTTTCTGCAGTGCAGGGTAATTAAATAATGGATTTTAAAAGATTTTTCCATGAATGCTGATGATTTTAATTCTCACATGGTGGAATTTTACGAAAAATATTGGACAAATCTTCTATATTGTAACACATGCGCACCTTCTTCTAAACGCTGTGTCCCTTCACAACGATGGCGATCATGGGTTTCCACAACTTCCTTTTCTTTCTAAAACTTAATGAATTTTGTCTTTTGACTATCGCTCTAAAACCTTGCTACGCAATCCATTCACTCTGTCTTGCCAGGTAGGTTATGCGTTGTTTTTCTCCGTGTCTCTTTCCTTCTATCTGTCATTTGAGTATCACATTTTCCAAGCCTTCTTTCTTCATTATGTGAAATTGGAAATGTCAACAGTCTCTTCCTGGTTTTAAGTTTAAGTGTTTTTTTTTCTCTGCACTGTCTCTAGAACTTCGTTTTTGCATAAATGTTTGATTCATCATATTCTCAGCATCCTGCTGTAGTACCATATTAGTTTGTCTCTCTTCTTAACCAACATTCATCACTATATAAGAAGATTGATATTACATAACAGTCGTGGATTCATTTCTTTGTTTCTAACGAAACGTTTGTGTTTCTTAATACTTTGTTTAGCTTTTTGGAAGTCAACTTTCGCTATCCGAATGTGCCTTCGGATTTCATTGTCGCAATTTCCGTTCGATGTTAAGACAATTCCCAGATGCTATCTATCTATCTATCTATCTATCTATCTATCTATCTATATATATATATATATATATATATATATATATATATATATATATGTATATATATATATAGAGAGAGAGAGAGATAGAGAGAGAGAGAAAGTGAGAGAGAGAGATAAAACAGGATGTCTGTGTGATACCTTTTCTCTCGAGATCCATCCAACCGATTTTTAACAAACTTGGTACATACATTTTACAATGTAAGAGATACGTTCTTAGCGTAAAACCGATAATTTTTAAATAATCAATATTCGATAAAGACGATCAGTAATCGATACATTCAACTGTTTTTCTCCAATTTCGTTCAAACTCGGTATGTAGGTTACTTACATCATGTCAAGCTCAATGATACCTAATTTTTATTTCTACGCCACTGCCTTTTTGCGAATAACCACGATAAACGAAAAATCTATTTGAACACAAATCGATTTCAACACAAATTTTAAACTAAAACTACCGCAATTTTCAAGCAATCGAATACAAACTTTGTTCAGTTGTATCCAACAATAAGTTGATTGTTTAGCAGTCATTTAACTTGATAATTGACTCTGCCCATAAAGCGAAAACCGGCGTAAATAAGGAAAAATAGCGATATTTACTGATTTTTTATTCTTCCTTTATATTTCAACCAAATTTCTTAAAACTTAACAATTGCTTTATAAATGTATCCTCTTTTACATCCCTGATAGCACACTGACAGATTGAACTTCAAAAACTCTAAAATAAGTGTGGTTTAAAGTGGGTCTTCATGTTGTCTGTTTTAGTCCTTCATGTCCTCGGGTAACTTCGATTGAATAAACACAGACTACATCTGTTATATCAGTAACTGCACTAATTCAAAATGTTTTTTAATGAAAGTACTTTAAAGTAATTAAAGAAGATATACTCTGTTGCATTTAAACATGATGCTGTTTTTTGCTCCATTCAAATTGAACGCTTTTTCTTATCGACCTGCTGGGTATGGCTGATAGATTTCAATATAAAAAGCAGTTTTTTATTTGCCTACATAGCAATTGAGCCATAACATGGTTTGCAATAACCATCCAAAGTGTTCTTCCTTTTGTAATGGCCTCTTTGAATTCTCACCTTCGTCAATAAAGGCCCTTTTACTTATATTTACTTACGTATAAGAGTAGCTTTTATTTGATATAACGATATATTTATAGTGAATAATAGAATCTGTTCAATTAATTATGGGGTTAATATTTTGAACCACGATTTCTTCTTTTTAAATAAAAGTACTTTAATTTGAATGAAGGTATCTGGTTTAGCGAATAACCCTGCATTCAGTAGTAAATAAGCTGATCATTTTTTAAGTAATTACTTAAAAATCTGGTTCATAAATATACCTTCATTAAAGTGGATTAAATTATTTAAATTAATGCAGAGGAAAATATTAGGAAAAATTATAAGGAACCGACGACAGAAATCGAAAACGCACAAAAGTAGGGAAAAAAGCCTTTCAGAAACTAAGCAACGTATTAACAGATTAACAAATTCCGTTAGAAATAAAGAAAAGAGAGCAGATTTTCTATTGTATATCTAATGTTGTATTGAAAGTGAATGATTGTTATATATTGTAACCATAATTCTATTATTAGTGTGGTATGTAAGCAACAAGAACTGTTTTGCCCACCGGTCTTCTTCAGGTATTTGTCGATCCGGGTAAACTTTAGTAGGGAATTTCGAAATTAATTGGCTATTTAAAAGAGTAGAACATTGTCTCTGATACTTTATCTCCCTCTTCTGCTGCTTCTTGTCACGCTTAACTACACTGAGAGAAGAGAACAGTCCTTCTCTTTAAGGCTCTAAGGAATTTATTTCAGATTGTCCCTCAAGACAATGGCCTAGTGGATGAAATCGTTGGTGATATAGTAATTATGTGTTCAGTCTCTGGGCTGGAGAAAATACTAAGCAGTACTAAAGAAAAACAATTGAGGATGATTAGCCCAACTAGAAAAAATCTACTAACAAGATTATAGAAAAGATATACTGTTGTGTGGGTCGTAAAAGAGTTCTGTTCGAAATTTCTTGAAGACCACATGCACCGAGATGCAACTTGTGAACATAAAATTAGTGACGAGGGCAAAATGGTAAATAATTATATCTCCTCTTCTCAGAAATTCAAAGACAAAGTATATCTGACCATTTCATGAATTCGTCTCTTTTCCATTGCTTTGTTTTTCTTCTCTATTTTTTCCTTTTGCTTTCTTTCACCTCTTGCGTTTTCATTTCTTACTTCTAAACCCCTTTCTCTCTATTAAGTTTTATTATTATTCATCGGCTTTATTCTTTACATGATTTTCAGAAGTTTCCGTTTTCGGGTAGAATAATTAATTTTCAGTGCAAGAACAGAAAAGAAAAACATCGCATCTCGTTGCTTTGTCTTAATAGACTTTACTATTTTGTCTAGTCGTGTGTTACGATAAGCTACATCCTCCAACAATGTCTCTGACAGGGAGATTGGAAGTTATGAGGAGTATGCAAACATCTCTTAATTGCTGTTGTTCCAAGCTCTACCCCGACCCAGGGTGGTAGCATTTGTTAGGGTCCCAACTATGGGCAAATAGCGAACAGCCAAACAAAACATTATGAGAGCATAAAAATACATTTTTATAATAAAATACCAGCAATACATATTTATATAAAAAGATAACTAACAGGACATATTTATAGTAAAACGACCAACAATACATTTTATCTGTAGTTCAAGGCATAAAATTGCATTGAAAATATATTTAGTTGAAGCCATAAAATCGTTTTCAAAGTATTTAGATTTCAGCATTAAAGAACCCATAGACGTGTTGATATACCGCTACACATAATCAACCAAGCCAACCAACCGGTCGTTTTGAATGTCCATCTCTTCCTCTTTCTATCTTATTCTCTGTCTCACTCTCTTTTTCGCATCTGTAACTCTCTATCACTATCCTGGATCTCTCCCCCATATATACTTTCCTCTAACCTACTTTCCCACTCATATCTCTTCTGTCACACCCCTCATTTAACTTCTCTTTCTCTCTATCACTAAATACCTCTCTCTCTCTCTCTCTCTCTCTCATTCTCCCCTATCTATGTATTCCATTCTATCCTTATCTCTTCCGCTCCATAGCTTCCACTCTAATCTCTCCCACTCCGTACCCAATACTTCTCTACCTTCTCCCTCATCTCAATTTTTTAAACCGTCATTTATTCATCAAAACTATAGACATTGTATATTTTGAGCGGCTAAAATTAATGTTACTGCTTCCGACACAAGATATTCAGAAAAAACTTTAATGAAGATTAATGACAATATACAGCCATTTATTGATAGTTTCTACGTTTGTTTTTCATCAAATTGCTTTAAAAATGTTGGACCTGGCTGGAATAAATTTTTGTCCATTTTTCTCAAATAATTCACAATAAGAATTTAATGCGTCTATTAATGGAAATTTCTTTATCCAAACTTATCTTTCAGAATATGAGTCAAAGAGCAAATTTTTCATTTTATCTAAGATTTTTCATTTTTTTTTTTTTCATATTACAAATATCTCACAGAATATCGTCAGAAATTTTCACCAAATTATTTTCAAAATTATATTGATCGGATACCTAAAAAAAATTACAAATCGAAAACAGCTTGTGTATTAAAGATAATTATTCATCCCCTATTTTCCGTGAACAATCTGAAGGCCGAAGAGTGCATCATCCAAAATGTAATGATAAAACAAACAATGTTCAGAATATTTAAAAAATGCTGAGGATTTCATAACAATGTCTTTCCCAATACGCTTAGCAGTGTTTATAACTATAAGGAATGATTATTTGTGTGAATATTGTTTTCCTATTAGCTACACCCCTTTTAATGTAGTGCGCCGGTTTCTATTGGATAAATGTCTAGAAAGCCGAGTGGCGATGCCATTAATGTAATATCTTTGAAACCCTAAAACACTGATGTGTGAGAATAATAGGATTTGAAGCATAGAATGCAGTATTTTGTTTCTTAAATGTTTTATTTAGCTTAAAGCTTCCTGATTAGATCCTGTACCACTCTCGTAACGTCTTGTCCCAAATCTTACAATCCCTTTCCGTATTTACATTGAAAGTCCTTAGAATTCTACCACACACAATACTAAATATTCTCCATGTTCTTCTGTTATCGTTATAAGTCTCGATGATTCTCTATTTCCATAAAGAGACTAACAGGTCCTCTCGGCATTACAAGAGAATTTCCTTACTGTAAGGAAACTAAATTTCATGTACTTCTTAAATTACGTTTTTCTTCTTGTCCACCTAAGAGATGGTAGCTTGGCTACCGATGTTAGTATTATTTTTATCTTTTTTCATTATTTATATATACAACCCTAATTTTTTTTTGTTAATTCTTAAATTTTTCATGCTGGTTAATAAAACTTTTCTTGCTTATTATTTTAAAGTGTTCCTAAATGTTTTTGCGAGATCCTTAAATTTAATTTTTGTGATGTCAACGAATACTCGTAATGTTTGTTGTAGTAAAGAATTTGTAATCTCAGATACAACCATAGTATATGAGTTTATATATATATATATATATATATATATATATATATATATATATATATATATATTACATGAATTATTCATACAAAAAGCAGATAGTGAAATTAATGATATAAATGGCAAGAATCACTCTCGTAAACAATTTTTAATAAAATACATTAACCTCGAACCCGTTGATGAATGTTATGATTCCTGTTTACAAATTCCATTTGTATAAAGTCTTTTTTACTACAAGTTTTCGATTGTTCATACAATCATCGTCAGGTATGGAAATAGAAATGTCTTTTTTACATCCAGGAAATAACAGGACAACGAAAGTTAAGATATACTCCGAAATAGTTTTTTTTGGAAATGTGTTATTTTTAACTGTGAAAAATTTTTGGAGCGTGCGGTCGTAACGCTGAGGTTGAATTTTTTTTTTAGATTTTGAATTGTGCGATTTTGTACTAATATATATATGAGAATTCTTTTGTAGAGGTAGGTTTTTTTTCCAGTCAATCTGGCATGAACTAAATTGTTCAACAAATAGAATAATGCCATATTGACTGGAAAAAAAATCTTCCCGGTGGCAAATGAGCACCCAGTAAAATAAAGAGGTGCGTGTGTTTTGAAAACTTTTAGACAGATGAAACATGTAGTTGAGCCATTTTGCTGCAGTGGTTGAGGATCAATTTCTAGATGTTTCTGCAAGGCCATCTTTACTGCCTGAAACAAAACCACAGTGGCAGTTCTGGCTCTCACAGAAAGATGCAGCATACTGTCAACTTTCTTTAATATTTGCTCGCATCTGATCACCTTGTTCAAGTCGGCCTCACTGAAATATTTCTATAGATGAGAAGCAGGACAGTGGTCATTTTCGCTGTGACGCTTTGCTTTCCCAGGAAGAAAAGGGGGATGCTGCATCGCGCCAAATTGTCTTTGAGTTTGTCTTTGTACCTCAAGAGTGTTCTTACGACTGAACAGCTTGTTAGAAGCTGACAGAAAAGCAGTTTTTCTTATTGGGTGTTGGTGGGGTCTGCTATCACTCTGACGTGAAAGATGTCCTGCCGAACTGAAGTGGATTTTCATGAGGATGGTTTCAATACCCGCCATGTTGCATTTAATGTATAAATTATAAAATCTAAATAAATTAATATACGTTAAATCACGCGACAAACAGAAATAACCCCCCACAATGATTATCAAAAGAAACATTACCCTGTAATTTAATCACACGTCTAAAGAATGATTTGCAAAACAGATATACACCATCTATCTATCTATCTATCTATCTATCTATCTATCTATCTATCTATCTATCTATCTCCCTCTCTCTCTATATATATATGTACATATATAGATATATACATATATATATATATATATATATATACATATATATATATATATATATATATATATATATATATATATATATATATATATATATATATGATGTGTGCGTAAAGAGATAAATAGATTGATAGATGTATTAATACACCTGAACCCAATCTTATCCATGAGCTTTTCGGATGTATGTATTCCGATAATATTTTTGATTTCTTGTTTAATAGTAATTCCCGAGATATATCTGTGTTTAAATCCATCCATGCATACATACATTTGCTACCTCATCGTCACCGAGGTCTGTTGGAACAGTTTGTATGACGTTTGCTTGATAACTCAACTGTCAGGGATTCTTGGTAGTGGATGCGCACTTCTGATGAGTCCCAAATATAGGACGAAACGGCCGTCCAGTGCTTTCTGTTGAGGTTTCTTTCAGACTCAATGCATTACTTAATTATATATATATTATTTTATACCCGTAGTGCTCATTGGAAAATGATCAATATCAGTGATAGAGAGAACATATTCACTTGTATGGATATGAGTTTGTGACCCAGGGTTTCACGTTTTTGCTAGAATCAGACAAACGCGTGAAACACAGTCATACACTTATATCCATACAACTGAATATATATATATATATATATATATATATATATATATATATATATATATATACATTTGTGTAATTTTGACATGTTCTGTCTACTTATTCTCCATAGATCCCTTTATATTCACGGATAAGCTTTTATGTTTCATTATTGAAGGACGCCGTGTTGATTCATATTTTATTTATTATCCGAGTACTTTCGACATATCATAATATTATCATCAGGTAAGTCTTGTGGTGTTCATTGTTGTGAAAAACAAAAAAATTTGTGATCGTGTGAAAATTAACTTTCTTATATATGCAGTCAGGAATTCTGTGTCAGGCCGTGGTTAACAAGCACCGTTTAAGGGGAGGTACCTAGGTATGTATTGAAAGATTTTCTTAAATGAGTAGTCGAAAAATAAAGGAAGAACTATTAATACGAACATTGACATTTAAAAATTATCCATTGTACACATTTTCAAATGTTTGCGGAGTATTCATAATTAATTTTATTAAGGTTTGGTTTTTTAGTTTTTTATATAATAGCTTCGTGAATTTTTAGTTTCTTTTTATTCTTTTCGTGGAAAATTAAGAAGATATTTTCGACGATGATTTACCTGTACTGATATGTGAACAGATATGTTATTGCAAATTTTTTAGAAATAATGGATATGTTATTCAATGAAAACTTATCGTGCGTGAAAGCGTTGTTGTCGTGTGTCCAATATAGATGTTATTTTATCGTTGGAAATACAGATGACATTTAAAATTCTTAACAATGTTGGTTTTCTGCAACACGTTAGTGGCCGGGGAAGAGTCGTTACGAATGATTTTATTAGATATAGTGGATTTAGTGTAGTATATAATTATTTTTATTTTTTTACTGGGATCTGCGGTGGATGTATTAGTTTTTATTATTTTTAGGATATTTTCGTCTTGCTTATAGTTAGCGCGCATTGTTTACGATATATAAGGTTGATATATTTTGGGTGAGTTTAGAAGTATTATGGTCTATTTGTTTTATAGGATGGTCTCTGATGGAGCATCTTATTTGTTCATCAACAATATAGTCAGGGAAGTTATTATTGATTAGTTTTTTTGTATTTTTTAGTTCGCTGTAGAAAATGTGTTTTGTGGAAGAAATAATTGTTGTATATTTTTTTTTTCATAATTATTATTTTGTAGTAATTTGGACATTTGCTTTTATAGTTAAATGTACAGGAATTTCTGATAGTAGGTTTTTATATGAGGAGATGGTGAACTTATTGTTATTAGTGTTTATCAGTATTTCTAGGAAAGGAATTTTGTTGCTATTATTAAGTTCTTATGTAGACTTAAAGACGGAGTTGTCCTGAAATTGTTTTGGGAGTTTTATTATCTCTTCGGTATTCTTGACTAATAAAAGGATATCGTTAATGTATATTAAGTAGACAGAGGCATTTTTGTAAAGCTCTTAGAGATGTTATTCTCAAGATTAAACATTTAAAATTGCTAATGATCGGACCAACAACTGAACTCATGGAAACACCATCGCATTGTTTATATATGTTATTTTGTGATCGTAGGATGGGACTTCGTTGGTGCAGATTAGCAGTAGCTTCCGTAATATATTAGGACTAATTTTAAGTAGAGGTATATAAGGATTATTGTATATGATTTTTTTATAATAATGTCGATAGTTTCTCAAAGAGGGGTGTTAGTGAATAAGTTTTCGACATCGAATTAGGCTATAGTTCCATTGTTATGTTTTTCAGTTTTTAGAATTTGGATTGCCTCGAGAGTTGATATTGCGCTGTATTTGCTAGGCAGATATGGTGTGATAAGTTCATTGATGGTTTTTGATAATTGATAAACGGGAGTGGGAATTTGTGATATAATAGGGCAGAGAGTACCATAGATGTAGTCGGGCTTATAATCACTGACGAGTATGGAGAGAGTTTTATGCTGCCCTGTTCAGCGTCATTAGCAGTTATTTTTAACTTTAGTTGGTGGGTTGGATTTTGCTTGATTTGTTTTAATTTACTTTGGTCGTTGAGTATTTTCCCGAGTTTTACATTGCAGTTGAATTTGTTTAATACGAAGATGTTAGATTTGTGTGTGTTTTTTTTATATTAGGTCAGGTTTAATAAGTAGAAAGAACATGTCAGGATTATTCAACAATACCTGCCTTAATGAAAATATGCTGCCGAAATATACGCATATATATATATATATATATATATATATATATATATATATATATATATATATATATATATATATATATATGATAGAAATTGTAAGGAGGATTTGATAATTATAATTAAGTAAATCATTGAGTCTGAAAGAAACCTCAACAGAATGCAGAAAGCATTGGACGGCCGTTTCGTCCCATATTTGGGACTCATCAGCAGTGCGTATCCACTACCGAGAATTTAAACCCTGACAGTTAGGTTGTCAAGCAAACACCATACCAACTGTTCCAACGGTCCTCGGTGACGCAGAGATAGCAAATCAGACTCAATATAGAGCCGCTCGCTCATATATTCCGTGGTGGAACTCAACTGAAGTTCTCTGTAACCATAGGACTGTGCCCCCCGAAGCCACGACTACTATCACCAAGCCGCTCAAATTGAAGCATTAGAAGCCGTATCAAGCAATGATATATATATGATAGAAATTGTAAGAAGGATTTGATAATTTTATATATATATATATATATATATATATATGTATATATATATATATATATATATATATATATATATATATATATATATATATATATATATATATATATATATATATATATATACACGGTGCGCACGCGTGTGTCTGGAAGAAAATGATATATATAATTCTTTATAAACCAGAACAATGTTAAGAAACGTTATCTTCATGGCATTCTCAATTATTTTTTCTTTTCATATCTATTATCAACGTTCGTCAAATTCGACTGAACTTCGACATTCCAGTCAAGTTTCGATCGTATCCAGTCAGATATAACTATTACAAAAGTATGTATTTAGCAAATTAAATTTACAAAGTATCGAAATTCTAAACTTTTTATCGTGAATTTCAAAATTTGATCATGAGCAATTAATAAGTCAACAATTGGTGTATGTGCTCGAAAACCAACCCGAACTCTAGCCATGTTATAATTGTTCTAAACGGACCAACAAAAGAATGTCTGATAATTGATTATATATAAATCAATTACACCATGAAAATATCAATAATCCCAATTATTGATCAAAATGAAAATAATAGCAAGTAAATAAACCATAACCAGAATTGTCTTTGGACAGCGATTCATCCAAGTATGAGTTTCATCATTTTTTACTAATGCTCTCCAACCAGTGTGACAGACCTCATTGTGGAAGGGTCTTTCATTGACATTGACGCTGACATCTGAAAAGGGTTATCTTCATTTCTCATTGCTGTTAATTGACATCAACTTCGCGATGAGACAATAATAATTTTCGTTTTGTGCTGATCATTATACTTGTCATTGAATAATGACTTTCGCCATTTGTCTTTTCTCGATCGTGGGTGTTGTCATCCGAGTTTTACTGAATTCATTTCTCTTTACCAAGGTTTGACGAGGTCATCTGTATAGATTCACGAAGTTATATTCTCTCAATAATTCGTTTCAGGAACTGACTTGAACTGTAACTGTGCTGTATAAATCACTGGCGACGTTATCCGAGTGTAACGGCCATTATTTTATTGTGCACATCATTTTTGAGCTTTAAAATGTTTGCTTTATTTTTTTTCTTTCAGTCGTTGATGACGTCATCTTTTCCTTTCTTCCATTCTCTATTTCTGACTGTTTTTCTCTTATTTCCAGACAACTCGAAGACCATTAAATAGTCTTCTTCCCATTCTTCTGTGTGTCTTCGATGATCTTCATTAGTTCTGAGCTCCTCAAAACGGTATCGTTACTTAGATAACCCACATATGTTTTTGTCACTCTCCTTTTATATCGTTATTTGTCCCCTTGTTTGTTTTTGTCTTTCCATGATACACCAACTATAACCCTAAGTAACCATATATATATGTATATATATATATATATATATATATATATATATATATATATATATGTGTGTGTATATATATATATATATATATATGTATATCCGAATGTAATGAGAACGAAAATAATATATAATTTCTAACGTTCACAGCATTAATTTTAAAAAAAGAGCTCTGTACCGATAGTAGAGCAATAATTATTTATTATAATATAGACCAAAAGACTTGTCACTACAAAGATGCAACATCGTTTCGGTGCATTTATTCACACCTCGACTGGTGAGAACCAGAATTTCGGGCATCTTTGTAGCGAGTAAATTGTTTTTGTCTAAATAAAAAAAATAATTATATATATATATATATATATATATATATATATATATATATATATATATTACTGAATATACATAATGTCCAACGTCGATAACACAACTCGGAGATTCATGTAGTTAGGGTAATCTGTAGATGTGGATATTCTGAAGGTTGCATTAACTGCATGAAACGCTAAGTTATGTTATCGACATTAGAGATTATGCATATTGACTAATATATACTTATAGCCCTGTTTCATAACATTCAGTACTGTATTTCTAACACGTAGGGGATAAATATACTTACGTACGTGCAAGTATTTGTGCATGTATGTACATGTTTTATCCTAACAATTCCTTCATATATATATATATATACATATATATATATATGTATAGTCTTAAGTGCTCAATATCAGAGATAGAGCGTATGTAAATATAAAAGTGAACATTGAAGTCAACACTTAGAGGTGACAGTCTGTTTCATGCTAGACGCAATCGTCAGGCCACTATATATATATATATATATATATATATATATATATATATATATATATATATAAAACTAAAAAAAATCCTAAAAAGCCAGGAAAACCTATATAGGTTTCACCTAAACAAGTCTTCAGGGGAAGTTGTTCTGATGTTTTTAGTTCTTTCTTTTTTTATTTCCAATTTTTTTCTCGTGTACTGATTTGTTTTGACTAATGTACAAGTTGAGCTATCTGAGTTTTTCCAAACTACTATTACTATTAGTATATACATATATATATATATATATATATATATATATATATATATATATATATATATATATCTGTGTGTGTATTCCATCAAGCCCATCACTCGTTAAAGTCTTTAGCACCTTACAGTATCACGCTTTCCATTGTGACTCGAAACGAAATTATTTTCACATGCTTTCAGAAATTCAACTTACATTAATTTTCCCAACGTTGCCGAAATCTTATCTTCATGTCGTTTTAAATTGGCTCAATCCATGCAGCCTGCTAGCTGACGTTGTCTTCCTGTTTCGGCTTACTTCCTTCTAATGCGATAATTTCCCCTTCACCAGAATCCGATTGTTTAACACATACTGCATTTTCTAGGAAATATCTTTTTCCTCAGTTAGACATCGATTTTTCACCTGTGTGTGCTCTTATGACTTTGCGTACAGATAATATCATACGAATGTGAATATCACCGTTGTTCTATAGTATTCACTGATTTCTTTCTCCGAGTATAACTACAATTGCCCTTTATTGGGAGAACTCGGATATCATTAACTCCTTACTATCTCTAATCTGTTTTCATATGTTCATACTAATGTTTACACTATACACGACCTAACAGTGAGTCAAGGTAGCGGCTCACTAGATAGAGATTGTATGAGCGGTAAGAAAGGTAAGTAAAATGTTTATGATAATATGTGGAAAAGATTTTAAAACATAACACTAGATTTGAAGAAGTTAATCTTATTGTGGTCAAGAAAGTATCCACTTGGGAGTCAGGGCAACAAAGTAAATTTCGTAGGAAAAATCTTTTCTAATGGAACGTCCTTCTTGTTCCAGGAATACGAATGATTTCTCGTACCTGTCTACGTGGCATGTTGGGTTTAGCCGTGAAGGTCTGCACTAGTGGAAAATAAAGAATATAGCTCGTCAGATCATTTAGAATGGGAATAGAGTTTGTATAGTAAGAGTATTGCGTCATTACATCGGAAGGAAAGCGGTTGTAGTGTGGAAAATAATTAATCACCCAAACCCATATGCTCTTAAACTTCTTCAAAACAAGAAAGTGATGAATGGATAACTCCAGCCCATATAGCCAGTATGTCTTGGATTATATCCGAAGTCTTGCTGGATTGGTAACCCATTGTTCGTTCGTTGACGTTGACATCTGAAAAGGGTTATCTTCATTTCTCATTGTTACTAGTTGAAGTCGACTGCGGAGTGAGACTCTAATGAGAATAACTGTTACTTTTTTTTATACATAAACTAGCAGCTTGCCCGTGCTTGATTCAAAAATCGTACGACTCATACAGCAATCGCTATCACTTGACTTAAAATATTTTTGCCCTTCCTTGCCTTTAAAGGAGTGCCATTTGCCGTGCTGCGAATTTTTTCTAAGCTCTATACTAAAGATTAAATCTGTTACGAAAAAGAACTAAACAAAATAAACAAAAAACGATCAGCTTTAAAAAAGGACTCGTAACTGGAAAAACCGAATGAAAAAAGAATGTTAACAAGAAATACTTTTTCACACTCAACCCAGAATCTGCGGAATCAGAATCAACGTTGAGTTTAAGCAAGCGAATGAGCCAATTGGAGTAAAGTGCCATGCAAATTTAAATTTTTCCCACTTGTGACGAATGCAGCTATCGATTTTTTTTGCATGCAAGCATGCTAGTTAACATTCGTGCCTGTCAGCTGTTGGCTCTCACGCTGGCCAATAGAATCTTCCTGCCTATTCGTGGCAGCCAGCTATAGGCTCTCACTCTGGTCAGTAGAAAATGGCCGCAAACTACATGAAAACTGCCGTAGAAGCATGAAAAAATCGATTATTTCCACTATCGATGGGAATTGGGAAATGCAAAGTCGGTCTTGGGGTTCTCACTAACTTGGAGCATGTGCATGTAAATATTGGTGCAAATCCGTCGAAAATTGCGGCCGTGCATTCGTTACACACACACACACACACACACACACATCCTGCCTTTTATAGATAGAAATCAATTACACCTGAATATATGAATATATCAATAATCACACGTATTCCTAAAAACAAAAATAATAGTAAGCAAATCAACCATAACTAGAATTGTCGGTCAACAGTTATTCAGCCAAGTGAGACTTTCATCATCTTTCTGCAGCGACCGCTAATGTCGTCCAACCAGTGTAACAGACCTCGTTGTGTAAGATTCGTTGTTGAAGTTGATATCTGAAAAGGGTTACCTTGATTTCTTATTACCATTAGTTGTCATCGACTTTGGTATGATACAATGATAATTTACTCCGAGCTTCAAAATTCCGCCTAGAAATGGGTTATGTTTTGAAGAACCAAACGCAAATCTACTGTGGATGATATAATTAAAGCATTTTCTATACATTTTCGTCTTAGTAAATTGCTTTCTCTTTTAATTAGAACAGCATTTATAAAACAAAATTATGATCAAGCACATTACGGCGAGTAACTAATTCAAATATTGTATTTTTTTGTAAAAGGTACCTTTTGTGTTCATCTAATCTTTTATTTAAATTACTTGAGTTTTCTCCTATGTATTACTTGTAACAATAATAATAGCGGTGATAGATTAAATTCCACCTTCAAGTTTTGAGCTTATTATTTTGTTTTGTATGAATTAAGTCTTTTATTGATTTAAAAGTAGTTTAAATCAATTTTATGTTAAGCTTAGATAAATTATGTCAGAATGATCCACTTTTCTATTGTTAGATATTTTACGATCCTTTTGTTTCGGATTGAATATGAACTAATTAAGGTATTGGAGGGCATTAAAAGTGTTTTTAATGTATTTTTCCTCTTCATATAAATATTCAGGGCAGCAGATTTTGTGTGCTCTGAAATATATTCTGATGATTATACCGGATTTTATTTTGTTGTTTTGGTCAGAATAGAAATTTATGAAATCATTCGTATCAATTGATTTGCAATAGACATTAAGTTTTAGGCCATTTTCATTACGATGCATCATGATATCTAAGAAAAGTAAAGTATATTAAATAAAAAAGAGGGTGGAAGCATGAACAAAAAGGCAAAGAAACTAAATGGAATCAGTTAAACTATATATCCAAAGCATATATTTGAAATAATAAATTTTATGAGCCCCCTCTCCTTCATGCGCCTGTGTGGTCGCATCAATGTAAACATCCCTTTAGCCCAATGAAGTCCTAAAGGATAAAACACATCATGCGAAAACCCGTTTCCATTTCGTCATAGATTTCCCTAAAATTGTTTATGATATATAAAGATGTACATATAATTTTCCTATATATATATATATATATATATATATATATATATATAGAGAGAGAGAGAGAGAGAGAGAGAGAGAGAGTGACAGACAGACAAACAAAGACACAGAGAGAATGAGAGACAGACAGACAGAGACAGAATTGATAAAAATATAAAATTTGCCACTTATCTGATTGGTGTTAATATCAATATATCCCGATTCTAGAGTTTCGTATAAGGACCCGTACTACAATCATTCTGTCCACTCGTCAGCAGATACTACCTTAGGTAAACAGCCCTGGTAACATATTATGCACATTAAACTTCGCGCAAGTAATGGTATATCAAATAAGTTTGACACTAAGCAGTATGATACCGATACGACATTTATTCTACATGATGTGATAGAAAACAGGGAGAACTCAGTCCAAGCCTTTCCTCGGGGTATTAATCAGAAATTACAGTACTCAGCATCAGACGGAATTCGATACCGTTATATCGGTTCCGTTTTCCGACCTGATAACCGGGATGTTACCAGCCATCTTCAGAGCGATCAAGAGATGGAAAGAAAGAGGTATAGAGAGATAGAAGGAGAAGAGCAGTTGATCGATAAGCAAGTAGACTGATTAGTTTCGTTATAAGTGCGTATCTACTTTTATGCATCTCATGTTTCTGTTCTGAAATACAATGGATAATATATGCCTATCCATCTGATCAGATCGATATAAATCGATGTATTAACATAGGATTTAGGATTTTCTTGCATTCAGATAAAAGGATAATGTAGATCCAGAAGTAAATATATTTTCTATACCTCTGATACGGAAACACCTATGGATATTTTATTCCTGGAAATCTAATCACTCATTTTATTGACTATAGGTTAAAGGATTAGTCTTAAAATATATATTTTTTATCAGAGTGCAATCATCGCATAGGAAAAAATGTTTTTTAGAAACAAAGAAACGTGATCCTTTAGAGGTTTCAAAATAATCTGGAACATTTGCTGGGCATAAAACCGCCTACATATGGATAGAAGATATATTGGGTAAGTAGGCAAAATATGAAGTGGCGTGAGATATAAATGAAACTTCTCACAGGATTTATCCAACGTTCCCTGCGTTCTATGAAAGCTATAAGTCCTACTAGGATTTATTATTGATAGGCACTGTATTGAGAAAATAGGATACGTATATGCTATCATGTTGATGGCAGACAAACAAAAGTGAAAGAAATCCTAGGTAAGCCTATACAGGAAAGCGGAGAGAAATATCTGAATACTGGCTGTAAGACAGATGTATACTCATTATCAAGAGTGATAATAAAACGTTTGTTTTATATGATAAAGATGTCAAACATTAATATATATATATATATATATATATATATATATATATATATATATATATATATATATATATATATATATAAGCACTAGTTGCCTGACGATTGCATCTAGCATGAAACAGACTGTCGCCTCTAAGTGTTGACTTCTATGTTCACTTTTATATTTACACATGACTCTATCTCTGATATTGAGCACTTTATCCCATACAATATAGCACACTTTAAGACTATATTTCTTCTTATATATATATATATATATATATATATATATATATATATATATATATATATATATATATATATTGTGTAGGCAGCATTTTTTGTTTAATTAACACTTCCCGTTTTCACTCTCGCGTGTTCATGTGTGATGTCATGAGCCGCGGGGCGATTTTCGCTTCCAGCGTCTCGTATGCACAAATATGTCGTTGCTAGGAAATCTTCCATACAACGAAAAGCAGACTATCCTTATTGCTATGTCCGCGTATTGTTTAATATCTTGTAATGTAATTGTCATCTTTGATAATGACTTATGTAAGCCGAAAGCATGGATAAGGTCAAAAACATGTATCAGTATGGTGATTTGTTATTAAGTTTATCAGACGATATGAAAGTAATTTGCATAAAATAAATAGGAAAAAATTGTCTATAATATTTAATGAAACATGCATCAATATATATATATATGAGTATCATGTACAGTAATGCGACTTCTCAATACGTAATTTTGAAGTTAATTTGACTACAGCAAATGAATATATAGTTTGACCAACGACGTAGCCAGGGGCAACAGTTAGTCAATTATGTACTCTGCGTGATACACGCTTAGACGATCATGTATCTTTGGATATCAATCTGTAAACCAGTTGTCATCTGAGGCTATAGAACCCGATCTGTCCTGCTATTTACTCAAAGCTGGTGGGAGAAGAGGAAGATCCATACCTTTCCCAAGGGTATTAGCACGTGGATGTGACTCGAATTCGAACTCGGATCTCCGATTTCTCAATCCGAGACACTATCCATTACTCCACCAACAGTACATACGCTAATTTGTGGATGATGCATTAGCTTCAAAATTAGGTCTTTAAAGTCGACGATACGCAAGTATATACGGTAATTAATATTTTTAAACAACATACAATTTAAATAGAATCTTAATAAGAATATGAGTAAAATATACAATTGGAGAAGAAATAATAACTGATCGCTTATTTTAAGGGATGTCATCATGGCGCCAAACTTGTTCAGAAATATCTAAACTATCAGCTATATAGAACCGCTGTCTAAGATCAATGCTTAAAATTACCTTGAGTGAGTGACGCCTATGAGACTTGGTGAACACTACACTTCTCCGAACGATGTGGACTGGCGTCACAAACAAAGAACTGCACCAAATAACAGAAAACAAATCACTTGGTGATTTTTAACAGCAGCAACACCTAAAATGGATATCACATTTAACACAAAAGGAAAATAATGACATAATCAAGATGGTAACATTCAACATTGTTTCCAAATAAGATTTTAAATGCAAACAATCATCAGTACTGGAAAAGAGCAATAACAGATGATGGGATTAGGAAACCCTTTTACCTGAAAAATTGTTTTAAAAGAAAGATTTTATAAATTTCAAATGACAGTAGTAATGGGTGCTCGTTCAGTGAATGCCGAATGTTTCCTTGTAAGGAATCGGTTAATGTTACCATAACCATTTGAAAAGAATATTCCTTTTCTATTTTATTCAAGACTGCTATGCAGCTTCAGAAAGTCTCAAAACCACCCCCACCCTCAACAAGAAAAAGAAAAACAATTCATTGATAAAACTTTCATCTGCAAAGTTTTTCTTAGCAGCCCAATGTCGCCTGCGATTTTAATCAAAACTCATTTACGGTCTCGTTTCCAAGGATATGAGGAATCTGTTGGCTTGTTTCACATTTTATGTGGATCTTAAGACATTGATTGCCCTGAACGAAATGGATTCCCACTCACAACATTACGTTCAACAGGAAGAATGTTAACGATAAACCTGAAAAATTATTACGACTTTTTCGGTAACACCAGAAAAATACGAAGTTCAATTTTGATGTCAAAACTTCCGGAAAATTTGATGATCAATTGAAACTGATAAAACGGAAATATAATTTGAGGACAGCCAAAATCAAATCCTTGTACGTTTCATTTTTAAAACTCAACAACAACTAATCTACATTTCCTGTAGTATCATGACTGTTTTTAAATCTCCACAATTCGATGTTAACTGGGGTTGCCGAGTCTTAAGAATATTTAGAAGAAAAGAATTAGAATCCTGTAACGACGGATTTGTATTATATGAAATCGTAACACTCTACATGACATTATTTACAAGAGATGCGCTTTAAACATCTTTTTACTAAGGTCAGAAAAATAAGCTGAAATATGAAAAATATAAACTCTATTTATTTGATTCCTAGGAAGTCGCTGAGGAATGTGTATTCTGCATAATTCATTACAGGTTTCCTGGCACAATTCTTATTCACTGAGTTGTTTTTTGTTTAAGCACTTTGGCCGAAACCTATTAGATATCTTGCTTAAGGTAACTCTATCGGTTTTGAATTCAGTTATCCTTCTCCTAGACTGGTTGAAAACTACGGCTAGATATCACAATCTGTTTTGCTATTTAACCCATTGCTGTGGGCGAATGTAACGAACACACCAGATTTACATCTCGATACATACTAAGGAGGTTGAACCAGACTGAAGGCGAAAAGTTTGCATCACCTCATGAGGACCAAACTCCCTCGAACAGCAATGGTATTTTTTAAATCAGCTTCGTATTGGACAGTAAGTGTGCATAGATCACAGACAGACTTCTTTTTGTCACTCTCTGTCTTGTCATGATCGGTTTATTTCCGTATTCCTATGTATATCTTTCTTGGCCAATTTTGTTTCTAAATGAAATCCCCGAGAAATATGTTAAATCATAATTTGAAGAAAGATAGTCCATGAATTGATCCCTGTTCTTTTCCGTGCAGATAAGAGATTGAGTGCATCTGTTGATGCCACGATTAAAGAATCGAGTCTCTACTCAATCGACGGCGGTGTCGAGAGGTAATAATGTTTAGCAGATGAACGGCCGTTGGAAGAAGAGATATGACGAGCTGATACGACTTACGCTTCACAACAGATATCGGTATACAATGCGCTGTAAGCAGATTAAGTAGAAATGGTATCAGTAGTGGAAAGAAGCCTAGTTACAATGACGAGGTGATAAAAGCACCGCCAGGAATGTGAAAATTTACAATCACACAATGATAAGATGTATCTCCTGGTACAGACATGCGCATCCTCTCGCAAGCACACACACACACACACAGACACACGCACACGCACACGCACACACACACACGCACACACACGCACACACACACACGTTTGTGTGTGCGTGTGTATTTAGATAGCATATCTTCACTCAAAAATGTTTCATTGAATAATATAGACGTATTGTGTCTACTTATTTTTATACTGATACTTTTCAGTTGCAAAATGAGTTTCTTGATGCTCAGAGGAATTCCATCAAGGACAGCGCCATACTTTTTGTTAACCCAAGTACTTTCCATCCTTTCCAACTGCGATAAAATCTGCATTCCATTGTGATGGTGGTTTTTAAAAACACACGCCACGTCGCTCTGTAATTATTTTAAAATTTTAATTTTTCCTTTTTAGTTACAGAATTTTTTACAAAACAATAGTTTCAATATAATGGAACTGTCGGAATTTGGGAGAAATATAAAATAGTATTCAATGTTAGATATCATTTAATTGTTGTTGCTATATTCCTAATAAATTTTGTTGTGTGTTGGTTGGTTGATTTTAATATAGTGTGTTGTGTAGTATACTGGTGTTGTCAATAAGTATTTTGCTATATTGTGAAGATAGACAGAATATATATATATATATATATATATATATATATATATATATATATATATATATATATATATATATGATGAATTGGATATATGAATTGGATATATATATATATATATGTATGTATATATATTTCATATGTATATATATATATATGCATATATATTTATATACATTGACCATTAATATTATCTCTCTCTTTTTTTCTCTTTACCTCTCTCTCTATGCATATATATATATACATATGTTATAAATCTGAAAAAAAAAAAAAAATATATATATATATATATATATTAAGATTTATAACATATGAATATATATATTATATATATATTCATATATATATATATATAGTTGTATGGACATGGGTTTTTGTGACTCTGGGTTTCACTCCTTTGCGATCATCAGACAAAATGGTTTGTTTTTTAAGATTGGATTTATTTATGCTTGTTTGACTGTCTTTGTTGGTGGGAGAGGGAATCAACTTCTGTATTTGTTTGGAGTGGAACTCTCCAACAGAAAGAAACACATGCACACACATTTACGAATTTTAGTCCGCAGAAACACATCCATATAAACAATCAGTCGCTCTCTCTCTCCCTCTCTCTCTCTCTCTCTCTCTCTCTCTCTCTATATATATATATATATATATATATATATATATATATATATATATATATATATATATACCGAGCTGTTCGATAAAAGTGACTCACCTGAATTTTTTACTTAAAAATTTTTCTCCTATTGTTTTTGGCGTCAAACTAATTTTTAAACTTACTAATATAAAGACCGCTTCCCGACCACATAGTAAAAAAGTTTCATCGTCCTAAGGTATTCTATTGATAATTATAATTTTGGATCTAAATGAGATTTAGGGAAAAACCTTGTGCAAAAAAGTGACTCACTTATTTCCTGCAACTAGTAATCAATAGAAACATAACCGAACAGCTTTAAATAAAGAATAATAGAGGTATAATTTATTTATAATAGGTAATATAGTTTGAAATATTTAATAATCTATGTGTCCTCCTTTATTTTGAATAACCTTTTCAACCCTTTTTGGCATTGACTTGATTAGGTTCTGGCAAATCTCATCTGCAAGCATTGAATTCTATTGGGATATGAAATTCACAATCAAATCTTCTTTGTTGCTCAACTGCTTTCCCGAGAGCCTGTACTTTATAATGCTCCGTAAGTTTTCTATGGGGTTGAGGTCAGGAGATTGGGGCGGCCATGTCATAACACTCACCTGCTTCTCATCAAAGTATTCCTTCATTAATTTTGATTTGTGACTGGGAGCATTATCCTGCATAAAAATTGAGCTTGGTGGGGTCGATTTGCACCCTTTCAGCAGAAGGGAGCAGACAAGACTCTAAAATTCTCTTGTACTGCTCGCTCCTGAGGGTCTTTTCAATAGGTTTTAAGAATCCAGTTCCATGAAAAGAAAAGCGTCCCAAGAACATTATACAGAACGGATGCTTGAAAGTAATTACTGATAAATTCAAAGAGCTTTCAAAGCTTTTAGATCACTTTATCCTTTGAATTTACCTCAACTTTCGTTTCATCGGAGAAGAGAACATTTTTAAAAAAATCAGGTTAGTCACTTTTATCGAACAGCACTATATATATATATATATATATATATATATATATATATATATATATATATATATATATACTTGTAAAATTATAAAATTAAATTATAATACTGTTGTATATGTGCTAGCTCAAGTTCTTAAGGAAAGTTAAGTTAATGCCATTTTAGTCTTCCTCCATGAGAATGGGTGTTCACTTTTTGAATAATAAGAATTATATTTTACAGCAGAGATATGCATCGGGATGTGAAGGATGCCTTGGTGGGGGCTTGTCGAAAAAAAGGACGGTAACCACTAATCTAATTCCACGTATTGAACGAAACAATTCCCCAGATACAAGATGGCGGGAAAGAAAGACAACTGTTATCTCTTCTTTTTAAAGTATTCCCTTTTTTCTTCAAAACTCTGCTCAATTTATTTAACTATTTTCAAAACTGCTCAAGCTTTCATTATTTTGTTATCCATTGTGTTGTGGTAGGATCCACCTAATCTGCATAGGTGACTATCAACAAATCTGATCGACTGCGACTAGTCAACACATTCTCCAGGAACGTCTTCCCAGAAATATACAGAAATACTGTATGTACTTATTGTGTACACTTTCTTGTGATAATACATTCTTTGTTCTAAGTACATTTTGTGTTGCATTATTATTCCATGCAATAGGCGAGATTCAACATTGAGTCAAGACTCAACACATTGTTACGCTGATATTTACATAATCTATTGTCCTTATCTTTGTTGTTGTTATCAGAATGTTTCGGCCGCTGTTTCCTCGGGCCTCCACCAGAACTATATTGATCCGGAAAACCTACAAAATGTATTTAATTTGTGGAGATAGAATGTTCTCGTTGCACATATCGACCCTGCCCGGCTTAGTGATTGAACCCGGCAATTACCATGTCACCAATTCCCGAACGAACGATTTAATCCACTAAGGCCACGACATTTTGTTATGCTTTATATAAGTGTAAACTTTAAATGCCACGGTACAAATAAATTACGTACTATTGTCTTTCGTTAACCAACACCTCTCAATTTCAATACATATACTGAGATCTGACAGGATCTACTATTTCAAATTTTATTATATCAGCGTCAAAGAATTTTGTCGTATCCCTCAAGGTCGCGCGTGATTTTCTCTATCTTCTTCTCACTCTATATCCCTATCTCTCACTCTCTATCTCTGTCTCTATCTCTATCTCTCTATCTCTCTTCCTCTTTCTCACTTTCTTCTTTTGATGTATTTAATTACTCATCTGATCTCGTCTTGTTGAGCCCATATAACATGAAGTAACATTTACTTGATACTCCTCTGATCGCTAAGTCAGGTGTTCTATGCCCGTCATTATAAAGCAGATCAACTACACATCGTATCTATGACAAGGAGATTGTAAACAGGAGATATTTGTTAAATGCAGGGGAGCTACATCATATAATTTTCTTTTTTTTTCTCTCAAAGTAACGAAATTTTTAAGCATAATTCCTGCGAATCTAGAGTAAATATGTCATAACTAGACATGTATGATATGTTTTTTAATTGATGTCGTCTCAAGAGATTCTCATGTCAAAAATCATTTGGGAGTCCCCCGAGAGAAGCATCAAGGCGTAGTCGAAACCGATGACGATACCAGATGTTGATCATACAAAACAACATGAATACAATGTGGAAAAAGACACGCTTTCGGAAAAAGATGAAGCGACTATTCTGATCGGTCCAAAACTTTACTAAATTATTCTAGCTGTTTTCTAAACCTGCATATTCAGTTATTTATTACTCTTTCAATTGGGATGAAATAAAGCTATTGATGATTTTGTTCGGACCTGAACCGGAAACTTTCTCGGTCAACATCCGATTCATTTTCGGCGATGATCAGACCACAAATATGCACGGGATTAGGGACTAAGAAGATTTACATTAATTGTAATAGCAATGATGGGATTATCCTTTCCATTATGAGAAACTATTCGGCATTTTTTTACCAAACATTTGAAAATGCTTGAAAATTAAAATAACCTTTTTTAAAACAGTTTTTTTTTTTCAAGTACATTTTCTGAAGTCCATTAACTGTTATCCCTCTTTCTAGTACTGGTTGGGTTTTCATTCCGGTTGTAACATAATTACGAACGGTAATAGGTATGCTCCCATTCACATAAATACAGTAGTAAATACTGTATGTTGGTATGCAGTTGGAGATTCGTCGCTATTTTGGTCAAACTCTCTGCTTCCGCGCAGAGAGGATCCCCAGACGAAACTATGTCGAAGGGCAGAGTCTCATCTTGGGAAACAGCTACCCGACTCCGTTTTATACGGGGTCTCCCGGGAAATTTTGGCCGAGTCTACGGGCTCGGATACCCCATATTAAATTCGGACTTGTGCTACATCTGACCACGTCGGGAGGTTGATAGATATCCTGCAGTTGGAGACGTCTCCAGCTGTGATAGTCAACCTCTCTGCCTCCGCGCAGAGAGGGTCTCCAGACGAAACTATGTCGAAGGGCAGAGTTTCTTCTCGGGAAACAGCTACTTGACCCCGTTTCATACGGGGAATCTTTGGCCGAGACTACCGGCTCGGGTACCGCACATTAAATTCTGCCTTGTGCCACATCTGACTTCGTGATATCCTACAATTGAAGATTCATTGTGGAATTCGCTTAACTCACTTCTAGAAGTTGACTACTACTTCTACGCGCCGCTGGCGAATCTTATATGCGTCGTTCTTGTTCTATTATTGTTCATTACCAACCTTCGTTTGATTATTCTATTCAGTACCCTTTCTTATGTTACAACATTTCGTAACGTTTTATTTATGTAGTGTGGGAAGTCAACATCTTAATTATACCTTTATTTATTCTTCGAAATATATCTCCTAACCTTTTTGTTGTTTCTGCTCTTGAAAATCTTCCATTAATGTCATTTCACTCACTGGGTCTCTGTTTCTGCGGCGAAGGTCAGTCTTTCCAACATACACTGTGTTCATTCCCTTCAATCTATTTTGAATTATTTATCTGAGAAAATGGTTCGAAATAGCTGATATACATATACAGTCTATACATACCCTTCTGTGTTGTGTGCCATGTATGACACGCATATAAGAGTTATGTGATGAGGCTATTTAAGAACATGATTCGTATATTTAGTTTAATATCTTTGGTTTTGTAACATCTTTTATTGTATAAAACTATGACACGTACTAATTTTTCTATGTTCAATTTCATTATTTCCTATACTAAAATAGTTTTATTTGATCCATATAGCTATTTATTTGAATGATTTTGTATTAATGATTTTTTGTATTAATGCAACATGAAGTGGTTTGTATTTCTTAATTCATCAATCGATGACGAACCAAACTTTTAGTCATTTCAATGTCACTAATACCGCAGAAGTACGCTCTCAAGGAATTGTCTCTTTCATCGATGACGAAACCAAACTTTCTCGAATCCTGTGTAATCATCATAATAGCTTTGTTGTCTGGTCATCTGTGCAGGCGCTACAGAAAACCGTCTCCTTCCATCTCTTTCTGACGTAACACATTCTTATAAGGCTACTCAAGTTAATATATGTTGAATCTTAATACACGGCACGTAATTCAATTATAAAACATCCGCAGATGAAAAAAATGGCTTCAGACAAAAGAAATATGGTTCTATAGAAGGATGCTGAGAATCCTATGGACTGATCATTTGAGTAACAAGGAAGGTTAAGGGAAAGTGGAAAAAGTAGAGAATCAGAAAGAGAGACGTGACATTTCTGCAACGCAAATTGAATAGAGAAGGTTTAAACATTTTGACACTCAGGAGATATAGGACAAGAGGAATAGACTGAAACAATGGGTAACATTCCATAAACTAATCGCAGAACAGCGACGGGCGTGATACAAAATGCATTGTTAAAATCTACAAAGAATGGAAATAGGTGGAGAAACAGGATCGCTCACGACCTGAAGAGATACGTAATTCCAAGTCAATATTCTCGCTGAGGAAGTGACGTCTCCATATTTGAGTCGGGTTAAATACTTGGATTTAGATTACGCGAAAATTTGACTTTGAACATTTATAGGATTTCTAATCCATCAACTTTAAAGAAACACGCCCTTTGCCTCTTCACATTTGGCTTTATCAAACCAAATGTCAATGCAAATCTGAATACGTCATATATCCGCAGGTATTGTGCTACCGATTACGAAGTGACGCACTCGAAGTAAGACTACGTCAATCTTTGTAATAAAACAAGATAAGGATATAATTTAGCACATCCAACTGACACGTGTTAGGCATTAAAATAATATCTTATAACTAAACTTTAGTAAGTTGAAACTTGAGGCAACATGATGTGATTCTACGGAAGCATTGCGGAGAATACCATAGACAGACCATGTGACACAGAATTCCAAAGCTGCATTGGAATAGCGAAAGATTCCTTCAAAATTCTTTAAAAACTTAGAAACAAGAACATTTATATAAAAACAAAATGCGCTGAATTATTACGCGTGTCCAGTGAATGTCGGACAATTTCCCTAAATACGAAGAAAGGATAGAGATGTTGTAGTACAGAAGGTAGCCCCTTCGAGAAATCGTTTAAATTTATTACAAGTAGGAATAGGCGTCTGCTATGACGCGATTTGTCACGCTGGTATAAAATGGCGGTTCCTCTGGGCTATAGCGGCAGAGCATGCTGGTGAACCATGGAGAAGATTCAGGTTTCACCTGGTATTTTAGAGAAGGAATGAGAACATATATGTCGGCTTTGAACGAAGAAGAAAAACTCAGTGGCGCAATTCTCATTTTGAAGTTTAAAAATGTCAGTCCATGGGGCGTCTCGAAGAAAATTAAAGATTGACTCACACTCAGCATGCCGGCAATGGAAATAAGTCTCATGAATAGTAAGTTCCTGTTTAATCAGTGACTGGAACGAAATATCAAAAGATGCTACGTAGTGACCCGGATTTCCAAGAGGAGAGTGTTACGATGTTCGGTAAGAACAGTTTCTGATCTTCATCAACGATTTTCCCGATGTCATCAGTTCCGAAGTAAGCATCCGCGCAGACGACACTACTATTTAATCCTATCTCAGTAGTAAATCCAGCATTGTTGGCAAAGCTAACCTGGCCGCTGGTCTTGAAAAGGACCTCCAATCTGTTTTTGACTGGGGCAGAACATGGCTTGTAAACTTAAAGTTTACAAGCCATTTTCTCCAAACCGAAACTGCTCTCATTTACCCACCATAGAGAACCCTCACTGCCTCCTATCAGCATGGCTGATGCCCACCTCCATGACAGCGTCTCTCTGTGTCTGTTTGGTCTCATATTTTTCCACTGATATGAGGTGGAATAACTACATTGAATCAATAGGTTCATCTACGGCAAGGAAATTTAGTTCTCTGTGTCGAGCCAGAAGGTTTTTCACGCCTGAGTCCATCCTTCAAATCTACCATTCGTCCTTGCATTGAATACTGTTGGCATATATGGTCTGGTGCCCCCGCTGTTTATCTCGAGGTCCTCGACAAAATCCAGACGGATATGCAAGACAAAAAATCTGGAATATTGGCCACGTCTTTGTTGTTTTTATGACAGCGTTTTAGCTGGTGTACCCTCCGGACTTCACTTGTTTGTTCAGGTTCTTGACAAAATCCAGTGACGAATATGCAATGTGATAGGTCCTGACCTGGACTCCCAAATTCAGTCACATTCTCACAGACGTGATATGGCTTCCTCTGACTATTCTACAAATATTTTCATGGAAACTTCTCTGACGAACTATTTTCACTGGTTCCCCAAATGCATGAATCTAAGCGTGCTACTAAGTAAGCATCTCGGTCCCACCCATTCACTGTCGAAACAGTTAAATATAACCATCTCTTCTACTCCAAAAGCTTCTTCTCTCGCACTTCTCGAGGGTGGAACTTCCTCCTACTTGCTTCCCCGATAGCTATGACCTTCAAGTATTCAAATGTAATGTCAACCGACATCTTCTGATGCGTTGATACCAATCCCCTTCCTTCTTTGTATTTTCCTTAAACACCACACTTGAATCTTGGTCTCACTCTCTAACTCCTTGCGTGCTAGTGGCACTCCGGCCCTGCTTGGAGTGAAATGCTTAAGAATAAAATTAATTGAGCGTTGGGGAGGAAGTAAAAAAATAAATCAAGTAGGAAAGCCTGTTTCTCGGATTTGCTAGTGAAACGAGTTGGGAAATCCACGATTTTATTAAGGGATTAAGTAATGGGAAAATGTAATGTCTGAATACCGGCAACATAAGTGATATTAAAATGTTTAAGCCACGTGTCGTGGTGATCATTAAAATCACCGAAGACAAAGATGTTCGCAGATTGTAGGAGAAATGGTGCTGTTTCTATACTGTCAAAGATTATATCTAATATACTGCAGTCTTTGAGAAGAGAGGGAAGAAAAAGAGATAGTTAACAGAATGTAATAACGAAAAACGAAAGCACATGAAAGAGTTGCCTGGAGAATCGAGTGACAATTCCCTTGCCAGATTTTTCCTGGTTGTACAGACCAAGGCCATCCATGTGAATGCTGGAATGTTTGTCGGCCAAAAGGGAAAGAAAAGCTGGAACGGTGAATTTGTTCCGAAAAATACAAAGATATCCGGCGACCGTTCAATGTGAAAAGATTCCGAACTGCTGATTTTGCAGCGAATACCACAAACATAGCAGAACAAAAGTTGAAGTGGGTAGGTGATTTTTTGTTTACTAGTTTACTCGTATTTATTTTCATTGTATTTAACATCAGGATTTTTGTGTTGAGGAGAAAAAGTAAAGTCCAATATAATTATCACTATTTCTCGTATTGGTATTACGAACTAGCCAGAGCATAGCTGAGACCCGAGCATAATACCGGAAATACATGCAGAGACACGCACCCATGAAGGGCATGTCACTACAAATACCTCGATATTATGTGTCTGTTAATCATAACAGCCCTTTTAAATACTTGGAATGAGAAAACAGCAAACCGCCAACCCGATGCTCTCATAATGGAAGTTGAAGCCAATGATCATCCAAAAGTTAAGACATTTAAGACAGTTATCCGATCCGATATGATTCTTGTCTGTAAACACCGAGATTTGTTTTTTTGTTTTTGTTTGTTTTATTTGGGGGGCGCATTTTATCCTTAACCGCCAAGGGGTAATTTTGTTCAAGATACCCCCTCGAGGACGACTGCTGACCAAAACTAAGGAGATCGTCCGGGTCATGAGTTACGGTTATTTCCCGTCATATAACATCAAGATATTTCTATGCAACGGGGATTTTTATCATTATTATTATTATTATTATTATTATTATTATTGTTATTATTATTGTTATTATTATTATTCACTTTTTTTTCTACTTCATAGTATATGTTCTTCTACTTCATGAATAGTTAATTTGATCCAGGTGTCAGTGTGCAAGCCTCTATCTTTGCTCACACAAAAAAAATCTCATAACACAAATCAGAAACTACCTCAGAGAATTAAAAAGCAAAATGTATCTAAAATTCTGAGATTCAAAAGTATCATCCAGTCCAGATCAAAAGAGTGTATCTGATAACAGCAAATAACAGGAAAAATTGCCAAACACTTTTTTTGCTCCCCCAGAAACGCAGAGATTCGATATAAAAGAAACTGAAAAGATAGATATGTATATGAACCTTACAGCGTAGCTGAGAACATAGTGAAACAATGTAAAAGATGACGGTTGTTCCAGTAATTATCAGAGCATTGTAAACGGTCGTGTTTTGATTACGAAAAATTGTTGGCTATCATGTATCAAGCGGAGACAACTCAGCAACAGAAAAACATAACTTCTTTATAACCAAATAAAAGTAAATTAGTAAGGATTTAAAATTTATTTAGTGAATATTTTTCTTTAAATGAATCGAATATAGTTTCGTTAAAATTGTTGGTTTATAAGTCATTTTTTAAAAGATGCGAATTAGAAATGATTATACAAACATTGCTTAAATTTGTTTGTTGATAATACTTCTCCGCCAAATAATTTCAATAATTCGCAACATTAAATATTTTAATATTTTTCTAAGTATATTTTAGAATGTTGATTTACTTTACTAAAAAAATAAATTACATTTATTAAAAGTAATTATAAACAAAATCTGCATCATTTTTTTGCATGTTTTTATATACTTTATTAAAAAAATAGCCGAGCTATCTGGCGTTTCCCGGACATACATAGATGCAATTGTATAACCGCAACCCTATACACCTGCACCACCCTGTCCAGATGCGTCTGCCTGCGTCTCCGCGAGTATGCATCATTCGTTGGTAAACTAATCCACTCACTCCCCTCATCTTTTTTACGGTATTCCTTCGCAAATGTTTGATTGTTCTTAATAAAGGAATTCCATCGATAAAACTTCTTGTATGGTCGTAACTCGGGGTAAAATTTTGTTAATGTTTTAGATATTCAGTAAATTTCTTATGGCCGTATAAATTTCAAATGGTATGGCATATTTCATGAATCTAATGATCAGACAAAAACAGGGATGAAGCGTCAGTGCTTGATTCAACTGCAAGTTTAAACGCATAAATTCATCCTTCTTCGCACGTTTATTGTAAGCTGAGATTAATAAGAGATTCTTCGGAAATTTTTCCCACTTTTAACGCTTCAATAACCCTTCTCAATGAATCTTTGCATCAAAGGTTGCTCGAATGCCAATTTACGATGAAATCATATGAAGAAACTTGGCTAAAATGTAAAAGCCAGTTTCGACCTAGTTTTTCCAAGATGTCGTCTACTTAACTGAAATAATCTAAACCAAACATTCACGCAAGGCAATTTATGTGTCATATGTAATTTACATACAAATTCGGAAAGCATCGGATGAAAGATCAGGGAGTTATAGCCGAAAAATGGGCTTTTTGAACATTTTTTCGTGGTTTTTCGTTATACACGCGGAAGCGGGCAGGACTAAAATCACACTTATTTCTTACATGATGGCATTTTTTGTGACATGTGAGGATTTTATTCATGTTTCTATTTTAAGTAGTACGAAAAACCCGATTTTTTCACAATTTCTTTTGTGAATCCAGTGTTGCAGGAAAACTACAAGCCCTCCACATCATCCTCATAACATGAGCTGATGTTTTGCATTAAGTGCAAAGAATATCAGCTCATCCAGTAAAAACTTTGTTCACGTGTAACTTGTCCTTGATATTGCAAAAAGTCTCACCCACCTTCAATTTTATTGATTTTCCTGCCAACCTCGGGGTAGAGCTGGAGATGGAAAAGTTAGTCTTGACCTAATAGGATAAATTTGTAACATGTGTTTAGAATTATATCAAAATCGGTCGAGAAATGTGGACGTGCATATATAGCATACACACTAGCAGACAAACACACAGGCAGTTTTCTGTTTTATATAGAGAGATAATTTAAAATTTCTGTATTATTAAATTATTCTTTATATGTCAATTTACATTATTAAAAATAAATTTCTTTATAATTTACTTTATTAAAAATAATTAAAACATAGTTACTAGTTAAGGTCTTAATCCTTAATAAATTTATTTTATTTGGCTAAGAAAAAACGTTAAGTTTTTCGGGTGCTGAGTTGTCTCGGTCCTGGGTTGTCATGCCATTTATCTGCAGTGTTCAGTCGGCATAATAAACACTTCGCATTTTTCCTTAATGACTTGAAATTCCAAACAAATGGATGAGTCTGCCAGGCATTATTTAATTAAATACCTCAACTAATGATGCCAGAAAATAGTTCTTACACTGTCTCCATCAGAGAATCCAGTTGCATCATACGACTAACCCTGGAGATAACCTGCTAACTGCCAGAAGCAGATCCAAGCTTTACATGATGTCGATCCATCTGCCGCAAGTATATGTACAATTAGAACAAACTGGATGAAAGATAGATATTCGGTTGAGCTTTTCGCCATGATGCCTACGCTTTTTTCAATTTAAGCGCAGTACTAGACTGTCGAGGAATTCTCACCAATATACGGTAGAGTCCTATGTTAACAGTTACTTTTCTTGCACTTCTAGCTTTTGGAACTTTCTTCCGGTTTCATGTTTGCCATCCATTTTAATCTTCAAATATTTAAATGCAGTACCAATCGCTATCTACTGTCCTCCGTATTACTCTTTTGCTCTCGCTTATTAGTAAAGTTTCCGTTTTCGAATTCTTCCACACCCAGTAACCCATTGTGACTCAGTGGCTTTATTGCCTTGTTTTGAGGTGACGTCGTTTTAAAAAGAGTTATATAAGGTCCTAGCCGAAAATTAAAGAAAAATTAGTCTCTCACATCCTACCAAGAATACAGACTCATGTTTGAAGAAAACCCCAATACAGCTTATCATAATTTCATTCCTTTTGTCAGTATTAGTGTATATACGATAACAATAGATTCTTTACATGTAGATTTTTTTTAAAGTTTAGGGGCGAAATCTTAAAATGAACAGGGAATCATAAATCATTTCTTGAATATAGATCTGCCTTTTAATAAACACACCTCGTTGACGTCAGGTCTGATGAAAATGAGTGTTTTGTGATATCAGTCATATTGTACACTTTCATCAAAGATGAATGAGAAACTTGAAGCAACAGAAATGTAGTTCTACTGGTGGATGCTGAGAATACCATGGAATAAACATGTGAGTAAGGTGGACATTTTCATGAAAATTAAAACACTTACAGATAGAATCAGAAAGAATTGAAATTTCTAAGGCATATAATAAGAAAAGAATACCTAGAAAAACTGAGATTCACAAGATATATTGGAAGCAGGAGGGACACACGAAAGATGCGAGCAACATATCTACTAAGCTTGATTAAATGGATGACAAAAAAAAGTCTTACTATGATCCAAAAATGAATAAGAAATTGAGGTGAGCTCTCATTGTCCACGTCATGAAGTGACACGTCTTATAGAATAAGAATATGTTGGATGAAGTTGCTTCGTATTCCACTATTGTGGCAGCCGTACTTATTCTGTTAAATGCCATTATTTCAAATATTATTTTGCAGAGTAAGAGGTCTCTACATATTTGAAATATTGGCAGGACAATTTATTAACACTATATTTCTTGTCATTATCTAACTGACTTAGTAAAGTTTATGTTTAAGAAAGATATGACTAGATTTGTTTTTGTGTGTGTGTTATATTTTTATGAGCGTACGTGTCATTTCTGCTCTAATTTTGTTAGGAGATTTTCAAAAGTGATTTTTCTCGCGATAGCATTCCCATCGACATGTCTTCAGCAAATACGCCCTGTAGCACTGAACCTCTCAAAAAAGGTAAATAAATTCGTACTTTCATTATTAATATCTGACTCGTCTTTAATTCATATTATTTATCACAGCTTTCCAGGTCGAATCTAGTCGAAATAAATGATGTGCAATAAGAAAAACAAGAATTGAACTCACATTACATATGCCAGGGGAAGCTGCGTTACGAAAGCTACTTGTAATAAGGCATGGTGGAGTAATGGATAGCAGGTCGGATTGAGGAATCGGAGAGCCGTGTTCGAATTCCAGTCAAATTCATTACATTCACTTACGTGCTATAGCCTTGGGAAAGGTATGAATCCTCTTCTTCTCCCCCCACCATATGGGTAAATAACAGGACAGACCAGGTTCTACAGACTTGGATGGCAACTGGTCTACCGCAAAAAGGAATGGCAACCTACTGAGAGAAAAAAATCTGCCTCGTCAGTCATGTGTCGAAAGATACATGATCGCCTAAGCCTGTATCACGCATGGCACATAACTGACTGAATGAAGTGCTAATACCCTTGGGAAAGGTATGAATCCTCCTCTTCTCCCCCTCCAAGCTATGGGTAAATAGCAGAACAGACTGAGTTCTATAGCCTTGGATGGCAACTGGTCTTCGCAGAAAGAAATGACAACCTACTGCGGGAAAAAAACCTGCCTCGTCAGTCATGTATCGAAAGATACATGATCGTCTAAGCGTGTATCACGCATGTCACATAAATGACATATAATAAGAAGAAACAGGAACATCTTCGAATAAAAGAAAATAGTATTGGACTGTTAATTAGTACTGGTCTTCCTATATGCTGCATCATCTCCTCATGGCTGAAAAAAGACAATTGAGAAATCAGGTATGTGGTTCTACAGAAGGATGCTGAGAAAATCATGGAATTAATATGTGGACAACGACAAAGTTTTAACGTAAAATGGAAACAAAAAGGAAATGTATGTATAGAATCAGAAAAATAAGACAGTTGTGACTTCCAGATGACATATTGAGGAATGAATGCTTAGAGAATTTGACACTCGCGAGATATAGTGAATGCAAGAATGACAAGGAAAAATGTGTGTAAATGGTTGGCAGAACAGGAATCAAAATTTACTAAGTGCTATAAATGATGGGAAGTTGTTTGGTTTGTTTGGTTTGTTTTGTTTTACGGAATATCAACCTCAATGGGTCATTTAATGCCGACAAATTTTTTTCTTGGTAATATTTTTGCTTTGTCAAAAATCTATTTCTGTTAATATTTTTTCCTAAAAAATGTTTAGCTAGTAAGATTATTTTTTCAAAAAAGTATAGCTGGCAATATCATTTTTACAAAAACGTATAGCTGGTAATATTATTTTTTGAAAAACGTATAGCTAGTAATATTTTTTTTTGAAAAACGTACAGCTATTAATTATATAGCTAATATTATTTTTTTCAAAAACGTATAGCTGGTTATATTATTTTTACAAAAACGTATAGCAGGTAATACTATTTTTCAAAAAACGTATAGGTGGTAATATTAATTTTTGAAAAACGTATAGCTAGTAATATTATTATTATTTTTTCAAAAAGGTATAGCTGGTAATATTATTTTTACAAAAACGTATAGCTGGCAACATTATTTTTTCAAAACATTATCAGAGGCCTTGCTGTTGGACGTAGTTTATCGTCATACCCAGGACGCGGATATAGTTTATCGTCATAGCCAGGACGCGGATGTAGTTGATAGGAAGTTGTCGATATCCATGATCGTCCATGTCTTGATGTGACATGGTACATAGAAGACAAATGTTTCCAAAAAAAAATATTTTTTGTTTGAACTTTACACGAATATTTTCTGTGGACGTATCTAATATGTCGATTTCTAACTTGCTTCCTTACTGTGATGTGACTGTTTACATTAGCCAATAAAACTGAAAATATAACAAACAAAAGAAAATTAGGGTTGACGCTGAACTGCCATATTTAAACAATATAAATTTTCTATCAATTGAAACATTTGAATTTATTGAATTCGCATTGCAATAAATAAGGGATATAATAAGGAAAGAGAGCTTAGAGAATTTGACAACCACAAGACGTATTGAAGTGTGGTGTCGATTTTTCATATTTTTTTCTTGTTTTTATCCTTTATCATATAAATATATATTTTTTCTTTTATGTACCGTGCCCGTTCGGGACATTGGCGACTATGTTCCTAGACGATTTCCTATCCTTCGTGTCTCTTTAAATTTTTTTTTTTTGTTAACACTCCTCAAACGTTTTCCGCCATCTATTTACCCAAGATTGCTTGGTAGTTGATGTGTTGTTTCCCACTGTCCATTTTGTTTTCAATCTGCCTTGTTAGTATCAAATTACCTAGACTTCTCACTTCATTATGTGCGCTAAAAATTTCAACTGTGAATTTATGTTATTAATTATAAGTGTCGCTTTGTTTGCACTCCCCTAAACCTTTTGTCTTTGCTCAAATGTTCAGTCCTTGGTATTCTCAGCATTCTTCCGTGGAACTACAGTTCTGTGGCTTCATATCTATTCATCTGTGAGGAGATTATCCTCGATTCGCTGACATTTAGAATGGTTGGTATTACACAACAGTTCAATACTCTTTTCCTGGTTTCTAACTCTGTTATATTCCGTGCTAAGAGAATAAATACATAACGCCAGGTGGATACTAGAACAAAGGTTTATTGTACACAACAAGTACAATAAGAAATACGGTACAGTTATACACACAGGTCAATCAAGTAGTGAGTGCCACTAACTGGAAGGTCGGACGGGCTTGCGTCGTCTCGCTCTCACTCCTTCCTCTCTCCATTCACCATTCTTATCTAGAGCTTGATAGACTCTTTCAGCAATAATAATACATCAGCAGTTGACCTAGAGAAGTGAAAGCCATCTTGCTAATCTGAAAGAAAATCCCTCGAGGAGAGATGCTTAGATTTCATTAGAGTCTCTAGTCTTTTCCGTGTCCGCTCAGGGCGTAGGCGGTCATGGCTCTTCACAACTTCCTGTCCTTTGTAGCTCTTAATATATTTTGTCTTTTTGTTATATCTTCTAAGCCCTGTTCAACCATCCATTTACTCAAGCTCACTAAGTATGTTATGCGTTGTTTTCCCATCTCTCTTACCTTCAATCTGTCCTGTGAGTATCAACTTTTCCAAGCCCTCCTTCCTCATTGTTATATTCTGTACCAAGAAAATAAATAAGTAACACCAGGTGGATACTAGGAGAAAGGTTTATTGTACACAAGTACAATATGAAATACCTTAGTTATATACATGGGTCAAGGTAGTAGTGAGTGACAGAAGGTCGGACGTGCTTGCGTCTTCTCGCTCTCACTGTTCCCCAAGTCACTCGTAGTCGGTTGACTTTATGGGTACTTGCTACCTATAGTGTAATCATTCATGGGGGTGACTTGTAATCCCATTACATCACTAACGGAATTGTTCTTTTTATTAATAGCTTTGCTTAGATTCTTAATTTATTTGCTTAGCTTTTAGAAATCATAAACTACTATCGCAATGAGCCTTCGGATTTCAATGTAGCTTTTTTTTTCATCCATTTTTCTTGTTTGGTTTTGATTTCTCTAGTTTGTAATTTGAATGTCGGGCTGTTCCTTTTGCTAACAACGATGCATTCTTTCTTCCCGATTTCCTTCTCTACCTTCTGTAGAATTTGTTATAGTTGTCTGTGCCTGCTAACAACACTTGATTGTTTGCACATCTTATTTCGTTAATTGTGGTCACCGTCTTCTTATTCTCTCAGAATCTCCTTACTATACAGGTTGAATAAGTCTAGAGTGAAGACAGATCTTATGTCTTACACCCCTTTTTATTTACTGAATTGATTTTCTATGCAGGCTGTTTCCTTCATTATAGTTTCTGGATTATTCTCATAAACTTTGTATCTATTTCAAGGTTATCCGTCGTTCCTATATATCTGCTGGTACAGACTAGCCCTCATTGTCCAAATCTGATAGCGTTCAGAATAAAATATATCGACTCGTAGGTAATGAAATTATTTCCACCCTGTAGCCTTTCACCATATACGAAAATTTACTTTTTTTTCTTGCTACACTACCGCTAATTCCATGTCAGATATGCAAACAAAATACAGTTCTACCAATTCCGACCTTTACATCTAGAAGCTGCCATCCACGAAAATACTCGACTCATCTTCATCCCTTTTATTTTTATTGGTTTGGAAAAAGTTCAATTCAGACAGCCTCATCCCGAAAACAGCTATTTTGTGGAACAGACTCCTGTGTGGATGTTTCCCCAAATCAGTATCTTTTCTAATAATATTTTCAACAAGATTCCTACCTTGAAACTATTAAGGAAGACATTCTGACGACCAAAATAATACATTTTCTTTAAAATATTATTGATAGAATCCATTATGTCTATTGCAGGATAACCGTTGGGACATTCTAGCCTTAGTTTAACCCCGCTCTCTCGGAAATATCGTTTCCTACTTTCAAACTAAGGGAAGGAAAAACGTTTTTTTTTTTTTCAGAGACACTTGTTTCTGTCTGAATTTTTGAGTTGAGGAGTTATCTTTATTTACATTATTTATATTACATTATTTATATTAGGATAATTTTCCTCATTCTGTTGTTTGTTATCACAACGTTTTCGACCGTTTTGCTCTCCAGCCTTCCTCAGGTGTATATTGATTTTCGCAAATATGGACAGCAGCAGCAGCTATCAAAATATGACAGCTGTTGCAACATAATCAGTAGCCTGGTTAAGTTTAAAGCTAACTAAATTTACTGCAGCAAGTGGCCTAGTCGATAAAAAACGTCGGGTTGCATATATCTTGGCATGGTTGCTATGGGTTATGTCCCTGGTACTCGCAGTGAGCCCTTGAACTCACTGGAAATGGGCGAGCAATAACTAAACAATAATAAATGAGAATTACTGATAAGATATACTAAATAAGTATTAGGCGATACGCTAGCAGTGGAACGAGAACAATCTAACCCCATAGATTAAATAAAGTGTTCAGTTCAGAATGTTTTCTAGAAGGGTGGAGGGCACAACGATCAAAACATTGTGATAGCAACAACAAAGATGAGGACAATGGTTCGAATATAAATAGTGTAAATTAAACGCATTTCTGTTGTAACTGTACGTTGTCGGGTATTTCAACAACAGCATAACAAGGTTTCGACCGTTGTAATCTCTGGACTTCTTCATGTAGTTGGAATTTCGAACTGAACGCTTTATTCCGCTCGCTGGGGTAGACTGTTCTAGTTCCACGCGCCAAGTCTCATGTATATCAGTTATCAGTTATTAAAGGGTTCAGTTCGGCATTCCAACCACCTGAAGAAGGCCGGAGCGTACAACGGCTAAAACGTTGTGATAAATATGGCAACAAAGATGAGGACGATAGTCCGAGCAATGTAAATAGTGAACATGATGCCTCATCTCAGAAATATAAAGAGCATAACGAGGTTACAAGATGCGCCAATATTTTGCAAAGTGGATTCGTCATCATCATGTTCTCCATTTTAATTCTATTTCGCTTTTTATTTCAGTTTCATTCGTACGCATCTTAAAATCCTCCCACTAAAGTTACTTTCCTCCTCGCTACGCTGCAAAGAGTTTGCCTCTTTCCATTTGATGTGCTCTATACTTAACCCGGCCTTAATGCCATACTCACCCGCCGCCCCATCTTGCAGCTGCAGATCAGCAAAAGCCCGTGTTGTTTTATCTCTCTTCATCGCTGTTCCAGTCTTTCGGCAAGCCTCAAGCAAACGAACCTGATTCCTTGGAAAGCAAATTCACTCACTTACACGAACTCCATTCGACATCTGATAGCATGAAGTTCCTTTAAAATCTATCAAATGTTCTTAACTTTCAAAATCTGTTTTGTTTCTTAAATAATATCATTATTTAACATATATTTTCGTTTAAAAAAATAAGATAAAATTTCACCTTTTCTTCTTTCCTCGTTCCAGTGTTTTAGAATCTTTGAAATATTAACTTTAGTTTCGCTTTCTCCTACACTTTTACGAATGTTATCTGCGAGCTCATGCTTCCTTAGAAAATCAACATTAAAAATATATTTTTTGTTGTTGTTTTTCTTTTAACTTTCTTTCTCCTTCCTTGTTCAGTTGTTTTAAGATTCCATATTCGAACACCGACATTTGGTATTTACTAAAAAAATAACAATTCTATCTATTACGCTGTCCGCAATTTCTTTTCGTTTTTTGTTTTTTTTTACGATATTTTTTAATTATTTTTTACCTTCTTATTTTCTTTACTTAGTTTTCATTCTTTCAACTTTTCTCTGAATAAGGTCATTTATGTTCATTCGAAGATTTTGGGGTCGTTTCTTCTTATCCTTTACTGCTTTACGAAGATAATTTTAAGAAATAATAATTTAAATAATAAATTTAAGATAAAAATGCTTTAAATAAATCAACGCTATGTGTTAACGATCCAATCGATATATCACAAAAATAATTCTGACTATTATTATATCACGGTGGTTTTTTTCTGGTTTAAGGCTGCATCATGTTCAAACACTAGTTCCTGTACTGAAGTTAAACAACTCCGAGCATGGTCAATGCCTAGATGTGTACAAGATAGGTGCAATGAATATTAGCTCTGAGAACTGAGTTCCAATTCCCTTTTTGTTCGTTATATTCACTTTAACATAAATGTCCTTGGGAACGGTATGAATTCACCTCTTCTCCCTACACCTATGGGTTAATGAGTAAGACATGTATCACTAAACTGTTATTACCTCCAAAAATAAATTATTACAATCTAAAATTATTTTCTGACTTTAAATAACCTGTAAGGCCGTAGAATCAATCAATTCTTTTCTTCTCCTTCTCGTTCTTTTTTACTGTAAGTGTTGCTGCTGATGATGACGATGATGATAATGATTATAAGGAGGAGGAGGAGGAGGATGAAGAGTACTTAGTTTGTACCTGACAGGGTGGCCATACACAATTCAACATTAAATGACCCAAGAAGGACCGACATGTCACAGATTCAAACAACCCTTTACTATTATTGATCAAGAGAACCGCATTCCAACATTGTGACACTGGAGTATAAATATACGATGAACCCCATCATGACACCTGATCTGATAATTATTTACGTGACATATGCATCACAGTCAAAGTGTATGCGATATATTGACAGGTTTTGACAAATGGAGCGCATACCCTTGTAAGTGTTAGAAATAACGTCAAGATGAGTAATGCTGTAACATCAGATGATTTCCGATTAAGCGTCTTCCTCCAAGTCTACATGTGTCTCTTAATTACCTTGGATACCTTATCCTTAAAACTTTAGCAATAAAACTCGTTTTGATCCTCAGTCATAAATATCCCCAACTAATCCCGTTCTGTAACAGAAATGCAAAATTCGACAGCTCCCAAGGAACACCTTGTAATGTTCAAGAAACTGATAACCAAGGAAATAAAAATTTACTGTAGCCCATCTTAATTCAGTAATATAAAACGTAGATGTTGAGATCAGAAGCAGTTTAAACCATGACTGCTGTAGCACCAACCTATTTGATATTAAAATGGTTGTTTGGTAATATCTATGGTGTGGTAATATCTAAGGTGTAGTAATGATGTTGACGTTCATTTTTCTTGTTCTGTTTATTCGTTGTTATATTATTGTTTTATATGATTATTTAAACAAAAATGGAATGTCCCTGACATATCTGGGCTTGTGCTGCCCAGTTACACTTCATGAGTTCAAAAGCAATTACTCGGCCTTGGGCGGATAAAATACGTTTCGCTTTGCAATCCCTTTCCCACAAATAAGACATTGTTAACCTCGCTATTTCCATGACAAATATTCAAACGAGCTTCATTCCTTCGTTTCACCAGTTCAGACTGTGGAACCTAATGCCTGCCATGCTGCATGCAAGTTGCCAATTTATCCTCATTCCGTTTACTTTCCTTTGGCAAGAAAATTGTTCCACTTTTGGAAGAGCTTCCCGAGTAGATGTTTACCGAATACTACCGTCATAATCTCTTCAGATGTAAGGTCAATCGTTATTTCTACAACATAATATGCACTTGCTACCCCTTCTTTGTACGCTCTTATTCAGAAGAATTCCACCTTGAGTGGCTCTTGAGTGAAGAGTAGTATAATAATTAATACTTGGGATATAATAAAGTCGAGAGGTGGAATCATCTGGCATCAGGTTTTCTTAGATCAGTATTTTCGCAGCTTTAATCATTAACATTCTTTGTGCCAATCGAGCTTTACTTACATCGATAATTCTCGTATTTTACCAAAACCATTGGCTATTAAGGTCCGTTGTAAGTATGACATACGGGTATTTCCTTAACACTTATTTTTCATTTTATGTACACAATCCTGGTATTTTTTTCATCTTTTCTACTTGCGCTGTCATTTGCAGGAAATACAATTATAATATTTGGCATAGTTTCTGTTCTTTGTTCACTAGAATTAATTCTGGCCTACCGCTTGAGATGGCTTTCGTTGTCCGATTGTCTAAACTTCGTATTATTTTGCTTTTTATATTATTCAGGACAGTTACAAATTTGTCTTCATACATGTTGTGGTAGGATCCACCTAATCTGTATAGGTGACTACCGACTATATAAATAATGGTTGGTACAGGAGGACAAGGGAGCGAATACAGAGATCCAGCTAGAGACTCTGCCCGACTGCGACTTAGTCAACACATTCTCCAGGAACGTCTTCCCAGAAATATACAGAAATACTATATGTAAATATTGTGTACATTTTCTTGTTATAATACATTCTTGTTCTAAGTACATTTTGTGTTGCATTATTATTCCATGCATTAGTCGAGATTCAACAATGAGTCAAGACTCAACAATGGCGACACTACAGAGTTTTCTGGGGCTCGCAAACTATTATCAAGCGTTCATTAAAGGAATGTACAATCTAAGAGCTCCGTTGAATGAACTACTGAAAGTGTCGCCACGTTAGTGGGCGTCGGCATGTCTGTAATCGCAATGGACCTTTCCGGATCTGGAAATCTGCCATTTTTGTTGATTATGTGACCTAAATACTTAATTGAGGTGCTCTCGATGTTCGTCGACGTTTGCACTCCTTACTATAATGTCATCTAAGTAGGCACACGCAAAGTCTAAATCATTCAACAATACACCTTGAATGTGCTAATATGAAACGATATTAAACATTTTTGTTCTGCTTGGCGACGACGAGAGATGTTGCTTTTCCCTCTTCACCTAATGCAATCTAACTCCAGGACCTTTCTCAATCCTGTTACAAAAACTCCTCGAGGGTTAACCTCCATCACTTCCTATCTCTGGCGATACTGGTCCATATGGAACCGACGTAATAAATTTGGCCGCATTCTATTTCGTTTCCCCTCTCATGGTTCCCACTTTGTTGTCTGAAACCAGATTTGGGGCCAGCTCATCTAATGAGATGTTAGTGTCGGGGCCAACACATCTAATGTGATGTCAGTGCTGGGAGGTGCGTAATTTAGACGACAATTTATCCCTCGCAACCTGTAGATCTCTCGGGCACCTTATTCCTTCCATATTCATGGTTCCCAGGTGCATCAGGTGTTTACATATCGGGGCTTATAACGCGTAATGGTTAAGACAACAGCATTGGATATAGAAGAGCGTAAACAATACTGTTCCTCGCTCATGAGTTTATTTTCTGTCTACTACTACAAATAATAACGACATGCGTGGATTCTCCTACTGAGTTTGAAGTATGAGGTCTTAACTCTTCAGTTTACTTTACCCGCAAATAAAATTGGATTATAGTGGCCAAGGCTTATATAGAACTAGCCGTACTTTTTGGAAGAACTGATAACAGCGAAATTGTGTATAGTCTGCCAGGAGGTTTAGTATCTGCCCTCTTCAGGTTTTAATTCAGGGGTTTCTTTCTCCTAAACTGGCGGAACAGTCTCTTCTGCAATTTAATCAATAACTGGATGACGATGGAGTCAATGTTTTCCCAAGTGCATTAGCGCGAAGTTAAGGACACACGACTCTCACACAAGAGTCGTGTTCCCTAATATTTGGCTTCGATTAAATCCTTCACTATAGTTTTTTTTCGTTTGAGTCCATTTATTCTTACTGTCATGTAAGTTGATGACGAGCATGATTCGATACGTCTTATTTGGACCAAGTGTCTCTGCATTTGTGGTGTTGAGCGCCCACAGTTTCACTTCCATAATTCATTACCAACAAAACTTATTCATTAAACAACTACCCATTGGTTTCACTTGTTGAATTGGGAATAACTTGTGATAGATTAGAGTTGTGGTTAGAAATGATTAGATTGTCCTAAAATGTATGTTAAATCCCACTGGTTGCCTGACAGTGTGAATAGCATTAAACAACACCATTAGTTCATGTGGTGTATGGGTTATTACGATTATGTCATCTGCGAGGTTTAGGTGCCAGAGGAGTCCACCATCTATGTTCATACCCTTGTTCACCTAGTTTGGCTTTGTTGATGAGGGCGTCGTGTAAAGAAGATGTAAACATCTGTCTATATTTCTGAGATGAAGTATTGTAACTAGCTAAATTATTTACATTCTTCGGACTATTGTCCTCACTTTTATTGCCATATTCAGAACGTTCAATGGAGGGAAAAGTGACATCACCGCCCCTGTATGATGAGGTTGAAATAATAGACAAGAGAATATCACTGAAAAATACGGAAACTTAAAGGATCAGCACATACGCTAGGCCACAAAAATCCCCTAAGCTGGCCAAGCATAGAAATGACTATAATATGGGAACGAGTAATGAGGAGTACCAGAAAAAAGCAATAATAATAACAAAATTGCAATATGCTCTCTGGTAAAAAAAATATTACTTAGACTTTAACTGAGTTTATTAACTTTATAAATTCCCCAAAACTGATGTTCTTGTTAAAGGCATTAAATAGGATTACTTATTTAATATTGAGATTATCCATTTCGTTGATTATGAGACGCCCTGGTGGATTAGATGCTATAAATTTTGAAGAAGATATCGGAAAAATATGTTTTCCTGGTACCTCGTAGCCCTCACAACTATCCCCAATCACGCCCACTGAATAGCATATATCAGCGTGAAAACTTTACTAATCATAACAAATTCACCAAAATCCGAGACGTACCAAATTTATGGTAACTATTTAGAATACAAGAATAAGAAGATAAGTTAACTCCCATTACTGACCTTTGATTTATAGGAAGCATATTGCTTTTGGACACATTTCATAGGGAGGAAATATTATAATCAGAAAATTCCCATATTCATTACGAGCATTCATTACCTGTAAGACTATATAACAGGAGTAATCATTTCAATCTATTCAGCAAGAGTAGTTATTTATCTTCTTTTCTCATTAAGTAACAATTATTTAATCGGGTGTTGAGATTATTGAAGCGGTAGTAATTCTCTCAAATTAAAAGTCCCCACCTCATCTCGCTTAGGAACAATTTGCAATAAATTATTGCTGTTTGTATAAAGTTTATTAAAATTATTGGCTATGATGCTAGTGTAGCTCCACTCAGTCGTATGTCCTTCACTTCGTTGTAATGAACTTGGGAAAATCCTGAATCCATCTTCATCCAGTTATTGATTAAATAGCAGAAGAGGATGTTCCTCCAGATTAGGAGAAAGAGACCTCTGAATTCAAACCTGAAGAGGGCACATACTAGACCTCCTGGCAGACTATACACAATTTCGCAGTTATCAGTTCTTCCACAAAGTACGGCTAGTTCTATATAAGCATTCGCCACTATAATCCACTTTTATTTGTGGGTAAAGTAAACTATAACGTTAAGCCCTCATACATCAAAATCAATAGAAGAATTCATGAATGCCGTTATTATTAGTACTATTAGACAAAAATAAACTCATGTGCGACATAAGGTATTGTTTTAGCTCTTCTATGTCCACTGCTGTTGTCTTAATTCTTACGTGATATCAGCCTAGACATGTAAGCACGTGATGTACGTAGAAAGCATGCCTGTGGAAGGAATAAGGTGACCGGTAGATCTACAGGTTGCGAGGAATATATTGTCGTCCTAATTACGTAAAAAAATAAAAACACTGACACCTCACTTTAACAGATATGTTTACCAAAGTTAACCAAAGATATTTTGAAATACTAATAAGTATATTTATTCAATGAAATAGGGCATTGGCTCCCACCAGTACCTCCACAAGACTACAGAAATCTTCTGCACGTTTTCCTGACTTAAGCTGCCATAATGCGTGCATTCACTTCATCTTTGGTGTTACAAGGAATGTTTTTTGGTCACTCGTTCATCTGCGCCCCACACATTATAAACAAGGAGTATTGCAGTCTGGGGAATTAGATAGCCAGATGTGAGGGGTGATGTGGTCCCAAAAACTGTTGGTACCCAAATAACCTTACTATACTCTGCAGTCGACAAAATCGAAAACAAACAACGCGCATGCGCGAAATTTAAAAAAAATATAAAATGGCGAATTTTTTCTCATCGAACCGTATATACTTATATATTTATATATAAAGACTCCCCCAGAATAAAGTTGCTCACTTAGACATCAACACGATAATACAAAGTTTACATTTTTTAAAGGGTTTCCGGTAGCACACGACCGACTGACGGATACTTGTCAATGAAGTTCTTAGTTAATGAAATGTTATGTTACAAGAGATAAAATGTCGTGTTTGCATTAGCCATGTACGAGACGATAACATCGCAACTGATATTTCGTTTATTCCTGCCACGAATTTTATTTGTTCCCTATTCATTTCTTTTCATTCCTGGTGTCTTCTAAAAGTCCAATTCTTTTATGACCATCCAAAGTAATTCCCTTCGAGTTTCCCTTTCTTGTGAGTTGAGGCATTGATATCAGTATCTCAAATTCGATAAGACACAAGATTCAGATTTTAGATTTAGGAGCATAAGAAATTCTAAACATATCTTTCCACTAAAATTCCATAAACGTTCCTGCCGTATATATTTGTGCATAGAACGAGAAATACGCGACAAAAAATGGAGTAGTAGTAGTACACTTGCTTTAGTAGAAAAATATATAAAAGGGTGGCCATGTCGAACACCTTCAAGATGTTCAAAATAACAGATTGGTTCCTACGTAGAGATAAATAGATAGCGGCTGAAAATATAAGTGTTTTGTTGCAGAGTATTTGCTTTGTCCGTCAGTCTTATTTTACTTTCGATATGTATTTCAGTTTGCATGGTAATAAACTGGATGCATTATTTTGAGAGCCAGCGTCGTATGTATGTGTGTTTATGTATATATTTATACATCCCCGTATACTCATATCTATCTATCTATCTATCTATCTATCTATCTATCTATGTAAACACGTTTTTTTTTATGAACCCGAAGCCGAAGTCAATATTTGGCTAATTTTCACTAACTAAATATCGATGCAAAAAGAGCACAAAAATATCTAGAAACTTTGCTTTCAGTAAAACGATGTATTTATATGTTAGAAGCGTTTTACAGAATATTTGCAATATTCAGGGCCTTTACGTATCTTTGTTTTTTGTTGTTTTTTTTGTTTTTGTTTCTTTGTTTTTGCTTTTTTTTTTCGCCTTCAGTATATAAATGGTCGGTTTCCTAATTAATTTTCATTTATTAACTGTTCTACTCTATACAGAACTTCTGTTATCCTCGATCTGGACTGGAAGTTGAAGTATATAGATTATAATATTAATTACACAGGAACACCATCTTTTAAGTAATTGCCAGTACATTAAGATTACAGAGAACTTGCCAGTTGGACCTGAGCTTTGACATGTAAAAGGGATGCTGCCGAGAAAAAGCTTTAATAAATTGGAAAAAACGAATTTACTTGCAGGACAAATGGTTTCCAAGTGTAAGACATCTGTGTTATTCGAATTCTATGATACAGTTACATTTAGATGACGTTATTGTTGTCTGATAAAAGATAGTAAACAAATCTATTTGATTCTAGAGAACATGAAATATTAAAACATCATTATGTATTAGAATTAGGGTTATGAGATAAAAACTATACCCGTTGGTTTATGTGGAAATAAAGATTTCAATGACACAGTGTTTTTAGCAGACTCAGAAAAGAAACTATAAGAACTCCTACAGAAGTTACGAAGGAAAGTGAGAAGGAATGACATCAATTCCAAGACAGGATAGAAGGATGTATCCAACATGAAAATTAATATGTTATATGGAGATAGCAAAATCAAAGAAGTGGAAGCAATGGGGTGGACTGAAATTCTAAAGCGCATTGGAATAGCGAAATAGGTTTTTCAGAAGCTAAGTAAAGTATAAGCAAACAATAACATTTCGTTAGTAAAAAAAAAAGTACGGAATGTTATTATTAGTCCTTCTAACAGTGAATTCTGTACAATCTGCTCACAGATGAAGAAGAGATCTGAAGCAGCACAAATTTGATTTTACAGATGCTGGGAATACGATACAGCAAACATGTGAGCAACAACGAAGTTTTAGAAAAAAATAAAAAAACAAATTAACACTTATATTTATTATCAGAAAATAATAATTGAAATTACCAGGGTCCATAATGTGGATAGTGGCCTTGGAATATTTGATAGTCACAGGACAGATTGAAGAACAGGGAAAACAGCTCATGACCTACCTTGAGTAAATCGATGGAGTTTGGAAGCGATAATAAAACGAAAAAATTATTAAGAGCTACAAAGGAAAGGAAATTGTGGAGAATCATGATTGCCAACCATATGAAGAGAGACAACATGAAGAAGAAGAAGAAGAAGAAGAAGAAGAAGAAGAAGAAGAAGAAGAAGAAGAAGAAAATGAAGAAAATGATGGCGATATATAAATTAAACACTCAAAATAACAAAATACTTTAGATATCAAAATATCCTTATTCTTCATGGCAGCTTGCGAAGGTCTTTTGTTTTGTTTGACATAGTCTTGCCCAATGCGTGGTGGCAAGGGCGTATGTAACACGCGGATGGGACAAAATATATTTTCGATTCATGATCACCCTATGATTATCTTACTCTCTTTGGTATATTCTATCTTTACAAGATCGAGGTCAGACCAAAAATGGGCTATTACTGCCATATCCGGGCTGGAGGTTCCCAGCTCTCACTTTCCAGTCTTGACAGAGTTGATAAGCGTCTATGCGACGTTGTGTGTGATGAATTATTCCCCATTCTCCAACTTGTTTCTCACAGATGAAACGTCGCGAGCGTCTCGCTGATCTATCACTACTTCCATGGCAAGTGTTGTGAGAAGCTATATTCGATGTCTGCGGTATGTTTTCTTTCTTGTATGTTACGAGTAAGCTTAAAGGGTTTTTTCCTAAAGTTGGTCTCTCTTATGCTGGCATTTAGACTTCTCTCTATTTCGCCAGTATAACTCTTCCTACATTGCAATGAAGGAAGAGCTACATTTTACGAGAATAGGATTTTACAAGAATAAAAATGTACTGATTTCTTCCAGACCTGTTATGTGAAATACATTTTTTTTAATCACTTCACGATTATCATGATAGTATTTATAGAAAAGACATATAAAAATAAGCATGTATTTCTTATTAATGTTGATGTGGTGAACTCAACTTTCTGAACAAATGTGCTTGGAAAGAATATTTTCTAATATTATATCAAGTATTTTTGCTTGTTTTGTTTTTTACAATGATTTTCACCCTGTACAAGGCTCGAACACCACTCGATTTAGGCCTTTACTGCGTAACAGGAAACATTTATACCGATATGGGGGAAGATAACGGTTAGTCGTAAACTTGAACAGGTTAAGACACCCTCTTGAGAGTCGGACCCACAGAGCAACTGTTCGCTGGACGAAGCTACGTGAGTTAAACCTACATTTCTTGATTGGAATACGAGAAGTATGCGTCTTCTTCGCTACAATATGCCTAGCATGGCGGGTCTTAACCGTGAAGTTTAGAACTGGTGGAACTGAGGGATGTAGGTCGTTTGAGCACTTTCCACGGAAATAGCGATAAAACAGCGAGAGGCTTGCGAAGATTCGTCCGTGAGAAAAGAGTGGCAGGGTGAAAATTATTTTGTCACCCACAAGGAGGCGAAGACGCATTTGCACTCTATCGAGATTGTAAAATGAAGACTGAACAGTTCCAGCCCATATATGGCAGCGATACTCCATTTTTGGCCTGATGTCACTCTTGTATATATATAGTGATTTTTCAAACGTAGCTTAGATGTGGAACAATGCCGAAAGTATGGGGCACCCAGTGAGGATCGAACTCACTACTCAGTCGTAACAGTTCTAGCGAGAAAAGCTTGCTAACAATTACGCGACGTCGAGGTGCCCAAACTGGCAGTTTACCCGGTAGTGAGGGTCTGCTTACAGAACCAGGTCTTCCCAAGCGGTCCGCTATCTAAGTACTGACTTGGCTCTACGAAACTTAACTTCGGCTATCTTGTATATCTATATATAGAGAGAGGATGGCACAGGTATGTGCTGTAGATGTACAGGGAACCGACCAGAATCCTTAGCGCCTTGAGAATCTGTACTGGATACTCTCACTTAAAATCTGACCACTGTTGTGATACAGTTCCATCAGTAATCCAAGCAAGATTCTGTTTCCAACTGTACATTTACAGAAACGCGCTTTCACAAGGGGTTTAATGAGTTCGGATTCCGGAGTGATATTATCATTTTCTATGTTTATTCTCCTTAAAACATGGGTAAACTTGCTTCAATTAAAATCCATATTTAATTCACCGTACATGAAAAACACGATGCACACAGTTAATGTCGATTATTGTTTGTTTACTCGGATTTCAAACTTTCCATATTTGACCAAATTGTATTCTACTTTTAAGTGTATGACAAAACAAGTTTCGACCTATACAAGAGCATCTCGCTTTGAATACTGTTTTTTTGTTTTGTTCGCTCGAATCAATGTAATCGACATATATTATCTTGTTCAAATCGTATTTCTTCCGTCAGAAAAGAGCGGTATTCTTTGAATTTTTCATCAAATCAATAGCAAAGTTGGTGCGTTTGATTTTTGCCCTTGCGGCGACATAGGAAGAAATATTTTGATTGAATCGACTGAAACAGATGTCGATATGGGGAAGTCATGATTGCAAACCGCGTCTTTTGTCTGGTAGCAAGGCAAGGAACTCAAACAGTTACTTTTTTTTCTTCTTGTGTGAAAATAACACTCGGAGGCTCTAATATTACTCCGTCTATTTTGGCTGACAACAGGATTCAGAATTAGGCTTTTTTTTTGCAAGTAATTTTTATTGTATGCTTTTTTGGTAGGTGTTTGAAAATCCTGAATCAACTTGGATTTCCCGTCGTGGTTAAAAATGAAAAACTATTGTCGAGCTTTCTGCTTCTTAGAACTTCTCAACGACTTGCTGTGAATGGCAAACAACAGAAGTAAATGTCTCTTAACGCGATCAGCTGGGTTAAAAGAAAAAAAATAGATACGCCCAATACTAAAATCTGCATCATTATTGTTCGTTTTTCTTAATCCAATGTAAAAAAAAAAAAGAAAAAGAAACAATCTGTTTCCCTGAAAAGAAGAAAAGCGTTGATGAAAAAAGTCATTCAATTCTGACTTTAAATGAGAAAAAAAAACTGTTTATTTCTTCTGTTAGTTCCCACCCCCTGCCATCATTTGTTGAGCTTTTCAGTATTTTATGAAAAAGAAAATATTTCACCGGAGGTGGGTCGTTCGTTTCTTCACATATACATATGTGGCTACAAAAGTCCGTTTCTTTGTATTTTTGCCTGTTCATAAAAAAAACGTGTTTACATAGATAGATAGATAGATAGATAGATAGATAGATAGATATGAGTATACGGGGATGTATAAATATATACATAAACACACATACATACGACGGTGGCTCTCAAAATAATGCATCCAGTTTATTACCATGCAAACTGAAATACATATCGAAAGTAAAATAAGACTGACGGACAAAGCAAGTAATCTGCAACAAAATACTTATATTTTCAGCCGCTATCTATTTATCTCTACGTAGGAACCAATCTGTTATTTTGAACATCTTGAAGGTGTTCGACATGGCCACCCTTTTATATATTTTTCTACTAAAGCAAGTGTACTACTAGTTCTTAATTTTCATTAACGACCTTCCTGATGGCAGTTCTGAATTTGGTATCTATGCTGATGACAACAAATATTTACTACTGCCTGGAGAATTCGATAAGGTCAAATTGGGGGCTGATTTAAAAAATGACCTACAGTCTTTTGTTAAACGGGGGATAAGAATGTATCTGTCTATATTTCTGAGATGAGGTATTATGTACACGATTTACATTATTCGGACTATTGTCCTAATCTGTTCCATGTGTCCTTGAGGACACAGCGGATAAAGGTGTTGGTTAGATCCAGTGACAGGACGAAAAGTGTGTGAATTCAATGCCCGGTTAAGGCAGTGAAGAATTTGTAGATGGGAATTAACAAGAAATAACTGATAACTGACATCGATTAAAAAATATGGCATGTGGAACTAGAAGAGTCTACCCCAGTGAGCGAAATAAAGGGTTCAGTTCGACATTCCAACCAACTGAAGAAGGCCGGAGCTTAAACCGACCGAAAAGTTGTAATAAATATGGCGAAAAAGATGCGGACAATAGTCCGAATAATGTAAATAGGGATAAGAATGCCTGTTAATTTTAAAAACTCCAGAGCTAAACTGATCACTATTAATAATCTGAGGGACCTCATTCTGCCTTCCATCAGCATGGCTAATGCTAACCTCCAGGGGAGTAACTCTCAGGTTAACAATCTCAGTTGTGATGAAGTGTAAAGGCTATATGGAATCCATTGCTAGGTCTGCTGCTAAGAAAGTTGCTTGACAGTGTCATGCTAGATAATCTGTCTTAAACATCTCTAAGCCTACCGTTCATCCATGCTTCGAATATTGATGCCACATATGGTCCGGTATTCCTGATACATATCTTGAGATTATTGATAAAATCCAAAGAATAATCAGCAATATTATAGTTCCTCACCTGGATTCTCGGCTTCAGTTACTTTCGCACCAGCCGAAATTTGCTTCCCAGTGCCTTTGTCTATAAATACTTTCATAGTAATTTTTTTTGGATTGGCTTGATGTAACCGTAAGTTTTATGTTAACAGTTTACTTTCTCGCTTGTGGAACACTCTTCCGGCTCCATCATTTCCAACGAACTTTGAACTTAAAAAGATTAAAGGCAGTGTCAGTCGTTATATTTATATACGTTGTATCACTGATATTGACTATATATATATATATATATATATATATATATATATATATATATATATATATATATATATATATATATATATATAAATATATGTATATATAAATAAAAAGGAAAGAACAGTAAGATATAAAATCCGGTGTTCTTATAGATATTTTTATTTTTACACAATAGTGCTCTATGTAAATTTAAATTTACAGAGCATTAATATTATAAATTAATAGATTTAAAATATGGTTTTACCGCTACACAGTGATGACCATGTTTCAGAAATGGAAGCTAAAGCCCCTGAATTTAATTTTGTTATTAAACCAAAGACATTAGTTCCATTTCCTCATCAAGCGAATTTTGGAGTAACTTACTTTTTAAAATTTACGGTTGTTAACGGCACAGGAAAGATTCATAGTTTGAGGGTTTCCAAGGTTACCGATAAATCCATTCATCTAGACAAGGGGTGGTAGAGGGTTCAATTTTTAATTTTCGTTGTCTCAGTTAATAGTTACATTTGAAAGCGGGGTTATGTTTAGGGATGGGTAGGGATGTATCTTTTAACAAATTCTGACATCCGCTAAATTCATGTCATCTGGGTTTATTTCTAACGGCAAAAATTCTTATGGTATTATTTCTATTTGTATATTTAAAGATTTTGAGGGACTGTTTAGGTTAGAATATGTTTTATCCACCTTTCTAAAAAGTTATTTTTAATATTTGATATACTATACTCCTAGTTAAAAACCAAGTAAATGTATTAGGATTACTTACAGTATTTAAAATTATTTATTCTTATCGAGTATAAGTAAATATTATTTTATTTTATTTTATTTTATGTAAACTTTATGACAATGACGGCAAAGGTGGTTAAATTATTTCACTAATTCAATAAACTTAGTATTATAAATGTATATATGTATGTATAAAGGACATTTAATGTTCAATATTATATTCTAACTTATTAATTTCACATGACTTTCGGTGTTCACTTGGATTCTTTCCAGTGTTTGAATTGCTTTGAGAGAGGTGTTATGGTTAGAGTACGTTTTATTTAATTACAATTTTAAAAGATATTTAGGTTAGAATCTGTTTTATTTAATTTCAATTTTAAAACATTTTTAAAAATTCTACTTTCAAATTTAACTTTTTAATTTTAATCGGCTATATTTCTTTATAAACCAAGTAAATGTAATATAATTATCTACATTATTTAAAATTATTTATACCCATCAAATATGAGTATGTATAATAATCAAACACTGGAAAGAATCCAAGTGAACACCGA
>OZ038489.1:99880789-99888289 GCA_964036315.1 Acanthosepion esculentum | reverse complement strand
TCAAGTAATTTAGAGATTTACTTCCTTTTCTCTTGTAATTTTAAATTGTCTGGATAAATTTAAACCATTTTGTAATTTCGGTCTGATAAGTCAAATGTAAAAAATTAGCTGTCAAAATAAATTTATTCCCGAGTTCTTCGATGATGTATCATTTTTTTTCTTTTTTGATACATACATACAAACATATATATATATATATATATATATATATATATATATATATATATATATATATAAAAGTGAACATAGAAGTCAACACTTAGAGGCGACAGTCTGTTTCATGCTAGTGCAGTCGTCAGGCAACTAGTCAAAAGAGTAGAAAACAGATCAAAATAAGAGATCCCATTAAACGATTTAAATTGAAGAAAAGATTAAACAACAAAAATTGATGAAACGGAATCAGTAAAATATTGCTTTATTGATGCCGAAATGCAGAGAAATCGCTGGTTGGAAAATACACCCCACCAACATCTATCAAACTGATGCGAAAATGAACATTGCAGTTGCCTGACGATTGCACTAGCATGAAACAGACTGTCGCCTCTAAGTGGTGACTTCTATGTTCACTTTTATATTTACAGACGCTCTATCTCTGACATTGAGCACTTTATCCCATAAATATAGCACACTTTAAGACTATATTTCTTCATATATATATATATATATATATATATATATATATATATATAGCTCTTGAAAATATATTTTCAATTGAGTACTGTTGAATGACATGCTAATTCTAAAAACAACACTCACCTGCGTAAATGCGAAGCTCTTCAGTAAAATAAATGGAGCACTTTGGCTGCTTGGTGTTTGTTTACGTTTGTAAAATCAATACGCTAGATTTGGCTGACCCGTGCTGTCGAGTGAAGATGGCTCAGTCGTAGAAGCTCTGACTGACATCAAATCGGTTTGGTTTCGATTCAGGTTTGTAGGCATTAAGGTTTCTAGTTGCGCTGAGGAGTTGCGAAACAGTGTCTGCGAATGACATATATATATTGTGTATGTGATAATTATAACAAAGTTACAATTATTCCCCTTGTAGCAATTTATCGATCGCAAGTGACTTATTTTTCTAAGAATTTTAATCATGATGGGATTTGGTTTCAGGTTGATAGGGTATTGGTGTCGTTAACTCGATACTATCACGAGACTGAAGCACTTAAGCAGTATTTGGTAGTCCGTCTTCCCACCATTTGAAGGACTTTGGCTATACCCTAGGAAATCGTCGACGACTTCCAAACTATTTTGTCAATCTAATTTCGCTCACAAGGCTTGGGCCAATGTACGTTATTGCTTTCCGTCACTTTTTACCTGTACCATAATGGTACCCTGATAATATTCAAGAACACATCTCTTTGACTCAGCGTCTATGTCTCGTGACCAGAAATCTAGTACTCTGATCATTCGGCCTCACAAATACATTCTTGATGCATCCGAGATTACTTTCTATATATGAGAAGAATTTCGAAAACGAATCGATTGATAAATATATACTTTTTTCACTGTTTGTTGCTTTACAGGAAAAAGAAATTATATTGGCATATGTATAGATACTGGCAGCTTTTGGTTTCCTCCTTTATAAGCAATCACTCAAAATCTGTGTTGAAATATGACTATGAAAAAAGAGGAGAAAAGACAAAGGACAGGAATTTCGAGCGGCACATCATGTCATTAAAAGTGGTGAATAGAAGAAAGGTATGATAATTACAAAGATGAAGAAAACGAATACAAATTTGATTTTAATTAAATTAAATGAAAATACTAACAAAATAGAACTACTGTAAAACAAAGACAACCGTAATTATGGCGAAGGAATTTAGATTAGAAACCAAATTTTGTAAATGCAAGCAGAAAATCATGAAAGAGGGAATTGCAGAAAGGTAGTTAAAAAAAGAAGTAACAGATGAAAATAAGTATTAAAACGTCAAATAGATTCTGAGTTGGATGAACCGAGGCGGTAAGGGTATAGCAATAAAATAGGCAAAAGAAACAAACAAGAACTTTGAAAACGGTTAATTATGCCTATTCAAGAAGGAGGAAGCTTTAAAGTAAGCTGGATATTAAAAGGTCGAACTCCGTAGAACATGGTACGCATAACCTACCGAAAAGGAATGATCACATCAGACCACTCATCGTGTTTACGATAGGTCAATTAATATATTTTATTTATTTCATATCGGATCATATGCATTAAAATTAATTTAATTTTTTAAGAATATCTTCGCAAAGCGTAGGCGCAATACTCACCAAAAATTATTTCTTTTATTAAATGTTAAAAGTCATGATTCTTGGAAAAGAGAGTAATGTGTTTTCCTGTTACTTATCTCTCAGACTGGCTGCAGCACTGCACAGAAGTTTAACCCATTATAATTAGGAGAATGAACTGAGAAATGCTTTCCCCAAAAATACTTAGGCAAATTTAATAAAGCAGACTACCCTATAATTTGAACTCCCCTCGCCTATATCATATTTTAATATGACTAGCTTCACAATATTTACGTGTATTTCTTCTTGTCCTCTTTCGTCGTGGAAGAGTTGTCCGATGTCTTTTTCCCCTCCCGTAAGTATTTTATTTACTTTTCTAATATCAGTACTCGTCCTTGGAGTTTATGAATCCTAATTGATGAGTATGTCTTTTCTATTATCTTTTAGGCATATCTGCTTTATCTCTTGCACGGATTCTATCTATTTCAGCACACCTTCCGTTGAGGCATTCGTCTTTAGCCGGCCTCAATTTGTTCCTAATTTATTTGTGCAGTGTCCTATATTCCTACACAGTGGCATAGATTTTATCTCCTTTTCATAAAGTTGACAATTTCATCTGTCATCTATTCCTTTTTATTTGTTTAGTTATTTTTCCTACGTTTGTTTTTACGTTTTTGCTGTAGGGTGGGTTGGACCATATGACATTACTTTTCCTGTTGGAAATCGATTAACCGCAGACTTTCCGACAATTCCTTCAATGAACCTATATTTAACAAAGCTAATAAAGTCTACGAAACAGCCCTAAAAGATAGCGGATTCCCAGTAACACTCACATACTCACCACAGAACACCAAAAAGGCCAACAGGAAAAGAAATGTCATATGGTTCAACCCACCGTACAGCGAAAACGTAAAAACAAATGTAGGAAAAATATTATTCAAACTTTTACATAAGCACTTCCCGGAATCAAGCACCCTACACAAAATATTCAACAAAAACACAGTAAAAATCAGTTACAGTTGCACCGAGAACATGGCACAAATAATAAAAAAGCACAATAGGAAAATTATTAACAAACCACACGAACAAATTAAACCCACGTGCAAATGCAGAATAAAAAAGGAATGTCCCTTAAACGGCAATTGTTTACAAAACACCGTAATCTACCAAGCCACGTTAAAATCACCAGATAATGAAGAAAAAGTATACATAGGAGTAACTGAAGGACCCTGGAAACAAAGACATTATGTACACAAAACATCTTTCACAAATAGTAAATATGCGAAAAGCACAATGCTTTCTAAGTATATCTGGGAAATAAAAAAATAAAACGCATACCATACCAAAAATATCTTGGAAAATAAGGAAAAAATCATCAGCCTACAACAAAGTATCAAAAACTTGCAAACTTTGCTTGGAGGAAAAGATAGCTATCATTACCTTCCCAGACCAAAATTAATTATTAAATAAAAGATCCGAGCTAATCTCAAAATGCAGACATGAAAAGAAATTTTTACTAGGTAACTTAAAAATCGAAAACTGAAAAAATAAGTAAATACATAAACAAACAAAATGACAATAAAATAAGCAAAATAAATTAATCTAAACAAATTACCAAATCACACCTGTTAGAATAGACGAAATAGAATGAAAAATAAGGAACAAAATCAATAAATAAAGTAAATAATAAACAAAATATTAGACTATAAAAAATCAAAACAAAAAATCGGACGAAAAATAGCTATAACTGTTATATAACGATAAAAAATGAATAAAAAATAATATACTGCATTACTTAAAAATCGAAAACCAAAATGAGAAAATATACAGTGTAATAAATAAATAACAAGTATAATAAATTGATCTAAATACATCCAAATATATAAATAAACTAACAACCGATACCCATAACCTAGCCGTTTAGAAAAAAAACAAATAAATATAATCAATAAATAAATTAAAAACTGTTCCCGCCAAATAATAGTCAGAACAAACCACAACAATCAACCCCAAAATTCAACAAATAGCTTTATCTTCCCAAATAAAAACAAAAATTTTAAATAAGCTATATAAACAAATTTTTGTTACTTTAATAAAAACACCGATCAAAATAAAAATAATAAATAAATAATATATAAGATAAAAAATAAAAATAAATAAAAACAATCAAAATAATTTGATCCAAATAAATAAATAAACGACTTCCGGTAAAATAGCCGCCATAATAGACCACCCACAATAAGCTATATAAACAAATTTTTACTACGTTAATAAAAACATCGATCAAAATAAATAAAAAATAAATAAATAAAAATAAAATAAATATGAAGGATAAAAAACAAAAATAAAATTAAATAAAAATAATTTTTACTACGTTAATAAAACATCGATCAAAATAAATAAAAAATAAATAAACAAACGACTTCCGGTAAAATATCTGCCAAAAATGACTACCCGCAATGCATCACTGACCCGTATATATAAATAGCCGAGAAAAATAACAGCAGTCGTGGCCTGATGATAATTTTGTTTAGTTTCTTGTACATATATTTTAGTCATATTGTATATATTCATTGGGGATTATTTATTGTTTAAAATTTTTACTAACGCCCCCTACAAACTTTATTGTACATATGGGGTTATTTAGGACTTTCATAGAGACCATGAGGTATTTTGGTGGATGTAGCATGAAAGGTAAGTATGAATGTGGCGTTTTGGTGAAAGGAATATTGTTTTGTATGTTTGGGTCAGTGCTCGGGACTAGCTAAGTTTAAGATTAAGACAAGTGATGACCTTCCTCTTCCCCATTCCCCCTTTTTGGCCTTGTGCCGTATTTACTGTTATTTTTCAGTAATAAATATTGTGGCCTGATGATTGCATCTAGCATGAAACAGACTGTCACCTCTAAGTGTTGACTTCTATGTTCACTTTAATACTTATATATATATATATATATGTATGTATATATATATATATATATATATATACACATACATATATATATATGTATATATATACATATATACATACATATATAAATGTATATATATACATATATACATACATATATACATATATATATATGTATATATATGTATATATATATATATACATATATACATACATATATATATACATACATATACATATACATATACACACATACACACATATATATATATATACATATATATATATATATTAAATATATATATATTCATCTTGCCTACTACCTGATAATTTCTCGTGAAACAATTGGCGCATTTTCCCCACGTTCATTACTAGTTCCTATTCCGAATTTGCCAAGTATTTCACTTTCTTCAGACCTACCTGAGAATTCAAATTACTCGTAGCGATTGTAATTTCTTACGATATGTCTTGAGTATTGCTCTTGTCTGCTCTACAGTAAACCTATTATTTTTTTATACTGTGTGATGTTAGTACATTTACAACTATGATGGATATGTTGTAAAACTTTTATTCTAGTTTAACTGCAAGACGTTTCTCAGATACTTAATAGTATCCTAGAAAATATTTCTTATCTTGCTCTAATATCAGTCCTACGCCACTCTCATATAATACATTGATTTACTTAACAAATTTATCAATGTAGAGGAATTTTTTTGTTTGTCACAGTTGGGGGATTTATATCTTTTTTCAACGAATCAAATGAAAACTTTGATCCGATTTTTCAGTCGTCCTGCGTATGACGATAAACTACAACCGGCATCAAGGCCGGTGACCTATGTTGAAGATTTGAAGAGCGTGAGCCAAGTCTTAAATATTGTTCATAGGATCATTCTAATACCGGGTGGTAACACCCGTTAGAGTCCCAGTAATTGGCAAATAGGGAATCTTCAACAAAAGTACATTATTATGATAAAATGAGCAACAATAAAAAATTTATGACAATTGACGTTCAATGCAACACTAAAAAAAATATAAAAATAAATTTTATAATAAAATTACCAACAACACATTTAAGGATCTACGAATTATATATCTTAAAATAACACATCTGTACTCTGAAAGTTTAACGTAATATATGTTGTAGAAATCATAAATTTACGTAAAAAATATTAGAGTTTGGCATTAAAGGTATATATGCCGCTAAACAAACTCAACCAACCGAGGTCTCAATTTTATACAATCCATTTTGTCTCTAACAAACCGTCAAATGTCCGCGAGACGGGCAAGCCAACAAGGTCTTATAGGAATAACATAAAGCTATATCTGCTAAATGAGTTATATATGCTTTTAGTTTCAATGAGTAAACAATATCTCGTAATTATTCTGCTTGAATCCGTTTAGGGCATTTCTGTGATGTGTAATGCTTAACAATCATATCGCGTTAGATCAATTAGGAATGAATGGTGCTTTGATACTTACCGGATGCCGCATACTTCAGGCCTTGTGTCACATCTAATCTACGCCCAGAAAATCACGTCCCTGTGTCCATTTACATCGAGGTCTTTTTTTGTATGTCGTAACTCTTCTGCATAATTTCGAAATTTTCTTGATTTCAAATGAAAGTATGGATATTTTCCAATGTATATGAGTAAAATCTTCACTTTCAAGAATTATATTTTATAATTATAGTATAGATATTTTGGGGAAAGAAGGCGTCTTTTGAAACTGAAGAAATTATGAATTAAATTGTCGTTTTCTTATCATTTTTTCATATAGTCTACGAATTTTCTTTAAAGTTCGTAAGTTCTTGATTTTAGATAAAGAAATAACAATTTTCCAGCCTATTTCTGTGATAGTTTTTCTTTCAAAAATTATAGCTTGTAATTAAATTTTAGATATATGTGAAAAAGAAAAATCACTTTAAACTAACGAGAGAAAGATATTCGTAAAAGGCATATTTGAATTTGATATGAACGTCATTGGAGTATGTAAACGACGCCATATATTAATGTCAATTATGCACTGAGATATGGTATGTCGTTGTAAAAACAGTAGAGCATGCTCAAGATAATTCTTTGCAATAGAGAGGCATGAAGCCTATATGCACAATATATATATATATATATATATTATTGGAGATTACCAACCTGGCTACTTATATGGTAATGTTAAAATACACAAACCGGGGTACCCATTACGACCTATTATTTCTCAGATTCCAACATGCATATACCAACTATTAAAATTTACCTCACATCTCCCTACTAACTATGGCATTAAATCTACCCATGAATTCATCCAAATATTTAAAAGCACAAAATTAAAAACAAACCACGGCATTCTTGCGTCACTTGACGTAGAAAATTTATTTACTAATGTTCC
>OZ038489.1:99858289-99873289 GCA_964036315.1 Acanthosepion esculentum | reverse complement strand
ATTTGCTGATTTAGCTTGTAGGCCTCCGGAGTAGAAAACTTGTACACAGTACGATTTAAGTCTGATAGCGGATTGCATTTGGCAGCCGTTGGCAACTATTACTGTTTTCAAGAGCCTACTGTAATTATTCATTTTCGACACAACTGGTAAATATTGGTAAATGCTTATGCCCAGGGATATCTTGTCTCGTTTTATTTTTGCTTATTGCTCACCCTATTTCCACTGAGTTCAACTACATATTGCCTGGCCTAGAGATAGAACTCAGGATTACTTTGTCACCCAATTCACGAACCAAATCTGTAATCCACCAATTTATTGTTTGGGAAAACAGGGATAGCAATAACTAAAAATAAGAACTAGATGAGATATCCCTAGACATAGACAATGAAACTAGGAGAAATTTGATTTATTTATTTAATGGTATATCAACATATCTATTAATGCCAAAATGTAATGGAATGTTTGAAGTAATAAAAATATGAAATATGTTATTCTGCTTTCACAATTGAATACATGGTAGATGATACTCAGCCTTTGTGCATATACATCTTTTTATGGATATAATTACTAGAGGCAGTGATATGTGTGTTTTATGTTGTCACTTTGTTGAAGTTATATTTTTGAATATATATTGATGTAGGATTAATATCATGAAAATTTCCTTTCATGTTGAGTGATGTATTGTTGGTGATTTTACTATAAATAGTTGTTGTTGGTATTTTTTATATAAACATTTATTGCTGATATTTTTACTATAAAAATGTGTTTTTTATATATTCTCATAAGGTTTTGTTTTTGCTTGAGGGTTCGCTATTTGCTCATAGCTGGGACCCCTTAACAGATGCTACAACCCGGGGTCAGGAAGGGACTGCAAACAACAGCATTTAAGAAGTGGATCCACGCTCCTGAAAAACCTCCAATCTCCCGATCAGAATACTCACTGCCTGTTGTAGTTTATCACCATGCCCAGGACTAGAACGACAAGAGTAGATCCTTCAGTTCAGTTCAGAATTTCCTGTAGGTTTCCCAGATCGATATCCATCTGATGAAGACCGAAGGTAAAAACAACGAAGATGAGGATAATAACCCGAAAGTAATAGTAACGAGACAAATATTAAAATGTCAGAATAGATACGTATTCGTCCGCATCTTTGATTCTTTTCCACAGACATTTTGTCTTGGTTACATTCTGCCAAAAATGTCGGGTTGGTTTTCAGTTTCGTTTCCTTTTTATGATTATCTTATGAAAGCTTCTGTCACAGAGTTCACTGTCTCATAGGTAATTGACGTTGCCATTTTGTTCTGTTATCATTGATTCCTGACTGCTTCCTGAACTTGATGACCATTTGTCAGTTTAACAGACTGTTTGATAGGAAAAGAGATGTCCTGTCGTATTACATGTAAAGTCTCTATGGCTTCTCCGATTCTAATATTTTTCTTTAGTCACTCAAGAATTGTTGCCTCTATCCAATAAATTGGTCCTAAAGCGTGATCAGAGAATCATTTTATTTTTTTTCTGTATTGAATCCCAAAATATCATGGGTCAATTATGTATTCACTGCCATAACGAAAATATGATACTAAAATCGGAAGGCGTATTGTAATATCGAAAGATACCTATTAAAAACTAAAGTAATTAGTATATAGAAAAATATAGAAAACAAAGCAAACAGTGGGGAACTGCTATATAGAAGCGAATGCCGGACAATATTCAGAGAAATAAAGAAAAGACATGAGGTAACAGATATTTCCTTCTACACAAAAATTCTAAAATTTCCATGACCGAAACATGTAAGAAACAAGAACAATTTACGGAAGAGACAGAGAAGTACACGTATACTTAGAATCAGAAAGAGACAGATTAGATTTCTGTGACACATAAGCGGAAAGGGGGCCTGGAGTATATGAAGGTCACGGGACATACTGAATGCAAATATAATTCAGTGAAACAGCGTGTAACCTACATAACGTGATTGTGTAAATCGGTCGCGGAAAAGGGACATGTACGGAACGTAAGGAGACGAACATTACTTAGAGCTACAAAAGTTTGGTTTGGTTTGTTTTGTTTTACGGCATAGTACCCTCAATTGATTATGTAATGCCGACAATATTTTTTACAATAGATTTGTACGAATAGAATATGTATTCTTTGTACGAAATCAGTTTGTAGATCAGGTTTCATTGACGTATTTTTGTAAAGAGTGTTTTTTGTCAAGAGTCTTGTTTCATTGATGTATTCTTTTCAGATATAGAGTTTGTAGAGAAACTGATTTTATTGACATTCACATTTGGTTTATTTTGTTGCTATAGGCCTGTTGTTTTAGGAAATTATATTATGCCATTCACTTTTGCTTTCTCGAAGTTATCATACATGCTGTTTATATTATAGCATTTTTGTCTTGAGAGAGCACAGATTAAACACTCAGTTAATATATGTATGCCGTTTAACATGCTTGGCATACTGGTTGATCTTCGCTGTTTAGCAAGCTTGAGTAGCTTATTCACGTATGGACATATAAGTAAGTGGGTCAGTACTACTTCATCCTTTCTAGATTTTCTGAAAGCCGGCTTCCATTCTCCTAATTTGAACTGAATTTCGAAGAGCTTATCGTGTGTGTTATCGCACAAGCACCATTGTCATTCCTTTTTAATGTATTTTTTAATGATCGCCTTAAAGTCAGTGTTTGGGATTTTGGCAATTGAATCTACACCCGTATCTAAAGGTGATTTGGCTACTAGGTCTGATTTATTGTTAACTTCCATTCCGATGTTGCTATGAATACAACATAATTTGATGTTTTTATGTTAGCAAGTAGTGCTCATTTTATATAAAATGTTGATAATTAGTGAGGTGTTGGATATTTTATATGTTTGATATATATGTTATTTGATATATGTTATATATATATATATATATATATATATATATATATATATATATATATATATATATATATATGTTATTTTATATATGTTATATATATGTCTTTTTGATATATGTTATATATATGCTATTTGATATATGTTATATATATGTAATTTTGATATGTTATATATATGTTATTTGATATATGTTATATATGTATTTTTTATATATGCTATATATATGTTATTTGATATATGTTATAGATGTATGTCTTTTTGATATATGTTATATATATATGTCTTTTTGATATATGTTATGTATATGATATTTGATTTAGGTTAAATATATGTCTTTCTCATATATGTTATCTATATGTTATTTTATATGGTATATATATATCTTTTTGATATACGTTATATATATGTTTTTTTTATATATGTTATCTATACGTTATTTGATATAGGTTAAATATATGTATATATATATATATATCTTTTTTATATATATTATCTATATGCTATTTGATATATGTTATATATATATATATGTTATTTGATATGTTTATTTATATATATCTCTTTGATATATGTGATATATATATATATGTATGACATTTTGAAATATGTTATATATATGTTATTTGATATATATATATATATATATATATATATATATATATATATATATATATATATATATATATATATATATATATATATATATATGTTATTGAGACCTAGCTCTATTGCATAAGCCTCCAGAGGGAAAATAGAACTCCACTTTGGGAGGCACATTTTTGTAATATCCTGACTCAATGCTGCATATCCTTCCTTGTCCTCACACTTTTACCCGTCAGTATATTTGGGTGTATGTTTAGGTTGGTTTTCCAATATGCCCCGAAACTTGTCCTGGAATGTGGGTTTGTGTGTTTTTGATTTAGGGAGTTTATTTAATTCTAAAACGACATTGGGTTACTTGATAGTCCATGGTGGAATAATGCCTACTGTCGTTTCTTGTACGTTTGAAAGTGATGTCCCTCACTTTTCCACAATGGATTTCATCCTGAATCCATAGGGTTGTATTGTATTTTCTTTTTGTTGGCATAGATCACAATAATTAAGTTTAAAGGTACTGCTGTAAGCTGGGCTAGTTGGGCATCATTTTATTTTGATATAGTACTGTAGTGGCAGTTTAGTGCGCCTTAAATGTGGAGTTTTTTCATTAGCTTCCGTGTTTAAGCTTTCCACTGGGGATGTCCCAAAAGACCCAAGTGCTAGTCTGAGGTCTTGATGATAGGCTGCGTTGAGTATTTTATATATGATATTCTAGCCAACTACCGCACTTCAGTTTCCAGTGAGGTAGTGATGTGTATATTTGAATATTTGTCGATCTGCTCCCTATTCAGTATGGGTTACCACACGCAGAAACTACTATATTTTAATTTTAAATATTTTAAATAGGGAATGAATGGTAATTTTTTTTAATCAAATATGATGCCTAGGAATTTGTGTAGTTCCACTGCTGATATTTCTGCTCAATCTAATGTTAAATGTTCAATTTCCTTAATTTGCAGGAATGTAAGCATTAGGTTTTCGTTTTAGAAAAGTTAAAATCATTTTCCGAGGCCAATTTGTGTATTTTATTGAGTCATTATTAGAGTTGTCTTTCTATGGCATGCATATGTCGAGAACTTTACATTTAGAAAGTCCTCGACATATAGGGAGCATCTCACTGCTGGGATTAGGGATTGAACTATAGTTAATTTTGACACAGAAAGGGGTCAGCAAAATAGTTGGTGTTATGGAATCGTGACTAAACTTTTGGTTTCTTTTCGTTTTCACACTTTACTAGCAAATTACCATTTCTCAATTTCTTAACTGTTACCGGATTAATCTTGCTTGATAGAGCCTTTTCAGTCAGGAATGTGGAAAGTTTTTCTAGCGACGCGAACACAAGTAATCTTGGAAATTCAGTATTTAATTCATATTCAGAATCAAAGTCTTAAATATATCTTTGTTTTTTTATATTGTTTATTTATAATTTTGTGTAGAAAAATTTCATTGCCTCTGCTCCCCATCTAACCTGGACCCCATTATTGTGATGTGTCAAGGGGGAAACCCAATTCCTTTGAAAGGTCAGAGCTAAACAAACCAGTATAGTCGTATTCGAAAGAAGCTCTGAGAACCCTTTAAACTATTTGTTGCACTTCGTAAATCTTAAGTCTACAAAGGGTCATGCTCACAGTCATATCTAAATTTAGATCTCTGCGAACCGACTGACCATCAGTCATCGCCTTCTAATACCTATAAATTGGATGGTATTTTATCCTGGTGCATAATTGGCCTATTGCATTTTGATATAACGTACTCTATGTATTGATAGTGTTATGGGTCCTTACCTATAACTACAGAATGAACTCTTCCTAACACTATGTATACTACGCCTCTGAAGAGAGAGGGACGAATCGAGTCGAGCCGATAGTAGTTCACTCCAAACCAGACTGACAGTCATACTAACACCTTCCACATCTTGTATTATTATTTCGTGTAATATATCTTCGTTATTTCTACTCTTGTGTTCGTGTTGTTCTTCTTTGGTCCTAACCTGGACCATAACAGATAGTGTTATAGGCGCTAAGGCTTTATATGACAAACTGATTGATCGGATTGCTCCTCTCCAATCGGCTGTCTAGTTCAAGCAAGCGCCAAAGCGGTGTGTTTGGAATCAGAAGTATCTCACTCTCAGTCTTAGAGCCCTGAACCACCAGGATCTCATCCCCAGACATTACGGGTTGCTACCCACAGTAATCAAGTAGCCTCATTGGATTGAGTGTATCTTTCTGCCGTGAAGTAGTTTTCTGAAGCCTCGGCCAACAGGGCGGAGCTAAAACAGATAGGAGGTTGTGGAGAGAGATGGTCGTACATATCCCGAAGGGACAAGCTACTTAAGAGAAGAATCGGAAATTCATCTTCCTTTTCCGGTCTCGTAAGTATTCACGCTAAAAGTAATTATCTAAATATCGAGGTATTTGCTGTTCCTGAACGTGATTTCAGTTTAGAATGTTTAAACTTTGTCTGCGCTGATCAAACAGAGAATGCAAGTTTAGAGCAGAAATTATAACCTGCATATCAGGTGATACTCTGAAGATAATTGCCATTTTTATACACTGAACATCCATTTAACGATAACCAATTCGGAAGATAGTGTTTTGCCATCGTAAAATTTCTTTATCTCGACGTGCGTGACAGGATAAGAAAAGCGGAGTTTGTAATATTAAATTTCGCCTAATACACCGGTCGATATGTTCGCAACGTAGGTTGTTTCTGTCAAATGGTTCATGAGGAAGAAAGTGTGTATTATGAATAAAACACAGAGGAGTAAAAAATGAAGATCATGTGGATAAGGAGGACAGAAAAAGATAGAAGATGCAATACATATACATATATATATATATATATATATATATATATATATATATATATATATTCTGACATGCATATATATATATATATATATATATATATTCTGACATGCATACATATATATATATATATATATATATATATATGTATTCAGTTGTATGGATAAGAGTTTGTGGCCCTGGTTTCACGCTTTTGTGATCATCAGACAAACTCATGTGTCACAAACACATATCCATACAAGTGAATATTTTAGCTCTGATATTGTGCGCTTTCCCCTGCGCATATAAAATAATACAGATATATATATATATATATATATATATATATATATATATATATATATATATATATATTATAATAAAAGAAAGTATGATGTATAATCCAGTGTTCTATTTAATATTTTTATGTAAAAAAAACAGTGCTCAATGCAAATTTACAGAGCATACATATTAAAAACTAACTGATTTAAAAATATGGTTCCATCGCTACACAGGAATTACCATGTTTCAAAAACAGAAATTAAAAACTTCAAATTCAATTATATAATTAAATCAAAGATCCTGACTCTGATTCATTTTCAAGCGAATTTTGCAATAACTTATTTTGAAATTTACTGAGTTGTTATATGCACATACATTCATAATATTTGTTTCCAAGGATACGGAGAAATCCAATCATTTTAACATGGGGCGGTAGCGTGTTCATTTATACTTTCGACTATTGTATCAAATATAAGTTACTTTCGAAAAGAGGTTAAGTTTGGATTAGAATACGTTGTATTGAACTATAATTTTAAAATATTATTTTTATCTTTAATTACTAATAATCTATACTTCTTTTTAAAAACAAATAAATGTAATAGAATTACTTAAATTATTTAAAAATTATTATTAAATATCAATATAAGTATGTATATTTCTTTTATCGCCTTTATTTTTAAACATTATTTAAGGAAAAGTTTTGTCAATGTCGGCAAAAAATAGCTATTCCCTTTCTCTGATTCAGTAAAAGTTTATTTTTTATAAAGTTAGTAATATAATTTTCACATGCATGCACAAAGGACATGGGTCACTTAATGACCTACATATTCTAGCTTTTTCTATTAATTTCCATTTACTGCAAGTTTCTTTTATGTACAATATCTCATCTATTGAGGATCCAGACTACTTAAAAGTCTATATTAGATGCACAAGGCATGAGTTCAGAGAAGATTCAATCAACATCACAGTTTTTTTAGGATAAATAGATACCGGAATCAGATGTCCCTATTGAAATATTTTTTAAAAGAAACAAAGAATACACCTAGAGTAAAATGGAAATTTCCTTTAAATAATATTTTTACAATTGTAATTCAATACACCCTTTTAGAAAGAATCCTTATGTATACAAATACAAATTTAACGGAAAAAATGCCGAAATTGTTTTTGTCGTTTAAAAAAAACAGAAGACATGCGTTGAACAGATGTCATAATTCGTTGAAAAAGCCACCCCTATCCTATCTAAACTTACCTTCTTTACGAAAATAACTCATATTTGATACAATAGTCGTTAGTATAAATGAACACCCTACCGTCTCTTGTTAAAATGATTGGATTTCTCCGTATCCTTGGAAACAATTGTTATGAATGTATGTGCGTATAAACACTCAATAAATTTCAAAATAAGTTATTCCAAAATTCGCTTGAAAAGGAAACAGAGTTAGGGCCTTTAATTTAATTATATAATTGAATTTGAAGTTTTTAGTTTCTGATTTTGAAACATGGTAATTCCTGTGTAGCGATGGAACCATATTTTTACCTCAGTTAATATATATATATATATATATATATATATATATATATATAAGCAATCTTTATGGTTAAAAGTGCTCGATGATATCAGGGGTAGAGCATGAGTACGTATAAAAATGGACACTCAGGTCGAAATCAAATGTCTACAGACTGTTTCATGCTTGAACGCCGTCTTCGGCGCATTTGTGGGGTCAACATGGCCTCAAATGTGCGTTCAATCATGGCATTGATACCATCTATGAACATGGACACATTATCTTGACAGTGTTTTGAAAATGAAACATTATACTAATACCTATATACAACAATCTATTTCTTATTAGCAGTTAATATATTTCAACCTTGAAAATAGATAATTGTATAGCCGAAAGCGCTCGGAGAGAAAGAACAATTTGACAGTTTTTATATAATTTATCCCCCGAAAAAAAAATTATAAGATCGCATAAAGAAATTGTCTAAAAAATAAATCAAAGAACCCTGTCATATTCAATGAAACGTGCATATATATATATATATATATATATATATATATATATATATATATATATAGACAGCTTTCTTTTGTTTAACGTTGTTGGTGAAAGTCATTTAATTTATGACTTTCATAGAGTTTAATTATCATAGCTGAGCGGATGAAAATAGACGACGATTGTTTACAGTCGTAAGATCTACATAACTTTCTGCGTTAAGAGTGACTTTAATCATCACTTGAAGAAGCTACAAAAAAATCATTAACTCCAGACCTTGAGTCCATAAATTGCCTCTGAAGTTCTAGACTACCTTATGGAAGTCATGTTTTCATTTTACATATATATATATATATATATATATATATATATATATATATATATATATATATATATATTTGAATTCCACATACGTGATATATTTACCTATATATCCGTACGTCTTTTCCATGTTTCTGTTCGCATGAATTTCATTTGCAGCCTCGTGCGGATGTGACATATTGTGCTTTAAAACATAGAAATATTCCTTTGTTTTGTACTAAATTTTATTTCGCTTTTTTTTCTTAAAATTTATTTCCCCATTCTCGGTGTTGTACGTGAGTTTTGCAATGTAAGAATAACACATAGTTTGTAACTACACCACAGTTTCTCTTCCAACGAAGAATTTTTCCTTCACTTTGTGTACAACTGGAGGTAAATAATGTCTATATCTATGTCGCACAGGAATGCATGCTCACAGCGAGAAAACACCGATGAGCAGGAATATAGTCTCTATACTTCTTTTCTTCCTGTTATTGCGTATATGCTTCGGGGGTAAAAATAAGGAATAAAATAAGACATGAAAGGCTAAAAAAAGAATAATGTCAAATGAGGCAAGGGAGATTGGAAGATAAATAAGTAAGTAATAAATATTGCTCTTGCTGAAATAAAAAGAAGAAATACAATAATGTAAAAATGAAAAAAAAGAAGTGGAAAAATGAAACGAAAAGAAGAATAAGACAATGTGAAAAAAAATTCAATGAGAAATACAGATGAGAGGAAAGACAAAAAGTAAAAAAAAAAAAAAAAATGTCACCGACGAAATTATCTTGAAAGACAAATATGTTTAGCTCGAGAAAAGAATATAACTCGTAAACATAAGAAGAAATTGAATAAAAAATGAAGCAAGATTCAACATTGCATACATTTCGTGACTTTTCGACGTGTAATTAATGCAATTAGTTGCGAATCCCAGGGATCTAACTTTGAAGCTTTCACAGCCTCAGGCTATTTATAGCAGATGATTTGATTACCTCAGCCGCAAAATGCGCTTGAAACGAGCGTGCAACAGCTAAAGAACCAACTAAAAGAAACATCAACAACGGAGAACAAGGTAGATAACTCAAGCCAAGACACGACTTCCGTTTTACTTCTAAATAGACCAGATTTTTTTAAATTTCACTATTGTAATTAATTTTATCAACTAACCCTTGGATAGGGCTTCAATGAGTATCAACCAATATCATCTGATAATGCGTGTTGTTAATGTTTTATGACAGTAAATTAGTTTTTAGCGCAGATTTAAGAGAAACGTTCACTGATTAATTGCATGCCACAAGAATCTATCTTGCATATCTACAATTCTACACTATATCTTTGCTTAGAATATTGTTGCACATCTGATCTGTTGCCCCTAATATAATTTATGAGACCCTTAATAAAATCCAAAGAAGAATCTGCAAATTTACTGGTCTTGACCTGGCATCTCTACTTCAGTCCCTTTCCCTAAAGTAGCTTCCTTGTGCCTTTTCTATAAATATATTTATGCTGATTGTGAAATGATTAAAAATGTGTGTTACTGTTATGGTAATTTACCCACGAACGCATTGATTCACCCAACTATAAATAGGAGCAGGTACTGCCTTTTGCAGAGAGACGTTTCCAATCAGTCGGACCGAACATTCTTGCTATGGCAAGCTCGTTTGTATATGTTTCTATCATTGTTTCTGTGAATATACTTGTTTTACTCAATTCCTCCATTTGTGTCTTTCTTTCTGGCCCTAACAATGCCACAACAGTTACATAACAGTTGTAGATCTGGAAAAAGTCAGTAAATTTTCATTCATGTAAAATCCTATTCTTGTAAAATGCAGCATCCCCTTCATTGCAATATAGGAAAAGCTACATTGGCGAAATATCTATAAATCTAAAGACCCACATAAGAGAGACCTACGTTCGGACAACCCTTTAAAGTTACTCGTACACACAGAAACAAAACATTCCGCAAAATCGATTTAATGTATCTCACTCTAATTAGAGCAAAACATAAATATTGTGTAGAAAATACATAGAATTAACCCGGATAAATAGTTTGACATTTATAAACACACTTCAAACACAATTTATTACATCACTTGCTTTTATAAAAACGATACTTAAAGAAACTAAGGTCTGTCTACCGACAACCACAACCAGTGTAACTTAATTCTTTTACACTAACACAAAACATCCGCAAATCAACATACGGACACCTATCAGAAACAATTGCATTTGTGCACTAAATGTTCGAAGGTATATTCAACAAAATCTCAACTAGAATGTTAATACACGGACACACGTGTGTTATACGCAAAAATGCTGCTTGGCAGGATAGACACACCTAAGGTTTCTTTACCAATGAAAAATAAAAATACCAGAATTGACTTTTTCCCATATAGTAAATTTCCTAAAGATACTTAAATAAAGGCGAAACAAGTTAAATTTATAAACCTTTCCTAGTTGTTCCTTTTTCATATATATATATATATATATATATATATATATATATATATATATATATATATATATATATATATTATAATTTAATTGATTTAATATTAATGCTCTGTAAATTTACATTGAGCACTATTGCGTAAAAATAAAAATATCTATAAGAACACCGAATTTTATATCTTACTGTTCTTTCTTTTTATTTATATATATATATATATATATATATATATATATATATATATATATATATATATATATATATATATATGAAGAATTAATGGATTTTCTTTTTAATCCAATATATTTTTCTTTCTTAAAACTTTATTTTTAATGGATACACATATTTGAGTGGACGATCTGTTTATTGTCAACACTATTTACTTCGTCTACCTGACTGCGTAATCGAGAAACCCTACTAAGGAAAATGTGGCGGTATGATACAAAACTTCGCCCCTCTTTGCAGGTGGAATAAACGTCTGATCCGGCTACAAAGAGCTTCACAATCACCCAAGATTCTAAATAGTCTTTAAAGCACATTCACTCGCTCAGAATTTTTTCGAAAGACATATCTGCTCAGTTTCGTATCGGAAACGTAACCAAAACAATTAGAAAATAATTAATGTTTTTCTATTTTAATATTTTATTACTTAAAACCATTTTCTAAGTTATACCCGTATTCCAGTAGGTTCCTCATTTATTTCAAACAGTATTTACTTAGACAACAATGCAAAAATGTATTACCATTTTGTGGGAGGTATTTCGTAGGGGGGTGCTAATTATGGGATGTATTTCTGCCGATATATATATATATATATATATATATATATATATATATATATATAAATTATGTGAAATAAAGGCTCCATCACCTATCAATTCGCCATTTAATTTCCTTCAAAGCAGTCACCATCTGAAGGCACACAGTGGAAACATCCCAGGGACACTTCATCTGATATAGTAAACCTTCTCGCCTTCTTGACGTCTTGGAATCTTGTTTATTCAAGCGGGATTTGATTTTTGAAGAAAAAGTCGCAAGGGGTGAGATCTGGTAAATCTGGTGGTAGTCGGATCTGGTCAATGTTGTCCTGGTCCAAAAACTGCTGCACAATCCATGGGTCACAGTTGAAACCTCCATGGGGTTGTGGCACGGTCGCACTCTACACGCTTTCCTTCCAAGCACTGCTATAAATAATGGAAGTGAACGAGAATCTTATAATAAATATGGGCGACATGGTCATGGTCAATCGGAGTCAAGTGTCATCAATCTCCGTACTTTCTGATCAGCCCCCGTAATATATATTTAATTGATGAGTAAAGAGTTTTATTGCTGCCAACTATTCTGTTATAGAAAAGATATTCTCTCAAAATTTCTCTTCATTGTCCTGAGCACAGGTAATACGGACCGATACCGTTTACAAGGTATGACTGAAGATTGCGACCATAATATACCAAATTTAGTGTCGTAATTGATCTCTTGGATAAACTTTTAAACCATTACATCAACTCAGATTTCCCAAATGAATGCGACCAAATGTTAGCGATTTATAAGGCGTAACTTAAATATGACACAGGGCCGAAACTATAGACTACACATTGAGTATTTAATTTACTTGTCAGTTGTAATTAATCTCAGGCGACTAGCTTACAAACAATTACACCACGTCGAAATGCTTTAACTGCGATCAATTGATAACAATTTAGTAAGCGTATCGTAGATCTGAGCAGAGGGCCCCATCTAATGCATACCCAAGGAGTATCGAACTCACGACTAGCGACTAGCATGTTAACCATTGCTCCAAGTCGAAATGCCTAACTGCGATCAATTGATAACAATTTAGTGAGCGTATCTTAGATCTGAGCAGAGAGCCGCATCTCATGTACACTCAGGGCGTATATAACTCACCATTCTGTCATAATTGATCTAAACCGACTAGCTTGCTAACATCTACACCGCTTCGAAATGCCTAACTGCGATCAATTGATAACAATTTAGTAAGCGTATCGTAGATCTGAGCACAGGGTCGGATCTAATGTATTCCCAGGGAGTATCGAACTCACCATTCTGTCATAATTGATCTAAACCGACTAGCTTGCTAACATCTACACCACTTCGAAGTGCCTAACTGCGATCAATTGATAACAATTTAGTAAGCCTATCGTAGATCTGAGCACAGGGCCGGATCTAATGTATTCCCAGGGAGTATCGAACTCACCATTCTGTCATAATTGATCTAAAGTGATTAGCTTGTTAACCATTACATCACGACGAAATGCCTAACTGCGATCAATTGATAACAATTACTGAGCGTATCTTAGATCAGAGCACAGTGCCAGATGCAATGTACACTGAAGGAGTACAGAACACACGACTCTGTCGTAATTGATCTAAAGCGACTAGCTTTCTCGCCATTACACCACTTCGATGTGCCCTACATAATGGTTATAGCAAGTGCCAACATGAACCGCTATGACAAGCAAGCTTTTCTATTCTCTGTGTTACTTATATCTACAATATCAAGAGATTAAGTAAGTATTTTTTAGTAAGAGGGAGAAATGTATGTATAACAGTAAGTATGGCACAGTAACGTTCATAAATATTTAAACATTTCCCCGTATATAGCAAAGAGAATACATTGAAATGTTGGTATAGTTATTACCTTTTGTTTTCATTTAAAATGTTCCTTGTGCAATGATATTGTCATTGTGTTTAACAGCGAAGCGTTCGATTAAGCGCACTAACGAGGAATGTGTGTTTGTTGAAATGTCAGTATTTGTGGTCGACACAAAGACATCAGGAGGCTACGAAAGTATTGCTCTATTCACGCTTATTTGTGTTAGTATGCAGATGTGTGTTTAGAGATAAAAACGTCAATATATTTTGAATTAATTAATTAACAATAAATTGTGGGGTTTTTTTTCCAAGTGCAACAGCCCCCCCCCCCCCAGGATTCAATTTCAGCACATTTCAAAGAAGTGTCACTTTCTACATTCTTGCCTTCTAAACATATTTAATCCCAAGTTTAGAAATGCCTTTGTTGTTTAAATGAAGGCAATTCCCAACCCATTGTTTATACATGTCTTTTACCCGCGTGAACAATGTGTAATTCAGATTTTAATCTATTTCATTGTTTAAATGAGGATTTCATGAACAGATTGAGAAGGATGTTTTAATTATAATTTAGATATAAAAATAATTTTTATATAAATTAACGTACAAGTTGTTTGAGTCCTTCTGGTACACACACACACACACACACACACACACACACACACACACACATACACATATATATATATATATATATATATATATATATATGTAAGATTATCAGATGTAACAAACGTACACAACAATATCTTAAAAAAATCAAAAGAAAATAGTTGAATCCGCCAACACAGATATTATGATAATGTTCTCAACACGTGACATTAACTGACGTTATTTTCAGTGAACAACATTCAAATTGCTAAGAACACTCTATCTTTTGTTTTTATTAATTTCCTTGTTTAATTCAATTCATTTTGTTTTTTGTTTTTTGTTGCTTTGAGAAAGTCCACATTGGATGAAACGCGTCAGCAATTAATAGTGTTTTCCTATTGTCATTTACATTTAAATATATATATATATATATATATATATATATATATATATATATATATAGATAGATAGATAGATAGATAGATACGAATACAATATTGGTGTA
>OZ038489.1:99811878-99858089 GCA_964036315.1 Acanthosepion esculentum | reverse complement strand
TGATGATGCGTTTAGCACGAAACAGTATGTTCGCCTCGGAGTGTTGACTTCATGTTCAATTTATAAATACATACATACATACATGTATATTTCTTTTCCACTGTGTGCTTTTCAGTGTGTGTGTTTGGTAATTTCTAGTTAGCAAGCATTGGTCCTGTACAGCAAGAAAAAAACCTTACGTTTCAGCTTTTAGCCCCGCACCGATGGGTACGATGTTTTTCTACATCAGCTTGTTTGTTCCGGGCAGAATATTGACCAAGAATAGGTTTATCTTGCAACATCGTTTCTGGATTTGATCGGTTGTATCTGCTTTTTGCTTTATTTTTAAGGTTTTTTCCGCTGCAGTAGGTATATTATGTTTTACTTGTATTTCTGAAACCAACTTGAAATTTCCATTTTAAAATAGGCTGGTTTCCTTTATTACTGAATACAGTTTCTTTAACAGGGATCACCATCTTGTAGCATTAGTAGTATTACCATTATTATTATTATTATTATTATTATTATTATTTATTTATTTATTTTCTTTGATATCTGGCGTTTACAGATTTCTTTCCGTGTCCTGCCCAGGGACCTAAGGTTAGAAATGGCATCATGACACTTTCCACTGAAAAAAAAAAAATTACATAGATAAATCCCTTCATAAAGTGTGGGCTGTACTTGTCAGAACAATTCTTTGTATCTCTTTGAGGCATGGACTTCAATTAGTCTACTGGAATCTTTTCCAACCAGTCCAAGGGTTCCAACTACAACAGGGATTGTTGATATTCCCATGTGCCACATTTTTTAGATTTCTATTTCAAGGTCCTTGTATTTTGACAGCTTTTCGAATATCTTCAAAGATACATTGCAGTCTACAGGGACTGCCATATCAATAAGGAGGCACTTATCTTGTTTGTGGTTTTTAATAACAATGTCTTGGCGTTTGGCTTTGATTGTTTTGTCAGAATGTATTGTGTAGTCCCATAGATTTGTAACAGGTCCTATCCCCGTAACCGGGTCAGGGTGGTGTTCGTACCAGCTTCTTTCAGTTTCCTGGACAGAGTATTGGTCGTGGAGCGGTTTATCTTGCCATTGTTTCTTTATCTGGTCGGTCGCATTTGTCTTTGCATTCTTTTTTAAGTATTTTGCAGCTTCAGCCGGTGTACAGTGATTTATTTGCATTTCTGTGCCCATTTGAAACTCCATTTTGAATTTGTCGGCTTCCTTTACTACAGAGTAAAGACACTTACTACTTTCATGTTCCTTGACACATACCATCATCCAGTCTTCTGTTTTTTCCAAGTATCTTTGGAGGCCAATTGTTGTACTTTTGTAGGATAGTTCTAGTTGAACTAGTCCTCTGCCTCCTTCGGATCTGGGCACATACAGGCGATCAATATCAGCTTTGTAGGTAGCAAGTGAGGAGCTTTCTCGTCTTGGCGTCCATTCGCTTAATTTCAGCTATGGTCCAGTTAAGGACATTAAAGCTGTATTGCACCACAGGAACAGCCAATGTGTGTATGGCTGATATTCGGTTTTTTGAGTTTATTATTATTATTAGTAGTAGTAGTATTACTATTATTATTATTATTATTATTATTATTATTATTATTATTATTAGAAACAATTTGGGGGGATCTAACCGACTCTCAGCTACTTTCAAAGACGTAATATTTTTGAAATTATATTTGATTTGAATTTTTGCAATTTAATTCGAAGACAGAACATCATATCAACCGTAAAATTTGTAATAAAACAATAAATGGTGAAAACTTTACTAAAAATTGTATGGATTGAAGGTTCAATGTCCCAACAAGAATTTATATTCACATCAGTAACCGGATTCTTAAAATGAACTTTTTCTGAAATTCTTCTTATGAACGATTTATGACAAAATAATACAGGATTGGTTGCATTGGAGTCGTCCCGTTATTATTCAGCTATTTGCATGGATTTCTGTTTTAAATATCTTCGTGGAAGACATTTTCCTCCTTAATTTTATGCATATGAATATTCGAAATCCAGTGAGACAACAGCCTGCATTTATCAAAAACCCTTTTCATTGTTCTTCATATTTCTATGATTACCCGACATAAAGTCTGTTCAAATTGGTAACAGGAGAAAGAAGCGTCTTCGCTTGTCATTTTAAAAACAGCAATCACTATCTTTTTCTCTCCTCGTTTTCGATATCAGTCATTATAATTGTAGCTTTCTCAAGAATCGCATTTATAAACAGCTATCGAATAACACTGCACTATAATTCGTTAAACACAAAATCTGAAAGAAATGTTTCCTCATTATAAACCAACATTACTGGGTTAGTTTGCGGTTCTTGTTTAGCGGCATATCAACACCTCTATGGATTATTTAATGCCGAAATCTAAATATTTTGTACGCATTTTTATATTACTTTTGGAGATAATACTGTTTAAATCATACAAATCTTACTAATTAACCCATAGCTGGGAAAAGAGCTGTATTCATACTTTTTTAAAGTGTATTTACGCCTAAGTGAATATAAAGGATACATCTGCACGATTTACATTATGCGGACTATTGTCTTCATCTTTGTTGCCCTATTTGTCACAACGTTTCGGTTGTTGTACGCTACGGCCTTCTTCAGGTGGTTGGAATGTCGAACCCGAACCCTTTATTTCGCTTCTCTAGGACACATGGCACAGTGGATAAAGGTGTTAGTTAGATCCAGTGACAGGACCCAAAGAGTGTGAGTGCAATACCTTGTTAAGGCGGTGGAGAAATTGGAGAGTGGAATTAACAGGAGATAACTGATAACTGACATCCATTAGACATGTCACGTGGAACTAGAACAGTCTACACCAGCGAGCGAAATAAATGGTTCAGTTCGACATTCCAAACAACTGAAGAAGACCGGAGCGTACAACGGCCGAAACGCTGTGATAAATATGGCAACAAAGATGACGATGATAGTTGGAATAAATGTAAATAGTGTACATAATACCTCATCTCAGAAATATAGATAGATACTGAAGGATTCATCTGGTATTCGAACTTGACTCTCTGATTAACAATTCCGACGCATTACACCACCTACAAATCGAACTTTAAAACACCTGGTATTTCCAAGCGGTTATCTATCCAGGTACTGATCTTGCTGGATATTGTTTAACTGGGGTGATCGTACGGGAATTGATGTTTTAACGTGACGTGGCCGTAAGCATATCGTTGTGGATATGAATACTACACCTTATCGTAAGAAATAGCCTTAACAATCGTAATCGTTATTTCGAATTTTCCAACGTAAATTACGCACACCATACGAATGTTTCATAACAAATATTTGTCTCTTCTAATGCTGTATTGCCATGTGTGGCAGCGAGGTAAGTTACTGAAAATACGGCTACATATCACAAGCGTGAACCTGGGTAGACGGAACAGGTGAGAAGCCGTCGATTGTTGCACAAGCAGGAAGTCACAAGGCATCGTGATCAATGCTTTGGGCGTAATGGTCTAATTAAAACTGTTACGCGCTCTGCCCAGAAACCATAACAAAGGCTAGCATAATTTCAGAATAAACTACAAATGCGGTCTGAGGGGTTGAACAGGCACTAACATGCCTGAGCCGGCATTTTCGACAGATTAGTTACGCTGGCAGTCGGGTGTGTTTGCAAACGCATAGCCTGGTATTACTTGGAATCAAAACGTCAATCAAGAAATGTACACAAAAGAAAATTTAAAAGATATTTTTTAAAAATGAATTCACTAGAACTGCTCGTTTTACCAAAAGAATATTAACGATGTAAAGAAAATGTAAACAATGTGTATGTTACGTATCACATAGCATTAGTCATTTTAAAGACAGAAGGCATATATTTGCTCGATCCCTTATCTCGGTTGATCACATGAGATGGTACCTACTAGATAAAAACCAATAAAAATCAATGTTAAGGTTACGGTAATATTAAGTTCAATTATATATATATCTTATTCCAGGATCTTTTTCCAACGCATTCGGAATGATATTCGTCCTCTCTAACCTTCTAACTTCCTGTCCTAGACTAACAATGTGCCTCACAAGTTTCACGAACGATTCTATTTTCAAGTCTTTTCAAAAAGCTCTTTAGAAACACCTCTCTCGCGTGCCAAACGCCTTCTGGATTGAGTTGGATCTTTTCTAATTGATCTCTTTAGCTCTAAGTTAAAATGATGATATCTTTTCCCATAATGAAACATTTGATAAATATTGACTGAGTTGCCAGTAATACTGTTGATTGAAATTTTGAAAATCCTACACTTAAAAAAATTTCGGGTATACTCAGAAAACTAGGAACAGAAGAATACACAGAATTTGTGGATTACATTTTGCCAAAAAAAAAACGAACGAATTAGCGTTTGACGAAGCAGTTACATGTCTTACAGAGCTTTTTTGTCCAAAAATGTCACTCTTTCACAAGAGGTGGAAATGTCTTAACCTGGTAAAGGGCGAAAATGAGGACTATTCCAAGTTTGCCGCAATCGTAAATAAACATTGCGACGACTTCAAGTTTGCAGAATTAACACCGGACAATTTCAAGTGTCTCATCTTTGTTCAAGGGTTAGTCTCAGCAAAAATAGTGAAATGCGCAAAAGAATGCTTTCAAAACTACAAAATGAACCTGGACTAACACTACAACAATTATCAGAAGATTGCCAAAAATTCCTGAGTATAAAGAAAGACACGAAGAACTTTGAGGAGTCAGGAATATCACATATACGTAAGTTAAACACAGGTTTACGCTCTTCACCCTCCCCGGAAAGAAACAAACATTCTATAATAAGGGAAAAAGTACAACATATAGGGCAAATTATGACGAAAATCGAAGCAAATATAACCCCACCCATCTGCATGTTATTGATGTGGAGGACTACACTGGAATAAGGATTGCCGTTTTAAATATAAAAAAATGTCTTGTGGAAAAATGGGGCACAAGGCATGCCAATGTAGGAACAGGCGTGTATTCTACACAAGATGCGGACGGTACAAAGAAATCCGTTGCGCACGCATCTAGATCATTATTACCGGCGGAGAGAAACTATTCACAGATCGAAAAGGAAGCATTAGGCATAATATTTTCAATAACTCCTTTTCACAGATATATTTATAGGAGAGAGTTCACGCTCCAAACGGACCACAAACCCCTTCTTACGATTTTCGGTTCAAAAAAAGGTCTACCAATCTATACAGCGAACAGACTTTTAAGATGGGGAAATGTGTTACTAAACTACAATTTCAAACTTGAGTTCTTACCATCAAAGAAAATTGGGCACGCTGATGGACTATCGCGATTAATACCGGCGAAAGGCGAACCGTTGGAAGACTCGGTAATAGCGGCATTACAAGCTGAAGATGAAATCAGTAAAGTGTTATACAATACAGTAAATGAACTAACTGTGACTTTGCTAGAGATAAGAAGAGAAGCGGAAAAGGATGAATTTCTTCAGAATACCAAGAAAAAAATAGAAAAGAAGGAAAAGAATTTAGCAGACAGTTTCTCAATCTGTGACTACATATTATTGTATAGCGAGAGAGTGGTAATAACGAAATCGCTACGAAGGCGAATCTTGAAAGATTTTCATTTAGGACATCCGGGAAAAAAACAGATGAAGGCACTTATGAGAAGTTTTGTCTACTGGCCTAACATGGACGATGATATTACGCAAATGGTGGAAAGTTGTAAAGGCTGTGCTGCTGCGGCGAAAGCACCACCCTCTATATAAAACCATGGCCTAAAGTTGACAGACCGTGGTCCAGAATCCACGTGGATTACGCAGGACCCATAGAGGGTTACTACTACTTAATAGCAGTAGATAGTTTCAGTAAATGGCCTTAGATTTTCAGATTCAAACACCCGACGACAGAAAATGCCATAAACTGTATACACGAATTATTCGCCAGATTCGGCGTCGTGGATTGCTTGGTAACTGATAACGGTACACAATTTACCTCCAGTGACGCAAAGAATTTTGTGAGACATACCAAGTAAAGCATATCAAGATAGCTCCGTACCACCCGAGGTCGAACGGTCAAGCCGAAAGATTCGTAGACACACTAAAAAGAGCTTTTAAAAAAGCCGAACTTGTACCGAGGGAAAAAGCGATACAGCTGTTCCTCCAAGTATACAGAATAACACCTAACGGGAACACACCATATGGTCTTTCACCAGCGGAATTGATGTTTGCCCGGAGAATATGGTCTGTGTTTGATAAATTATTGGCAAACAAGAATAAAAACCAGTATACACCTATTGTACCAAAGAGATCATTTAAACCAGGAGAACCAGTTTACTTTAGGATGTTCAGAAACAATATGGCTTACTGGCAGCCTGGCACAAAGTATTAACAGACTGGGAAATGTGATGTACACAGTACAAGGCGAAAAGTTTACCCATAGAAGGCATATTGACCAAATACAAAAAAGACGGGTTGAGGAGTCAAGTTTTCCAGCCGCAGAATATGACGATGCAATGGACGCAATCTTTGAAGCGTTTGAGATTCAAAGACCACAGGAAGATACAGAATTTAGAAGGCCAAACAGGAAGAGAAAATTTACTGAACCTCTGATCATCAACCATAAGAGAAACAAATACTAACTCCCTAAGGAGGGGTGTTAAGGAGTCTCTCCTTTTCACACAAATGGACTCACCCAAAGTATACATATACTACTACCAGTAATACCCGAGGAGAGTAGTGGTACGTTGAGTCAAGGAGTCGAGACGGAACGACAGAAGAGTAGTAGAGTTCAGTAGTAGTAAAGTAAGTCAGACACACACAGGCGGCAAGCGTCACAGCGAGCACGTAGACTCAGTAAGGAGTCATACCGCGATACTTCAATACCAAGACTGTATATATATATTATTGCTACTAACCCGCATTCCTGGATCTACTAACCCGTATTACCAGTCGGTATTATTACGTTAATACATTTATTTTCCTTATCCATTCCTGGAGTTTGTTATTCATTGATATCGGATTCAACCCGGAATCCACAACATGCACGATAAACCACAGGTTGGCTCTATGGTGGTTGAATAAACACAAATGCGCCTGAGCAAGTGGCTGCAATGTGAGTTTGCTAGCCGTCCCAGAAGACGGACATCCTCGAATACGAGTGGCCAGCTATATATACATACAATAATAATAATAATAATCATACGAATGCTACTACTACTACTACTATTAATAATAATAATAAAAGAGGTAAGGCTATAACGTTTCCATTAGATGACACGCGAAAGAATCCGAATGTAGAAAACTTATAGAAAATGATAATGCTACAATAATATATGACGTCTGCATGCATAATGACAATAAGACATCAAGAAAAACGGCACATGAAAGAAGTATTTGTAGTGCAACCTCACACAAGTGCCGGTCATTATATTTCGGCCAGTCAAATACCTTGCCTTCCTCATGTGGTTATTTTTTTTTAGTTCTTCACTGTCATCGTGATACAAAAATGTATGTTGAAACACGGGCTCCTCTAAGTTACGCAATGTCAAGTCTCGTCAGTATTTGGATGGGTGACCTCTTAGGAATACCAGGCGCACTAAGATTGGATTTGCCGATGATGTTACGGATAGTGGCTCGGAATTGTTCATCGGAATGCTCTTATGTTTGTTATATTCACTTACGCTCATTTACCCTTGGGAGAGCTATGATTCTAGCTCTTCTCCCAACAGTTATGGATAAAGCAGTAAAAAAAGTCACTAAACCATTATCTCTTAAAAAGTTCTTACGACCTAAAAATTGTTTATGGCTTTAAATAACATGCATTTTTTTTTGATAAGCCGTAAAAAACGAATCAATCAAATCCAATACACACTAGACTAGTATTTTAATCAAATAAGAGTAAAAGAGATTACTTGATAGAGCCTACAACTGAAGATTGTAAGAAGCCCAACCAGACTAATCCGAGTATAAAACGTGTGTGTGCTCGTCTGAGCAATTAAATCGATTTTAGAATTTAAAGAATATCACGTCTCCTTGATTAAATGCCTGTAAAATTGCTTCTTCAAATATATGTGCATCTTTTCTTTTCTGTTGATGTAAATCTTAACATTTATTCTTCTCAGACTTGTGTTTCATTTGTTTGATTTTATTTTCTCTTTATTTTAATCAGCGCTGATGCCAATAAAACAAGTCCAGCTCCGTTGCGTATCCAGTTTTAACAGTATGACCTGACTACCAGTTATTCTGAATACATTTCCATTATTTTTTTTTGTCCTTTTTAAGCACATTTCTGTTCGGTCATCCTCGGAATGAATTGTAATAAAACTAGTAATTGGAATAAGGAATTTTGAACTAAAGTGAAGGAAACGGAGATATATTGGAAGTTTGATTTTGGCCGTCATAAAATGCGACGGAAATATTTCTGTGAATTGGTCTCCTGCAAGTTTAGGTTACCAGTGCTACGAAGCAACAGAATTCTTTAAGAAAAGCAATTAAAAAGAGTTTTTTAAAACAAGTAAATAAAATAAACCATTAAAAAAGCAAAAGTTAATCGTACAAATACACATCAGAATGAAAATATACACATATAAATCCACTCAGACAAAAGTTTTATATATATATATATATATATATATATATATATATATATATATATATATATGTATGTATATATATATATATATAAAGGCTAGGGTATAAATGGAAAGTAGAGAAAGAAAAGACACAAAAAGGATGAATTATCGCGACACCCGACACGTACGCACATCGCGCAGTCGGACGCATGAGCGGACGCATGAGCGGACGCATGAGCGGACGCACGCATATTTTGTTGAAAAAAAATTCAGCATGCACCAATAATAAGTGCATATAAAACAGAAAAATCTAGAAATATATATATATATATATATATATATATATATATATATATATATGAAGAAATATAGTCTGAAGATGTGCTATATTTATGGGATAAAGTGCTCAATATTAGAGATAGAGCGTATGTAAATATAAAAGTGAACATAGAAATCAACATTTAGAGGCGACTGTCTGTTTCATTCTAGATGCAATCGTCAGGCCACGAGTACTGTTATTTTTCTCGGCTATTTATATATACGGGTCAGTGATGCATTGTGGGTAGTCTATTTTGGCGGTTATTTTACCGGAAGTCGTCTATTTATTTATTTATTTATGTTAAATTATTTGGCTTGTTTTTATTTATTTTTATTTTTTATTTTTTTGCTTTTATTTTTATCTTATACATTTATTTATTTATTTATTTATTTACTTATTTTATTTTTATTTTATTCGGTGTTTTTTTATTAACGTAGTAAAAATTTGTTTATATCGCTTATTTGATAGTTTTGTTTTGGTTCATAAAGATAATTAAAGCTATTTATTCAATTTTGGGGTTGATTGTTGTAGTTTATTTTAACTATTATTTTGGCGGGAACAGTTTTTAATTCGTTTATTACTTCATGTATTTATTTGGATTGATTATCAGGAAAGATTTGTTAGTTTATTTATTTATTTGGGTGAATTTAGATCAATTCATTTTACTTGTTATTATTTATTTGTCATACTGTATATTTTCTCTTTTTGGTTTTCGATTTTTAAGTAACGTAGTATTTTTTTATCTTTTATCGTTATATAACTTTTATAGCTATTGTTTTCGTCCGATTTTTGATTTGGTTTTTATAGTCTAACTAATATTTTGGTCATAATGGTTTGCTAATATGTTTATTATTTATTTATTCGGGTTCATTGATTTTGTTTCTGATTTTTTTATTCTATTTCGTCTATTCTAACAGGTGTGATTTAGTAATTTGTTTGGGCTAATTTATTTTGCTTATTTTATTGTCATTCTGTTTATTTATTTTCTTATTTATTTGCTTTTATTTAATTTTTTCCTTTTTTTTGCTTTTTAAGTAACGTAGTAAAAGTTGGATTTCATGTCTGCATTTTGAAATGAGCTCGGATCTTTTATTTAATAATTTAGTTTGGTCTGGGAAGGTAAATTTTTTCCTCCAAGCAAAGTTTGCAAGTTTTTGAATGGTTGTTGTAGGCTGATGATGTTTTCATTATTTTCCAAGATATTTTTGTTGTGATGTGCGTTTTGTTTTTAATTTCCCAGATATACTTAGAAAGCATTGTGCTGTTTGCATATTTACTAGTTGTGAAAGATGTTTCGTGCACATAATTTCTTTCGTTTCCAGGGTCCTTCAGTTACTCCTATGTATACTTTTTCTTCATTATCTGGTGATTTTATCGTGACTTGGTGTATTACATTGTTTCGTAAACAATTACCATTTAAGAAACTTTCGTTCTTTATTCTCCAGTTACACGTGGGTTTAATTTGTTCGTGTGGTTTGTTGATAATTTTCCTGATGTGCTTTTTTATTATTTGAGACATGTTTTCGGTGCAACTGTAGCTAATTTTTACTGTGATTTTGTTGAATATTTTGTGTAGGGTGCTTGATTCCGGAAAGTGTTTGTGTAAGAGTTTGAAGTGGTAAGTATGTGTGTGTTGCTGAGAATCCATTATCTTTTACTGCTGTTTAGTAGCCTTTCTTATTTTTTAAATATGGATTCGTTGGAGGAATTGTCGGAAAGCCTGCGGTTAATCGATTTTGGTATCTGCTTGATTATAGAAGACGGGTGGTTGGAAGATGTGTGTATATAGAGTGGTTTATCATTGGGTTTTCTGTATGGTTTATATTTGCCTTTTCTTAGGTTGAAGGTAACATATAGAAAATCTACTTCTTTGGGTTAGTTTTTATATCTATGTCGAATCCGTTATTTTTGAACATCTTTATTATTGCTTTTCTAGTTTTGTCTGTGTTTTGTTTGTTATAGTTTCTTAAGATTATGAGACCGTCGTCCCTGTAGATTCCTGTGTCATTTCTATTTATTATTTTGCTTAGTTCGTGTAGTAAGTAAATACCTTTGATTTCGCATGTCCTTGCTCTGTCAAAGCTTCCCATTGTAGTGTCAAATATCCCATCTTTCTTTATCCATGCTTCTTCATTGTGAAATAGTAATTATTTACGGGAGTCCTTGATGATGTCGATTTTGTTTGGTTTTATTATTATTTGTTCCTGAGCTAAGTTGATGGCCTTATCTAACAGGCGTTCTGTTATAGATAGGTAAAATTATTTTATGTCTAATTGTAGGAATTGGCAATTTTGTTTGTTATTTATATTGTGGAACCAGTCAATAGTTGCTTATATATATATATATAGATATATATAGAGAGAGAAAGAGAGAGAGGGTTTAATAGCAAAATTGACCAATTGTTAGATTAAGCTTTGAACCGTTGTATCTCAGGACTGATTTAAGATATCTTACTGGAATTCTCCGTTTTTATAACCCTACTGGACTATACTTTGATCAATTAGAATGTATAATTACTCCCCAAGCATAATAGAAGAATCGTGATGAAATCGATCCTAAACGAAAATGACATGTTAATCATCAATTAATAATACCTAAGGATCGGGAGCACATGAAGGATTGAAGTAAAGTTCAAATATATATATTTTATTCCAGGATATTTTTCCAACGTATTCAAGATGATATTCGTCCTCTCTAACGTTCTAACTTTCTGTCCTGGAGTAACAATGTGCCTCACTCGTTTCACGTACGATTTCATTTTCAAGTCTTTTTAGAAAGCTCTTTAGACTGTCGTAGGAAACACCTCTATCACGTGCCAAACGCCTTCTGGATTGAGTTGGATCTTTTCTAATTCATCTCTTTAGCTAAATTTAAAATCATGATACCTCTTCTTGTTGTGACCACCTGATCCAGTTTTCATCTCTACTGTTCCATCTTATTCACCGTTTCTTGATGGTTTTTCAATGGACTTTGAAGATGAAAGCCAGAGTATGAATTTTGGCAACATTACTAAAGTCCTGAATATTTTTCCTCTCCCCATTGCTCATTTGTAAAGATGGTGGGCCTGATACAAAACTATTTTAATCTCTTCTTTTTCTAGATGAATAGCTCAAGGTGTTTTCAGTGATTCTAACAATAAATGGTATCAAGATGGCTGAACCTTTTATCTGAAATCCTGGAACAAAGGAACTAGTTTAGTAGTTTTTTAGGTATTAAGCATTTTGTGGGATGGACAATTATATAGTAACACCCGGTATATATATATATATATATATATATATATATATATATATATATATATATATATATATATATATATATATATATATATATATTAAAATAACTGAAAAGAAGAACCTACACCGAGTATCAACTGCATTGACTGTAGCTTATTTGAGCCAGTGTCGCTTATGGGATAACACATTAAATTCAAGCTAAAACACGCTATCAACGATGAGCGGTAATGGAACGCATATTTTATCCTCTCTACTTGAGTAACCTCGTAGACTGAGAGATTTATATCGTCACCACCATTTCAGAAACAGAATGTCAACTCCATTTAGCACTCACAATAGTGCCCCGGTTGAAGCTGCAACAACTGCATCTTTCTCATTCGCGCAATGTTGCAATATATCCCGTTCGAAATAACATGTCCTTGCCATGTAGCACGTTCTAATTCATGCGACCTTGCTATATGCTACGTTTGAATTTACCCAGATTTGCCATGTGCGGGCGTTCAAATTTACGTATCTTTGTCATGTACCTCTCTCGAAATCTCGCATCCTTGCCATGGGCCTCCGTTCACTTTCCACAGCTTTGCTATGTGCGCTGTTCAAATTTACTCAGCTTTTCCATGTACACCCTTCGAATATACGTAGCATTGCCATTTACCCCACTCCAAATTACGCATCCTTGCCATGGGCCTCGTTTAACTTTCCACAGCTTTGCTGTGTGCTCCGTTTGAATTTTCCCATGTGCCCCGTTTGAATTCACCAATCTTTTCCATGTACCCCATTCAAAATTCACCCAGCTTTGACATGTATCCGGTTTTAATTCACGTAGTTTTTTTTGTCATGCCCTCCGTTCGAATATTTGCAGTCTTGCTCTGTGCGCCGTTCGAATAGCTGCAACATTGCCATGCTCCCGCTTCGAATTCGCATAGCATTGGCATCTGGACAGTATGAGCGTAGGATTTCCATGTGCACCGCTCGAATTCACCCATGCCATGTGACCCGTTCATACTCATGCAGCTTTGCCATGTTCACCTTTAGAATACATACAGTCTTGACATGTTCCCCGTTCGAATTTGCTCAGCGTTGCCATGTGCACCGTTCGAATTCGCGTAACATTTCTATGCACTCCCTTGAATATAACCTCTTATATTGTTTAAAATTAATAATAATCATAGTGACTCTATTTAGTGATGTATGTATGGCATCAGTGTGAAACTGCCTTCACTGGTTAGTGGAGAGGACCTGTACGTGGCGGATTTATATATCATTGCGTAACTCATGCGAGTGCAGGACGCGTGCTCGGTGTACATATATTGTTTATTACGTGGACTACGATAAAAAAAAATATAAAAGAGACATATAATGAAAATGGCATATAATAATTTTATGCAGGGGTTCACTGAGACTTGCATCATTTACATTATTCGGACTGTTATCCTCATTTTTATTGCCATATTCACAACGTTTCCACGGTTGTACGCTCCGGCTTTCTTCAGGTGATCGGAATTTCGAACCGAACGCTTTATTTACTCAACCGGGGTAGATAGTTCTAGTTCCACGTGTCATGCCTCATCCAGATGCCTGTTATTTCTCTTTAACTCAATTCTCCAAGTTATTGTTGACCACTGTTGTGGCCTTGCATTCAACACACAAGTCTTTGGGTCTAGTCACTTGATCTAACCAACGTCTTCATCCACTGGACTATGTGTCCTTGACAATCACCTGAAGAATGTCGGAGCGTACAGCGGCCGAAACGTTGTGAATATGGCAATAAAGATGAGGATAACATTCCGAGTAAAGTAAATAATGCAAGTAATCATAATACCTCATCTCAGCGATACAGACAGATGTTCCATGAGACATTTAATCTAATTCGACAGAGTAAAAAAAAGAAATCACTGAGTTAAATAAATGTAAAGTTAAAGCATAAACAGCAAATCTTCTACCGCATGCGCAATAACAGAATGTGATTGATCTATAGCCAATTTTGTCCTCCTTTCCGGCCAAAGACATCACCCAGTTCATGATAAAGCGATTTGGTCAGGGGCCTGCTGATGAGCATCGGGCTTCCGCAAGGCAAATCGGAATTACCTGTTCTGCTCGTTACGTACTCGTGGACAGGATACACTGACGTCCGTCAGTGACCAAAGGTAATTGGACAACGTTTTATCCAGCAGCCTAACTCTGCCCCGTAACAACGAAACCAAGTTCAGTATATATTTGAGCAGGAAATTCATATGGCTTACCGAGTATCCGGCATGTAAAATCATCCAAAGGACATTGCATTCGCTTATTCTAATGCATACAACTGCTAACGGTTTGTACCCAACATAGGCATCACAAGGTGCATACAAAAACCAAAGATCAAAAAAATGTCATCATTTTTTAAACATTTCAGTTGACATTTTTAGCTGTTGTTTATTATTATTATTATTTTATTTCCTTTGATTTCTGGTATGTACACATTTCTTTCCGGGTCCGCCCAGAGACCTAATGTTAGAAATGGCATCATGACATTTTCCACTGACAAAAAAACAAAACAAAACATATTTTACATAGACAAAGCGCTTCGTAAGATGTTGGCTGTACTTGTGAGAACAATTTCTTTTGTATTTGTTTACGTCATGGGCTTCCAGGAATCCCTTCAATTAGTCTACTGGAATCTTTTTCAACCAGTCCAAGGGCTCCAACTACAACAGGGATTGTTGATGTTCCCATGTGCCACATTTTTGAGATTTCTATTTCAAGGTCCTTGTATTTTGACAGTTTTTCGAATATCTTCAAAGATACATTACAGTCTGCAGTGACTGCCATATCAATAAAGAGGCACCTATTTTGTTTGTGGGCTTTTTATTATTATTATTTTTATTTTTATTATTTTTATTATTATTATTATTATTATTATTATTATTATTATTATTATATGTTTAGTAGAATACCTTACCAGGTGATTAATGGAGGTCTATGGTAAGGGAAAAATAGATACTTAACATGTTTAATAGATATATGAAGATTGGTTGAAAAGTTCGTAGGCTGACTACGAAGTAATGATGGTAGAGCTTGTGTAATCTTGAGTGAATTCATTTCAACTCTTTTAATTTATAACTGCATATCTTTCTTCCATGTAAATTGCCATTAAATAAACTAGTAGCGATTCTGTTGAAAATGGACAAAATTTGGCATCGGGGTTTTACCAAGTACCGTAATTTCCTATATATAATACGCCTTCATCCATAATACGCACACCTAAATGCTTCTATTCGCGCATAATACGCACCCCTTCTTTGGTAATCCAACCCTATAAATTGTACCTCTCCAATTTCATTACGGCCAGCATTTCTTACTCTTATTAAAAAAAATGGTTTTAAGCATAGAATAATATTATTCTAATTTAGTTTTATGATAATTCTTATTTTATTTTACATTTGTAAGTAACTTTAGGTACATGTGATTGTATTTGACATCCTTCAATCGCTGAATGTTAGTGTCAAATTGTCCTATGTTTGTGGTGAGTAGTCATTTCGCAACTGAAATTGACCTATGAAACGGCGGCTTTTTAAAGATATTTTGTAACTGTGCATAATACGCACCCCTAATTTTGCTTATTACATTTTTTTTTTTTAGAAAAAACGCGTATAATACTTGGGCAATTACGGTATATGCAGAAAAAGGGTTTTAGACCCTATCGTCATTTATGTTGACATGGTTGCTACTTTAGGGGATAACACTCCAGTTTGATCAAAAATGCAAAAGTGGGTAGTTGGATTTAGTTTGAGTGAGTGAAGATGACCCAAAGTCTTGATGTCCTGCAATGAAAATGTTGATCGTGTTTACCACATGGTGATGAATGACAGGCGGCTGACAATAAATCAAATAATGAGTGCTATTAGCATATCCCATCGTAGAGTTAGGATTGTTCTGCAGAGTAAACTTTCTATGACGAATGTTTTATCTTGGTGGTTGTCACGTCTTCTGACACCTGTTCAAAAGCGCAACATACACTACCATATTACAAGAAAATCTGACATCGTTGGAAGGTGATCTATCTGGTTACCTTGTTCCACAATTTAGGGTCTAAAAATGGAATACATATTAAGCGATTGTGGTCCAGCTCAGTGAAGGTCTCAACTGGTGGAACAAGAGAACGGAGCTCATCTAAGCATTTGCCATGGAAATAGGGACAGAATAGCGAAGAGCTTGCTACGTTGCGTTTGTGGTAAACGGGATGCACATTTAAAAATATGCCTCCACCCTCGAGGCCGTGTAAATAATTTTGAATACCTCAAGGCTGGAAAGGCTGTGTAGCTTCTCCTCAGATATATTAGCAATATTTTATTCTTGCACTAATTCGATTCTTCTGAAAATAACATCGTAGAAATCAATTAAATTCTGCAACAGTACAAACAGTTGATTATTTTTCTATTTTTATGGATCGAATATAAGAGATACCCATGAAGCTTTCAGTGAACCTGATTCGGAGTAGACATTCAAAACAAGGAAACATTTGAGAGAGCAAGAATTCACCATGTTGCGACACAATGCAATTAGCATGAACCTATTGTCAACAGACACTACAGACGTCTTACGGCCATATCACGTTGAAACACAGGTCCCCGTAAAATCACCGAAGTTAAGCAACGTCAAGCCAGGTCATTACCTAGATTGATAACTGCTTAGGAATAACAAGTATTGTGAAATTGGATGTGTGAGAGGTTTAATGGATAATGGCTCGGAGCTTTTAATCGGAAAGCCGAGTTCTAATTCCAGTTGGGTAGGTTATCTCGACTTACACGCGAATATCCTTTCGAAAGGTAGGAATCCATTTTCTTCTCCCCAACTATATGCTAATTAGCAAGATTTGTATCACTAAACCAATATTACAACATATTTTCTGGATTTTAAAAATCTACAAAGGGTTGATAAACCGTAGAAAACGAATGGAATCAATGAAATATTCATATCTATCTATCGACTTGGGTTATTCTTATCTTTCTATTTCAAATTTCTACATGTCTATCCGCCTTTCTGTTTCAAATCTTTATCAACGTCTCCTTTCATCATGTCTACTTGTCTCCTATTTTCTGGCTTTAAATAACCTGCCAAGGGTTGATAAGCCGTAAAAAACGAATCAATTAATGAAATCTTCATATCTATCTATCTATCTATCTATCTATCTATCTATCGACTTGGGCTATTCTTATCTTTCTATCTCAATTTCCACACGTCTATCCGCCTTTCTGTTTCAAATCTTTATCAACGTCTACTTTAATTATATCTACTTGTCTCCTGTTTTCTGGATTTAAATAACCTTAAATGGGTTGATAAGCCGTATAAAACGAATCAATCAGTTAAGCTACCAGATATCCCGTTATTGCTCTTGTCTGTACCGTTTTTGATCGTTTCGCGTGCTCTAATTATTATAGGTATTACAGTAGTTTTAACGTGCCACATTTTTCAATTTCAATATTGAAGAGTAGAAATAGATAATTGGAGGCTTCCAAAATTACCTCGCCCAGTGTTATAGAAACACCTGACTGGAGAGGGGCCATGTGTATTTTTGTATTTGTATCTCGCTAGTACAAGAATAAAGTAATTGAGAATTACTACTACCATTGGCGTTATTGTCACTAGTGACAAAATTACCACAAACGAGACATTAAAAAAATATACGTTGTCTTCTTAGGAGTTTTTTTTTAATGATACGAAGTCTTCTTATCAGGTTCAACATTTTTTCTACCAGTGAATAAAACGACCCTTTCTTATACCATTTTGCGTGATTTAAAAACCTTGCAGCTAATCTTTTCTTTCACTTCTGATTGGCTCAAAATGTGTTTGTCACATCACATGATATTTTCTTCCAGCGAAGTTTATTTTTTTTTAATCCAAATCTCACCATCCCTAACGCAGACGTGGTAGTATAAATATATATTTATTCCAACTCGATGAGTACGTTATGCGTTGTTTTCCTCTGTCTCTCTTGATCTAAAGCTGTGCTGTAAGTATCAGATTCTCCAAGTATTCCTTCCTCGTTATGTGCCCCAGAAAAATCAACTCTCTCTCCCTGGTGTTAAGTATAAGTTTTCTTTTTGATTCCATTTTCTCTAAAAGTTTGTTATTACTCACATGTTCGATTCATGTTATCCTCAGCTATCTTCGTCCAGGGTAAGACGGTAAACTACTTCCATCAGCAAGGCCTCTGATCAGGAGGTTTTGAGGAGCGTGGAACCACTTCTTAATTGCTGGTGTTCCCAGGTCCACCCTGATTCGGCGTAGTAGCACCTGTTGGGGTCCCAGCTATGGGCAAATAGTTAACCCCGAAACTGAGGTAAAAAGCATTATAAAAGTGTACAAAACAGGTTTTATTACTAGAAATACTTTTAAAAAATTATTACTAGAAATACATTTTTGAAGAAAAATAAACTATTACCAGCAATATATTTTTGGAAAATATATTACCAGCAATCTGTTTTTGAAAATAATAGTACCAGCTATACATTTTTGAGGAAAAATATTGCCAGAAATAGATTTTTGACAAAAGAAATATAACCAGGAAAACAAAAAGTTGTCGGCATTAAATAACCCATTGAGTTTGATATGCCGTAAAACAAAACAATCCAAACCAAACCTCAGCTATCTTCTGCATATGTTAACAAACAAATGATTGACGAACATCTTTGGTTCCAAGCGTTTTCATGCCTGGCCTTCATATTGTCTGATTCTACCGCTATTGCTACTGCTGCCTAACTCTGTTTTCGTTTCATCTATGGATTTCGGCGTAGTTGTGGAATCTTTTAAGGCATCGACTTGAAGGGAGACGGCTAAGAGTCTGACAAATGCATTCTGTCACTCATCATGTCGGTTTGATGCATAGAACTGCGTTTGTGAAGAAAGGATGAACTTTTGGAATTAACAATCAAGTATGAGTCATTGAATGACAGGAAATGTGTCCGTACAGCTGTCGGGCCGAAACTATTTCTAATCAGTTGAAGGTCTCGGGTTTCCCGGCTAGTGCCTCTGCATGGTGACACTTCCAAGCAAACAGAAAATCCTTGGAGATACAGAAAACTAATCACACCTGACACAGTCTTAAACTGGACGTTACGATATGAAATTCTGCAGTGTTGATAGGAATGGACATTTGTCTTTGCCTTTAACCAAAAATATAGTATTATGGCTGTTACTATTTTTAAGGTAAAATTCTCTTTAAAAAGCCTTCAAAATACGAAGATAATATATTTCCTTAAACCTGTATTGAACTGTGTACGATACACACAGTTGTTACGAGAATAAAACGTCACGGAACTAATATTTTTTATTACAATTCTGATCAGCACAAAATGTATTTGTCAAATCACGTGGTATTTATACTACCACGTCTGCGCTTGGAATGGTGAAGTTTGTATTTTTTAAAATGAAATTCTCTGTAAGAAAATACTACGTGATTTGACAAACACATTTTGAGCTAATCAGAAGTGAAATAAAAGAATATTAGCTGCAAGCTTTTGGAATAACTCGAAGAAAAATGTTGAATCTGGAAAGAAGACTTCATATCATTTAAAAAAAAAAAGAATACGTATCTTATTTTGAATGTTCGGTTGTTCTTTTATGGTCAATAGTGACAATAGCGCCAATTTTATTATATTATAACCTATTATAACCTATTATTTTATATGATAACCTATTATAACATATTATTTTATATTATAACCTATAATTTTATATTATAACCTATTATAACCTATTATTTTATATTATACCTATTATAACCTATTATTTTATATTATAACCTATTATTTTATATTATAACCTATTATAACATTATTTTATATTATAACCTATTATAACATTATTTTATATTATACCCTATTATAACCTATTATTTTACATTATAACCTATTATAACATAATATTTTATATTATAACCTATTATTTTATATTATAACCTATTATAATCTATTATTTTATATTATACCCTATTATAACCTATTATTTTATATTATAACATATTAAACATATTATTTTATATTATAACCTATTATTTTATATTGTAACCTATTACAACATATTACAATAGCTTATTATAACCTTTTATAATATATTATAACTATTTATATCATATCATAATCTATTATATGATATTATAACTTCTTAATTCAAAATTGTCACTAATTTAATCCGATAATACAGATTGTAAATAAAATTCGTTGAGAAATTCAATGTTCACTTTTATATATATATATATACATCTATATATATATATATATATATATATATATGTGTGTGTGTGTGTGTGTGTGTGTGTGTATGTGTGTATATATATATATATATATATATATATATATATATACATATATATATATATATATATATATATATATGAAGAGAGAGAGAGAAATGAAAATGCAACACATATACATATATAAATATATATAAGTAGGCATCCGTTTATCTTTAGAGATAACGGTAGTTAACTGTTTCGTCAAAATTCAGTCCGTTGCTTGGGAGAACTGTGTGACCTCTCCAGGACACGAACTTGCAATGATATAAGGAAGCCGTGCTTTGTCCAGTCTATATGCTCCCACCACGCTCGCAAGCATAAGGACATGATCCAAAGGAAAACAGGTCATTACATTTGTACCCGGCTTGGCTGCAGGAGTTTACAGAAGATTGTGTTGAAAGCCAAGTGTATTCTGGGCTCCACTATAGATATCGGTCTAGACTTATAGCCTTCTCTGTATTTGGATATGACATGACCACCAGACAGCGGAGATTTAATATCAGTGTATCCCTTCCTCTAGATGGATTGTCTCCCATGCAAATCCAGGGACGCACACAGAAACACACACATACACACACACACACACACACACACACACACACACACACACACACACATATATATATATATATATATATATATATATATATGTGTGTGTGTGTATATATATTACAATGAATCATTCATATAAAAAGCAAATTAGTAAAGTTAACGATATAAAATGGCGACATTCCTTCGCTAGTAAAATTTTAAAGTTACGTTAACTTGAATGTTATGATACTTGCTTTGTAAAATTATATACTGTATTAGGTTTTTCTTAAATACGCAAGTACTTTCGACTGTAAATTTAGACATCTTCAGGCATGGAAATTATTTTGCTTTTGGTAAAATCCGTGTAGCATACGACACGAAAAAATATAATGCGAATCGAAATATGTTTTTCTTTTCTTTTTTTTAAATGATAACGGATACAAACATTTGGAAAGTGCAGTCGCAACGCTAAGGTTGAATTTTTTTTAAAATTGTGTGCGTTATTTACTAATATGGCAATTTTAGTTGAAGGAGTTTATCAGCCAATGTGTCATGAACTAAATAGTTCAATAAGTAGAGTAATGTCTCAGTTGTTATCCCGAAAATTTGTACGTCGGTTCAGTTCTTTAAAATCAAATATGTGGTGCAGTTCAATTTATATTACAATGAATCATTCATACAAAAAGTAAATTAGTAAAGTTAACGATATAAAATGGCGAAAAGCTTTCGCTGACAAAATTTTAAAGATGTATTAGCCTACTAATCACTCGACGAATGTTATGATCCTTGTTTTATTTTTTAATTATAAGCTTAGTATAAATAAGCTTATTAAAATTTATAATTATAAATTATATATATGTGCATATATATATATATATATATATATATATATATATATATACATATAAGATCGTCCTGGGTATGACGTTAAACTGCATCCAACAGCAAGACCAGGAGGTCTTGAGGAGCGTAGATCAACTTAATTGCTGGTGTTCCCAGTTCCACCCTGACCCGGCGTGTTAACACCTATTAGGGTCCCAGCTATGGGCAAATAGTGAATTCCAAGTCTATATCCACGCCCTGGGTATGACGATAAACAACATCCGAGTCCATCGGTATGACGATAAACTACATTCGCGTCCTGGGTATGGCGATTTAACAACATCCGCGTCCTGAGTACGGCGATAAACTACATCTGCGTCTTGGGTATGGCGCTAAACTACACCCGCGTCTTGGTTATGGCGATAAACTACATCCGGGTCCTGGGTATGGCGATAAACTACGTCCATCAGAAAGGCCGTTTTTGAAAAATAAGGTTGCCGGCTATACGTTTTTGGAAAAATAATATTACCAGCTATACGTTTTTGAAAAAATAATATTGCCAGCTATACGTTTAAAAAAAGAAAAATATTACAATCTATACGTTTTTTCTTTAAATTATTACCAGCTATACGTTTTTGGAAAAATAAGTAATATATTTTTGAAAAAAAGAAAAAAAATAGAAAAATATATATTAATTAACAGCTAAACATTTTTTGAAAAAGGAAAAATATTACCAGTGACACATCTGTGAAAGAAAATCTTTACCAGAAATAGATCGAAAAAAATAGTATTACCAACAATTAAAACTTATTCATCTTTATCAATGTCTCCTTTAATCATGTCTACTTGTCTCCTATTTTCTGGCTTTAAATAACCTGCCAATGGTTGATAAGCCGTAGAAAACGAATCAATTAATGAAATCTTCATATCTATCTATCTATCTATCGACTTGGGTTATTCTTATCTTTCTATCTCAATTTCCACACGTCTATCCGCTTTTCTGTTTCAAATCTTTATCAACGTCTCCTTTAATCATATCTACCTGTCTCCTATTTTCTGGCTTTAAATAACCTGCAAAGGGTTGATAATCCGTAGAAAACGAATAAATCAATGAAATCTTCATATGTATCTATCTATATTGAAGAGTAGAAATGGAGGGTCGCATTAGATAATGGGGGGCTTCCAAAATTACCTCGCCCAGTGTTATAGAAACACCTGAGTGGAGAGGGGCCATCGGTATTTTTGTATTTGTATCTCGCTGGTATAAGAATAAAGTAATTGAGAATTACTACTACCATTGGCGTTATTGTCACTATTACAACAACTGAGACATTCAAAAAAATATACGTTGTCTTCTTAGGAGTTTTTTTTTTAAATGATACGAAGTCTTCTTATCAGGTTCAACATTTTTTCTTCCAGTGAAAGAAAATCTTTACCAGAAATAGATCGAAAAAAATAGTATTACGAACAATAAAAACTTTATCGGCATTAAATGACCCATTGAGGTTGATATGTCGTAAAACCAAAACAAACCAAACCAAACACATATAAGAATGAATAACAAAAAAAAAAGTTTTCTTTACCAAAGCGTTTTGTTCTCTGAAATACTTTATAAATGTATGTTTACATTTTAATTTATTTATTTATCTATATTGTCATTACACATATATATTTTTTCTGTCTGTATTTTTACACACACACGAATATATATATATATATATATATATATATATATATATATATATATATATATATATATATATGTGTGTGTGTGTGTGTGTGTGTGTGTGTGTGTGTGTGTGTGTGTGTGTGTGCGTGTGTGTGTGTGTGTGTGTGAAGTTAATCAGCCTGGTTTGTACTTAGATGGGCCACTGCTTTGGAATGTAATGTGTGTAAGCTTGGATGTCTCGGTGGTTTAATGGATAACGGCTCGGAATTATTAATCAGAGAGACCAATTTCAATTCCGACTGGGTTCTCTATATTCACTTACGCAAAAATACCATTGGGAAAGGTATGAATCCAACTTTTCTTCCCCTAGCTATGGGTTAATTAGTAAGATGTGCATCACTAAATCATTATTATCTCCGTACCCCCACAAAACTCTTACAATCTAAAAAGAATTGCTTGGCTTTAAATAACCTGCAAAGCGTTGATAAGCCGTAGAAAAGGAATCAAGCTAGCAATTAAAGAACATTTGCTGCCTAAACATGCAGAACACACACACACATAAACATATATATCATCTTTTCATCCTCTAGATTTGTGTATATCTGCTTAAGATGTTTGGCGCGTTTTAAGCCATATAGATAATTTATAGTTCTATGACGATTTCTAAAGTTTTGAACACTGGTACAGGTCGATTTTGGAACCATTTTATTGCACTCACTTTGAAAGTCGGGTTTTGACATGATACATACCGACACAAAATATTTATTTTCAAATTACCATTTTTTGAGAAAACTAGTTTAATGATAAAATTTAGCCTTGGAATTTCATTACGGTGATCAGTGAAAACCTCATAGCACAATCTTATAGAATTTATAATTTACTGAAGCTTTACAAATTGCATATGGATAAAATGCATGGTAGCAGCACATTATTTCTAAATCATATTAGAGCTTAATTTACTTCAAAGGGCAAGTATACTGAACAATTTGGCTATATTATGATGTAATATGTTATAATTTTAGTATGATTTTGAATAAACAATGCAAATTTAAAACATTTTGTAAAATAATTTGTGCCCATTAATATTATAATGTTGTATACAATTTTATATATGTTTTGTTTTCATTAATTATAATATAACAATGGATTTAACTAATTTTATTAATCTAGTAGACTTTTTTGCAATTTTTACAATTTTTTGCATAGTTTTTATTTATCGAATATAGTAAAAAAAAATTGCATATTTAGCTTGTGGTGATTCATATTTAGAATTCTGGTTTGAATAAATTTTCTATTCTATGCATCTTATAGCAAATATATTACCAATTATTTGTATTAATTTTTTAAATAGTAAAATTCCGAAGTTAGGTTTTAAGCAAAAACCTGCAGAAATTAGGTATTTCTGTACATTTCTTCAGACGATATTTAAAATTAAATTATCAAATATTGATACAAGGTATGTATGTCATTTTTTCTATCTGTACGAATGATATCATACCCTATCTTTCACACTAAGTGCAATGTTGATTTTCTAAAAAAACATGAAAAAACAACCTGTCCTATTTTACATTGTATCAGTGAGAGCGCTCTCGTGTATATTAAATGTGAAAGAGTTTAACACTGGTACTTTTGATTATGCTGAAATAATAAAGCTATGATCTTTAATACCGATATAGACATAATGTTTGCGATAAGTATTTCTTACAATTTACTTTCTTGAGAAGTTTATATTCGGCTGCACTATTGATTGGTAGATTGATTGATTGTTTTTTTTTACGGTTTATCGACCCTTTGCACGTTATTTAAAGCCAGGAAATATTTTTACATTGTTTCCTTTAACGTTAAGATTGGTCAGTACCTAGATGGGTGACGACTTGAGAATAGCAGCTGCTGTATACTTGGATGTGCGGGTCGTTTTATGGATAATGGCTCGGAATTTACAGTTGGCTTCGTTATATTCACTTACGCGCAAATAATCTTGAAAAAGGGATGAACCCATATCTCCCTCCTCTTGTGTTAATTAATTTCGCTAAACCATTTATTATCTCAGAAAAATGTCATCCAACTAAATCTTCATACGTAAATAAACATTCCTGATGCTTAAATTTAACCTTTGGGAAAATATCTTATATATGTGTGTGTATGTATCTATATATGCATTTACGTATATTATGGGCATGTGGCAGAGTGGTCAGAACTTTCGAATCTCACAATGGTCGATTTGTCAAGGACGTAATTTCTTGATGTTATCGATCTGGAAGAGGTGATCCCAGCATTCGACAGCTTTGGAAAGTGTCTGAAAACCATACCACTTGTGTGTGACATTGGGTAGACGAAACCCTTGGATGAGGGGTCCGTCGATGTCTGTGCCCGAACGAGGTCACAAGTCATCCCGACCGAGGGTTTGAGCGTGCTGGCATTTTTCAGATTGTTGATCACGCTAGATAACACGCTTCTCTCCCAGAAACTGTAACATCTACTGAGTAGAGTTGCAGTATAAACTACAAACAAAACACAAATACGTCTGAGCATGCGTCTGCAAGAGGGACTTGCTAGCCGCCCGAGTAGACGGGTATCCTCGAATACGAGTGGCTCGCCATCATCATCATCATCATCATCATCAATTATATATTATATATTTTCCGTCATTACTTATACATACAGGTCAGGGTCCTATCCAAAAAGACTCGAATAATCATTTTAGTGAATTAAACACTGTTGACCAGAATCTAGGACTTAACTCGGATATGATTCTTGCTAACTACTATTTTCTTCCTGGTCGAAATTCTTTGAAGGTTACCTTGATAGATAAACACCTGAAGAAGGCCGCAGTACCCAACGGTCAAAACATTATTATAAGAACAATAGTAATAACGAAATTCAGTATTGTCCTTAACCTTTTTCTATCTTACACAAATTAGGGACTTGCTAGTCGCCCTAGTAGATGGGTATCCTCGAATACGAGTGGCTGGCCATCATTATTATTATCATTATCATCATTATCATCATCATCAATTATATATTATATATTTTCCGTCATACAGGTCAGGGTCCTATCCAAAAAGACTCGAATAATTTTTGTGAATTAAACACTGTTGACCTGAATCTAGGACTTAACTCGGATATGATTCTTGCTAACTACTATTTTCTTCCTGGTCAAAATTTTTTACATTGAAGAAAACATATTGTATATTCTTGTCATGACGTGGGTGATCATGGCTCTCTGCGACATCCTATATTTTGTAGCTCTAAGAACGTTTGTCTTTTTATTATCCTTATCAGTTCCTGTCCTGTTATTCATTTTCTCAAGTTTGTTTTGTAGGTTACTCTCCGGTCTCTCTTGCCGTCAGTGCCACATCAAGTTGAAAAACCAGTTCCCGTATGATGGCCGAAGTTTACCAAGAGACGTGTTATTACCTAGCTGGGTGATCACTTGGAAATAACAGGTGCTTTAAGCTTGGACGTGAAGGAAGTTTAATGGATAATGTCTCGGAATTTCTAGTCGCAGCCGGAAGCCATTTCCCGTTGAATTCATTTTATTCACTTACATACAAATACCCTTGGGAAACGTATGAAATGAGCCCTTCACTCTCCAGCTATCAGTTAATTAGTAAGACTTGTATCACTAAGTCATTTTTATATCCTCCAAAAATGAAAATTCTTACTATCTAAAACATTTTCTGGCTTTAAATAAATTGAGAAGGGCTGATAAGCCGTAAAAAAATGAATACATCAACCAATCTTGCCTTCAAAATATTCTGAGAGTCAAATCCTCGACTAATACACAAGTATATAGGGTTTAATGAACCGTCCTATTGTATCCAGAAACCGACAAACCACGCAATGCGAAATCTCATGGATTAACTACTTTTTTAAAAATAAATTAATCTCCTTTTAAGCAAAAATAATTTCAGAAAGGAATGTGAAATCAATTAAGCAACAAAAAAAAAAAACGCTGACAGGGTTGAACATTGCGACATGTGAGTCCATTTTCAAGTTTAATTTGAGAAGTAATTATTTCGCATCTGCGTGCGTATCTATCAAACGCAACAGTCCTGATTTTGCTTCTTTACGAAAACCAATTTTATGAAGGCATCGGTATTATTGACAGTGTTTTAAAGAAAAGAAGATCAATCGATAATAGCAAAGTACAAATATTTAATATTCTGATTCATCTCTTTACATTTTTTTCCATAGAAGTTTTATTTTGTCTTTTCCATGTCCACGATTTTAATTATGAAGAGGCATGCTTCATACTCGCAAAACATGAAAGTCTAATTAAGAAAAGAAGACATCTAAGTAGCTCCCTCTATCAACGTATGCTGTAATTTATTACGTGGTTATTCTTTTAGATATCGTTTTTATTCAGCACTAGGGTGGTTATGACTTTCCAAATCTTCCTATCCTTTGTAGCTTCAGGTTCGTCCTGAGTATGACGATAAACTATATCCGGCAGCAATGCCTCTGATGAGGAGGTTTTGAGGAGCGTGAAATGACCACTTAATTGCTGTTGTTCCCCGAACCGGGGTGGTAGCACCTGTTAGGGCCCCGGCTATAGGAAATAGTTACCCACCAAGCTGGAGTCAAAACACAATGAAAGTATAAAAATAGATTTTTATAGTAAAAATACCAGCAATACATTTTCGAAAAATATATTACCAGCAATAAATTTTTAAAAAAAATAATAGCAGGAATACATTTTTGAAAAAAAAAAATTATTATCAGCAATACATATGACTCTCGACAAAAAAATCTTTACAAAAATACGTCAATGAAACTTGATATACAAACGGATTTCTTACAAAGAATACATACTCTATTCATCCAAAACTGTCCTAAAAATGTTGTCGCTATTAAATAACCCACTGATGTTGATATGCCGTAAAACAAAATAAACCAAATAAACTAAACCAGCTTCAAGCATGCATTGTTCATTGCTCCCAGTCTTTTCTCGGTTTTACAGCCATATCAGGCTGAAATACTGGTTTTCGTCCTATCACCAAATGGAATCGTCTATACATCATGCCTTGTTCGAGCGATGATAATTAACGTCACCATGCAACAACTTACCTCGTCTGGGTTTACCCTGACGTAGAAGATGACAAAGCACAAATTATATAGGTTTAACATTTCAGCAACGGTACCGCAGTGTGGCACCATCTACTATTATATACATATATTTTTATTGCATGACATTTGGCACGGCAGTGTTTATTTTATTGTTTCATGCTTTGAGAGGCTGAGAGCGATCATCGATGTCTTTTAAGAAACCTTCAAGAATAACACAGTCTTTACTTATGAACTTACAAGTAATAATATAATTCTTTTTCTTGACACCATGTAGTCAACGTGCAAATAAAATAAGTTTTAACCAACACGCAAATTACTAATTGGAGATACCAATATCAGACAAGTACAACAATTTAAATACTTGGGAAGTGTTTTAGCAGAGGACACATAGTGAGACAGTGAAATCCGAAGTCGCACTGGGAGAACGAATGATGCCTTCCAAAAGCTAAGCAAAATATTAAAAAGCAGAAAAATTCGTTAGAAACCAAGAAAAGTATAGTGAACTCTTACGCATATATGGCAGTGGATTCTGGGCAATCGCCTCACAGATGAGGAGAATTGAATCAACAGAAATCTTCTAAAGAAGGGCGCTGAAAATAACATAGACGGAACATATGAACAAAGATGAAGTTTTAGAGAAAATGAAATCAAAAAGGGCACTTTTCCTTAACACCAGAAAGTGACAGTTTAAATTTCTAGGTTACATAATGAAGAAAGCACCTTTCAAAACTTTGATATTCACAGGACAGATTTAAGGCAAATGGACAGAAGAAAACGACGCATACCATGTCTAGCAAGCTTTTGTAGATGTATGGCAGAACAGGGCTTTGGAAAGGTAACAGAAAGTTCAGATTTATTGATAGCTACAAAGAACTGGTAATTGTGGAGAGCTATAAACACCAACGTTATGAAGAGACACTCAGATAGAACATCCTCCAAATATAAAGATATTCTATTGTAAACTGTTATACTTTATCTATGAACATGATGAAATAGTCATCTATATAATAAATGCTCAGTAGCTCATTTCCTTCTTCTCTATAATAAATGCCAATATCAGTGTGTCAATGTATCACACTTTTTCAATTAAAGGGACACAACTCATTAACTTTCAATAGCACATATTACAGAAATTTTGGATTCCCAAATTTTCATTACTGCGATTGTTTTCGGCGATGTATTTTACGTGATTTTTTGCGACGAATTTTTTTGTGCGATAACAATTTTATATAACTCGCAAATAAATGTGGGAATAATCGAAATTAATTCCGAAATCTAGCAAAAGTTACCCATGAAATAAAAATAATAGTCTGTACGGAAATTAAAGACCTACGCACATCAAATTGTATTTAGAATAAATGTCGGCATAAATATAATCAATGAACTTTCAAAAGGTAAGATTAAATATTAATGCAATACTTAAATGCAGCGATCAATTTTATGTTCTTCTGTAATTTATTGTTGCCTATTGCAAAATGAAGTCTCTGCCGACAGAGGACCAGATTGCAATCAAACGAGCCAAGGCATTGAAAAGGAAGTCCCGTGCAAATGAAAACCCAGATCAAACGGTAGCCAGGAGAGATTCCAATGCTGTGAATATGCAACTAAAAGGAAATGATCGTAAAAGTTTTCCCCTTCGCCCTCTCATCGTCAGAAGGACACAGAATGCATGACTCAGTCCACATGTGCCTTAACTACTAGACAGACATACTGTGTTCGCTTGGTCAACCTTGCTTTTGTGTACAAACACCAACTACTAGTTTATGAATTCTTTTGCCTTCTTATCAATTTTGATTTGCTTTAACTATATTGTTCGCTTGCTTTCATGATTGTTGCTGTTTCATCTTTTTGACCATGTTTCTTTTCATTGCAAACTTCATTCATTCTGGTCGTGTTATCCTGGACTTTGACAATGGCTTCTAACTCATAACTTAGGGAACAAACAAGTTGAAGGTGCAATCAAGAAACCTCCTCAAACGTTAGCTTAAATGCCGCCCTATAGAGCGGCTTATATGCTAGTTAAAATATAAATCACAGGTACGTACCATTTCACGATTTCAGTAAACACCTTGGATACATCATTTGCTACTAAATCAAAAAAAAGTTTTAAAAAATCTGAATTCTTACGAATGACTCTGGAGTTCGAAAAGATATTCGGATCGCTTGAATCTCTCATGCTCTGTGTATCTCTATTCTCTCTGTCACGATTCGTTTTGTCAGCCCGCCATCAGATATTCACACCCGCGCAGAGATGAGATGGAATCAATCCAACAAAAATCTTCAAGTAAGACGAAAAAGTGATATTATCTTTCGCTCTTCATGATGAAGTAAACAAAGTAATATACACGTGTGAGGAATTTTGTTTATCTGTTCAACATCCAATAAATATTAGTACTTCTACAAATACAAGATACGAGTTTTGTAAATTTTAACCACATAAGTCCACAGCCCAGGATCTGAGTCATAAATGACGCGAGATACTTTTAAAGAAATCAAAACAAGCAGGTGAAATTGTTAAAACACTTGTGCAGTTTATATAAAACATGACGGAAAATGTAACACAAAGCACATCGGAATACTGAAAGATGCCTTCCAGAAGTTAAGTAAAGTATTTAGAGTTAGAAAAACATCGTTAGTATTAAGCAAAAAAAGTGCTGAATTGTTATGTCAAATCTAATCTAACACAGCAGTGAATGCTTCACAATATTCTACAAAATAACGAAGATATTGAAAGCTATAGATATGTAGTTTTACCAACGAATGCTAACAATATGATGAAAAGAATATGTGAGGGGGAAACTTACGGAAAATATGTGCAACAAAGAAATGAATGTATACTTACAGTCAGAATGAGAGAGTTGAGATTTGTTGGTATGAATAATAGCTAACTATCACTTTTCTGCAAATACCTTAATGTCCCATGTATAATACGCCTTCACCCATCATACGCACCCCAGAATTTGTGCTGAAAGTGTGGGAAAATGCTTCTACTCACGCATAACATGCACCACTTGTTTGGTAATCAAACTCTAAAAAAAATTGTACTTCTCCAATTTCATTACGGCCAGCGCTTCCGACTCTTATTAAAAAATATAGTTTTAAACATAGAATAATATTATTCTAATTTAGGGCTATGATAATTCTTATTTTATTTTACATCTGTCAGTATTGTAAGGTACAGCATATGATTGTATTTGACATCCTTATAGGGTTGTCAAATTGTCCTATGTTTGTGGTGAATAGTCATTTCGCAACTGAAATTGACCTATGAAAGGGCAATTTTTAAGAGATTTTTGTAGCTGTGCATAATATGCACCCTTAATTTTGCTTATTATTTTTTTAGAAAAATGCGTATTATACATGGGTAATTACGGAAACTTCATGGTAATTTCTAGGACTCGTCATGAAATGGCTAGATATAAGCGTAAGTTCTATGCTAAGAAATTCTTTTCTCGCACTTCTCGCTTGTGAAACTTTCAGCTTCTTGATTTTCGGTCAAGTTTGATCATCAAAAATGTTAATGCAATGCTAATTGTTATCTTCTGTTTTCTTAGTATGTTATTTTGTATTGTTCTCGCTCCGTAACAACGTTTCTCTTATATTCTTCAGTAAACCCTTCGTCTTAGAGGCTTTGATGCCTTGCTTGGTGTGATTTAGTTTTTGTAAAATCAATAAAGAAAAATATCCTAGAAGATATCTTAAAGGAAAGAAAATTAGCATAAATCAGCAACGACATACTTTGAGCCTTGCTGTCCTGAACAATTTTAACCCTTCTGCATGTGCTCCTGAGTCAAAATTCGCAAATACTGGAATCATTCTATAAATAAGGTGAATTTTTCGGTATAAGGACTTCTAATACAGATAGAAGCTTACTTTTATTATTTGGTTTTTTTTTTTGTTTTACTTCTTTTTCACATGGATTTAATTTCTTTTGCAGATTAAAAAAAATTTCAGAGTTTTGGCGATTACCAAAGATGTCCGACCAAGAAGCATGCTCCAGGATTGAACAGCGGTCAGTTTACAAGTTTTTGGTTGCTGAAGGGTGCAAACCAGTTGGAATTCATAGGAGAATGTCAACATGGTGCCACATGTTTCAGCCAAAAAAATGTCTACAAGTGGGCTAAATTGTTTAAAGAATGACGGAGCAGTGTTGTGGATGAAGACAGGCCTGGGAGGCCTACAAAAGTGAGGTCTCCTGAGGTGAACGAATCAGTCAATGACCACATTCAGTCTGACAGAAGGGTGACAGTGGATGACATTGCAAGGACTTTGAGCTTATCTAGTGGGACAAATGCAGGGGTCATCAGTCAGAAGGAGTCATCTTGCATCATGACAACGCAAGGCCTCACACCACAGCCCAAACGGTGAAGACCATCAACGAGCTGAGCTGACAACTGCTCTCCCTCATCCCCCTTACAGCCCAGACCTTGCTCCTTCAGACTTTCACCTGTTTGGTCCCTTGAAAGCGCTCACGAGAGGCACAAAGTTTAAAAGTGACGATAAAGTCAAAAGTGTTGTGAGCGACTGGCTGAGACATCAGTCCAAAGATTTTTACGCTGAGGGAATACGGAAGCTTGTGCACAGATGGGAAAAGTGTGGGAGACTACGTTGAAAAAAAATTTTAAAAAGTAAGCTTCTATCTGTATTAGAAGTCCTTATACCGAAAAATTCACGTTATTTATTTAATGACCCTCGTAATTGTTATGCAGTGTTTCATTTTTCTCTACCACCGGCAAAGCAGGGGTCAGGGCTCAAAGATTTAAGGAAGTTTTGACTATGGTTGATAAAGTAGGAACAAAGAGGGACATTAAATGAGACAGAATTTTCATGGAGGAAGCCATTATCACCGATCTCATTAAAAGACTTCGCACAAAACAGAAGTTATAATTAGTATCTATTAATACATGTCACATGGTTATGCAAGCCAATTTCTTTCACGATAAAATTATTAATAATACATACTGATATTTTTTCAGGATATAGCTATATGATAAAATTATTGTATGCTGTGTCCATTCAAGACGTTAGCAATCGAGGTCCTCCACGATTTACAGTTCTTGGTAAATCTTAATAAATTGTCTCTTGTTATCATTCCAAAATCTGGTTCTGCTATCTATTTATTCTAGTTCCCTAGAGAGGTCATGTGCTGTTCTCCGCTCTCTCTCTCTCTCTCTCTCTCTCTCTCTCTCTCTCTCTCAATCTATCCTGTGAGTATCAAATTTTCAAAGCCTTCTTTCCTCATTATATACCCTAGAAAATTCACTTGTTATTTTCTGATGTTAAGTGTCCTTTTTTCGTTCCATTTTCTCTAATACTTGACAACATTATATTTAAGATAATTTTTTCCAGTTTTTATAATATTTCTAAGAGAAGTGATCGCGGTTCCAATATTAAAACCAAACCCTAAACTTTTTCCCTGATCTGTTAGATCATCAGGATACTATGCCATTAAATTCCCCTTCATGATATCAATTAGAGCAATGGGCGTTACTTTGTGCCAACGTCATCTCCAAATAACATGTGACAGGTTGCACTGCATTGCATTAACAATGAGAACGATCCCTGACCCAACCTATTTTATAAAGTTAAAGCATTCCAATTGTCCTGCTATTGAATCCATGGATGTGGGGAAAATAAATCATCATCTTTTTCTATGTACCATGTCTCTTAAGAATATAGGTGATCATGGCTCTCCACAATTTTCTGTTCTTTATAGCTCTTAAGACAATTTTGTATATTTGTTATCTCTCCTAAATCTAGTTCCGACATCAATTTACTCAAGATTGTTTGGTGTGTTATGTGATTTCAATCTGTCCTGTGAATATCAAATTTTCTTTCCCCATTATGCTCTATAGAAGTTTCAACTATCTCTTCTTGATTTTAAGTATAAGTGTCCATTTTGTTTCCATTTTCTCGAAAACTTTCTCATTGCTCACATGTTTGGTCCATGGTATTCCCCACATCATTCTTCAGAATCACGTTTCCGTTGCTTCAAGTCTTCATCTGTAAGCAGATTGTCGTATAGGAAACTGATATTACATAACTCTTCATTACTTGTTTCTTTGTTTCTACGATGTCAACATCAGCGGCTTACGGCCATGACACTTGATATATCGATTCCCGGACGATCCCCGAAGTTAAGCAACATCCAACCTGATCAGTACCTAGTACTTTGTGACCGGTTGGGAATAGTAGGTCTAAGCTTGAATGTGCAGGTGGTGTAATGAATAATGGCTCGGAATAGTTAATTGGAGAGCCGAGTTCAACTTCCAGTCTGCTTCGTTATATTCTCTTATGTGCAAATATCCTTGGGTGTGAAATTATGATTCAAATCTACCCTTAATTACTGAAACTTGTATCACTCAACCTTTATTACCCTCCCACCCCCGCCAGATCATTCCAATCTAAAATTATTTTCTGGCTTTCAATAAACTGCAAAGTGTTGTAAGCTTAGAATATGCGGGTAGTGTATCGCAGGAGCCGGCAACCTAGGGAACGCCGCAAATGACATCACGAAGTCCGAACCAGTAACTACTACAACGCAAAGAAGATATTTAGCTGTTTCAATTTCAATATATACTGAAGTATATCTACTATATATTCCCATATAAAGTATATTGTAGAACAAGTATATTGACCTTGACTTGTATATAAATCTGTATGCTGTTGGCACACTGAATACTTTTAAATACTAAGCCGGCATATAGTGAGCAAAAGGTTGCCGACCCCTGGTGTAATGGATATTAAACTATTAAGAAATGTTCCTATTTCTATTTTGTACAAATTAAGTTTTTTAAAAAACTGTTTTACTTTGAACAACACATTTTTATGTTCGTGTCATGATGTTGGTGGCCATGATTCTCTGCGACATCCTATATTTTGTAGCTCTAAGTACGTTTGTCTTCTTACTATCCTTATCAGTTCCTGTCCTCTTATTCATTTACACAAGTTTGTTTACGTAGGTTAGTCTCCGTTCTTTCTGTCCCTCTTACCTCGTTCGTTTATGGCCACATCAAGTTGAAACACGTGTTATTACCTAGCTGGGTGATCGCTTGGGTATAAAAGGTGCTGTAAGCTTGGATGTGAAGTTCGTGTAATGGATAATGTTTCGGAATTGCTAGTCGCCTAACCGAGTTCCTATTCCCGTTGGATTCATTATATTCACTTACACGCAAATACCAATGGGAAACATATGAAGCCACATCCTCTCCTCCAAGATATGGGTTAATTATTAAGACTGTTATCATTCAATCATTATTATCTCCACGTCCTACAAAAACTTCTTACACTCTAAATAACTTTTCTGGCTTTAAATAACTTGAAAAGGGTTCATAAGCCGGAGAAAACGAATAAATAAAAATCAGCTTCCTTTTTTATCACGTAACGCGTGTATTGCAGTGTGATATAGAGAGAGTCTGGGAAACATAAAGACGCATACACACACACGTATATTTTTTTTAATTGAAAATGGAGTAGATCTGAGTAGCGAAAATAGATCAGAGCATTTTGTTTACTGATGGGAAATCTGATCTAGGGCAGAAGTTGTACCCAATGGAATCTGGGTCATTAGAAGACAATGAAATGGTCGAAATATTTTGTATCGGTTAAAAATTGAAATAGAGCTTAGGAAGCTATAAGGAACTTTTGAATTCACATGATTTTAGTTGAAACTGACTGAACCTCGTGATAATCCCGTGCGAAGTAGTAGGGCCAAGGGTCGGTTATGACCAGCCGGGTTTTTCTATATAAACGCGTAGTTATGCTGAGAAAGTGAGAGCCGAGATAAAATCCTTGACAAGACTGGAGAAGAAAATTAGCCCGAGCAAGAGTTGGGCTAGAGACAGTGGAGAATCGAGTTGGAGACTCGAGGAGGAGAGGATGTGATGTCAGAGATGGAGCGAAGCGTCCGCTAACATGTACTGTTGATACCGCTGCTTCTGCTACCACGAATATTACTACTACTGCTACTACTGCTGAGGAGGAACGCCACTATATACTTTAAGCCCCGCACAGAAATCTTATTCCCCCATCGCAAGAGTCGTATATCGTTCTGAGACGATTAAATAACAAGTTAATCACAATAAACTTTCTCTCTGTCTATAACCCAGTGTATGATTTTTTACGTCAAATACTTTTCTTGTAACCCGTTTCTTTTCTAGACTATTCTTTTCTGCTATATAAAAGACATTAATAATTCAACCATTGAATAGTTGCTTGTCCGGCTTTCTGCAGATATTAATTTTTGTTTTGCTGCATTCTAAATTTCTTAGCACAGACTCTCCAGCCATGTCTACATCTTCAGCCGATCGTGAATGGATGAACATCACTTCTGCTCTCTGGATCAGACCAATCACAACGTGGGCAGGAAGCAGGATTAAACCAGTGGGCCAGTCGAATGATCTACGGATGCTCAGAGGACCTACGGCCATTCCCTTAAGTTCGGTTAGGACCAAGTAGACACCTCAACCCAGAGAGTAAGACGTCGGAGGTTGAGGGGCTGGGGCGAAAGTGTTAGATATCACAGAAGAAATGGTGTTTCTTGAGCAAGATAGCGCCAACAGGCCGGGTTTTTTTTTCGTCTCATAGACATCATTATAGAACTCGGTCTGTCCTGCTATTTACCCATACCTGTGGGAGAAGTGGCTTCATACCTTTCCGAAGGGTATTAGCACGTAAGTGAAAGTAATGGATACGAGTGGAATTCGAACTCGTTTCAATCCATGCCGCTATCCATTACTCTAGTGTGCCTCCTCATCAGATTATAATATTCGCCAGATATTTTAGAGATTAGAGTTAATTTTTACACCTTGAAAGATGCGCATACCATTATGGTTTGGTTTATTTGCTTAATGGAATATCAACTCCTTATGGTCATTTAATGCCGAAATCTTATTTTCTTGTGAACTCTTGTAATTTTATTTTTTCAACAATTATATTACTGGTAATTTTTTATTTACTTTTTACTATGAAAATGTATTGCTGGTAATTTTTCTAATGTTTTTGTTATATTTTCATATTTTGACAGCCGTTTGGGAGTTTGCTATTTGACCATAGTTGAGACGCTGACAGAGGCTAACAACTTGGGGACAACAGCAATTAAGAGGTGTTTTCATGCTCCTCCAAACCTACCGATCGGAGATCTTGCTATCGGATGTAGTGTATCGTCATACCCAGGATGAATATTATTATAAAGTATCATAATCTTAATCATATTTTCACTGATAAATGTTTAATTTCTATTATATAAAGAGTAAGAGTGATTTTAAGAAATAGGTATCCTAAATCGAGAAAATAGTGAAACATTATGGCGTAATAAAAATATTAAAATTGCACAATAAATGTGAACATAGAAAATTGAAAAGTATTGAATATATTAAAATTGAACATAAAAATTGAAAAGTATTGAAAATATTAAAAAATAAGGATATTGAATATGTATTTAAAAAAATAAGGATAATAACAGACTTCGGAATGCCACAATAGTTGTTTTCATTTAATTTAACGATTACCGAGCAAGAAAAGTGGTTTAATCAGCAAAGAATACATGAAGAACCAGGTATTGTAGAATGCATACACAAAAGAAAAAGAAGCGAAATATTCAATCAGTTATGTTCCATGCGCGATACGCGATCCTGCATCTTTCGATACATGACTGAAGAGGCAGATTGTTTCCCGCAGTAGGTCGCCATTTCTTTCTGCGGTAAACCAGTTGCCATCGAAGACTATAGAACCCTGTCTGTCCTGCTGGGGGGGGGGGTAGAAGTAGATTCATACTTTTTTTCCCAAGGGTATTAGCACGTAAGTGTATGTAATGAATTCGACTGTAATTCGAAGTCGGTTTTCGGATTCATTAATCCGAGCCGCTATCCATTACTCCATCGTGCCTCCTCACGAAATATTACGAATATATAAAAGAATTATGAATTCGTTTCATCCACCACCATTTAATTAACCACCTCAGATAGAAAATGTCAAAGTATATAGCTACATAAAGGTTGGGCTACTAACTGAATCTTTCATGAAAGTAGTTATCCAATAAAACGAAGAAGACAAGTATAGGAACGTGAAGTAATGATTTGTATTCTATTAGACACAGTAGAATTGTAGGTCTCTTCTGATGATATCCTCATGATTAATGCAGAGAATTGAATATTCTTAAACCATACAATTTTTAGTATTAGGGGGTCACAACGAAAATGCTTTATGCTAAAGAGTACAGTCCTGCAAAACAATGGTCCATCACATGACCAGTTTATGATTCCCAAGAAACGAAAATATTTGAAAAATCGCCAAATACCTTCGTAGATATTGATCCAAAATAGTACTGAATGAAAGTCAAAACCCATTTTTCATCACTTGTAAGAATGCGATGCGAAAATGAAGGGCTGACATTGCTGGTTATACTACTGCTACGTTGCGTTTTCACCAAATCTATGCTGCTTTCACGCGGATCCATTTCAATGGTCTGTATCACGAGTTCTTCATAAAGAGTTGGTCGTCTTTCCAGAACGAGGCATGTCGTCCTTTTTAAACCTCAGCTGACATGCACGAGCCTTTACTGCATCCGTATACATTACATGTTTTTTTCCCCAAAACCACTATGCTATTCTTTTAGAATTCATACACAAAGCAATAACGAATATATTGATTTTTTTTTAAGATATAATTCTCCGGGGGTTATATTCTGAAATTCACATGCAAAACAATGAGGATAAAAGAGATGTTAAATTAATTTTCAGTGCAGTTTCCTACTGTTCAACCTTGGTTCGGCCTTGGTTGGTTGATTCATACGTAATTACTTTCTGAATATACTGACAATATTCACAGAAACTTGGATACAAGCATGCAAGAAAATTGTGTGTAGAGCTAATATTTCCTACAAGAATTGGAAGAGTAATATACATTCTAATCTAGACAGATCATCCGATCAAACGATGGATTCTTAGAGCATATATTGACGACAATAAAAGGAGAATCAGTTACATCGAAGGCGTAAAACTTTACGTAGATTGCAGTTGGGTTGAAATTGAAGAAGACTTTCAAAACTGATAAATCAAGATTGAGAGTGGAAAACAATGTGAAATGTAAATGAAAAACATATTCATAAGCTGCATAAAGTTAATAGCTACGGAGCAAAAGCGGCTTGACAAATGAGTAATTACACAATGGAGATAATTAAGATTCAATCTCCAGCCAGTACCTTTCTCATCAGGTGGGGTTAGCCGTTGGTGCATCAGTCAGCGGAAAAGAAAATTATGAGGTGGCTGAGATTATATTCTTCCTGGCCCTTGAATATATAGGACTCCCACTTTAAGCTCATTCATATTCATTCATATACTATATATATATATATATATATATATATATATATATATATATATATATATATATATGTATATATATATATATATGTGTGTGTGTGTGTGTGTGTGTGTGTGTGTGTGTGTATAAACATTATATAAATACATACATACAACAACTAGTTACTTCGTTTTAATAAATTCATTTCGTTTTTGCCTTGAAAAAGTCCATATTGGACGAAACGCGTCGGCTAATATTACAGTTTTCCTATTGTCATTTACATTTATAAATGTATTTCTTGTCGACAGTTAATATATTTCAGCCTTGAAAATGTCTAAATATACAGCCGAAAGCGCTCGGATAAAAAGAATAACTGGACAGGTTTTATATATTTTATCATCCGAAAAGAAAAAAAATAATACATGAAATGAGAAATTGTATAAGAAACTAAATCAAAGCACCCTGTCTGTCGTATTCAATTAAATGTGCACACACACACATATATATATTTAAAGACATTTATAATATGTTTAACGTTCTTTTTATAGATACAATTATTTAAGCAAATGCTCTGTTTTATAATAAACAGTATTAAATAACATTTACCGGCCTGAATGTCCGAGAAATTTTCATAGAAAATCGAACCTGTATCCTATACGGAACCATCATTTCGCGTGATGTGCCTTAACCGTTCGGCCACGAAGAAACGTCTGGTTAGCAAGGTCGATTTTACTATCTTTTTGCTAAGGCAACACCACGCTTGTTAAGGCACACCACGCGAAATGATGGTTCCGTATAGGATACAGGTTCGATTCCTGTCGGAGAATGAAAATTTCTCGGACATTCAGGCCGGTAAATGTTATTTAATACTGTTTATTATAAAACAGAGCATTTGCTTAAATACTTGAATCTATAAAAAAAACGTTAAACATATTATAAATGTCTTTAAATAAATTGTCGGACTATGTCCAATTCAAATATATATATATATATATATATATATATATATATATATACATATATATATATATATATATACATATATATATATATATATATACATATATATATATATATATATACATATATATATATATATATATATATATACATATATATATATATATATATATATATATACATATATATATATATATATATACATATATATATATATATATATATACATATATATATATATATATATATATATACATATATATATATATATATATACATATATATATATATACATATATATATATATATACATACATATATATATATACATATATATATATATATATATATATATATATTATATATATATATATATATATATATTATATATATATATATATATATATTATATATATATATTATATATTATATATATATATATATATATATATATATTATATATATATATATGAATAAGATTAAGGTGGGATAAAATATAGTTTTCAGGTATACTGAGTTTGAATTAAATTGGAGGAAAAAGTTGATTTTATCGATTTTTGATCGGGCTTATCGATTATTGATTTTTTTTTAAATATCGATTTTTTACCCTAAGAACCTATGTCTTACATTCTACAATGTATGTTCCAAGTCTGGCCAAAATAGGTTGGATGGATCTCAAGTGAAAAGGTATTACATAGACAGACACAAACACACACACGCAGATCCTGTTTTATATATATAGATTATGTTTTGATAGAGTTTTGACTATCAAAATAAGTTATAGATGTTGCTCTGGTCTCTATTTCTGGTGCAATTCCACTGTCATCTCTAATAAGTTAATTACTAATTTTCATTTTTATTATATGATTTCTCAAACTGTTTTTTAGATAACGGTCGGATTCATTCACACCTCGTCTTTTTGGCAAAGCTAGAAAGACGAATCTATTTAGATTATCCAGTTATAATTCTTTTGACACTGCCACAATTCTAATTCTGTTCCTATTATTTCTAATGCTTTGCTCCTGTTCTTCTTGGCCATTGCTGTTCTTAAGATTTTATTAGCGCGAAATATACCATGTTTTAAGCATTTCACAGATATACCCGGTCCCTTTTACTGTGTCTTTTCTTTTACCGATACAATCTTTCTTTCGTTATGTTTTACGCATTCTAGAGAAGTGTGTATATTCTATTCTGCAATTCATTTGGTTTATCTTATGTACAACAGCTGCGTCTATTTTACAAGTTTTCAATCTCTGCGTATTTTCTTTTTATTCACGACTTTTCTGCTTGCTTCCATTTATCTCATAGGTTCTCGTGTCCTCTTATATCTCCCTGCCATTGTGAGGGTCTTATCGGCTTCTTTGCCTTCATTAAGTCGAGAATTTCATTGTTATTCACTTTTCCCTTTACCGTCTTTCATTACTATAACCTCCTTTTTCTGCAGTCTCTCATGCCCCTTAATGTTATCCACTTCATATATCTGACGCGTTCCGAAGATCCATACGTATTCGTAACTATATTTGCAAATGCCAGTTTCCAAACAGAATATCTGTGTATTTTTAAATTCGTGTATTTAAATAACCAATTCCTTAAGAATTATATTTATTCATTTTCCAAGACATGACCATGAACGTTCTTAGATTAATAGTTTCTTATAAATATTAAAAGCAGAAATTACCCAACGTTGTTCAGGAACTAATTTTGTTTAAATGAAAACAAATATTTTATACCTGACTCCTCATGTTATCCGCTACGTTTTTAAGAGGTAGATCAGGCCGGAAATGAAGTACTACTGCCATATTTGGGCGGAAGCTGCCGGGTCCTCACTTTTCAGGCTTGATAGAGTTCAAAATCGTCTTCGAGTCCTTGAAGGAGAAGAATTATTTCCTACCCTCCAACCTCTCTCTCTCACAGGCGGAATGTGGCGAGTCTCTCACATTTCTATCCCTACTTCCATGGATAGTGCTCACACGAACTACATTCCTTGGTTCCGTCAGGTCTAACCTCTAGAGCTAGGACCCTCCATGCCACTTACATAACAGCAAAGCACCCACATTCCCTCCATATTCCATCAGCATGAAGTAAGTTCCACTCAAACAGCTTTTTACTGCAAGCCACTGCCCTGTGGAACAGACAACCTAGAGGATGTTTCCTCGATCACTACAATCTTAACCAGTTCAAGTCTAGAGTTCACCGTTATCTTCTCCATCTATCCACATAATTTACCCTGAACGTAACACTCTATCTCGAGTTGCACTCGGGCCTTTTACAGAATGAACCTTACTGTAAAAAAATTTTCACAGATTATTAAAATGAATAACAGAAGTAATTACTCATAAATTTACTCCCATAAGTTGATTTACTTCGATTCTCGTTATATTGCGTGACACGAAATAAATAAATACACAACGGTAATTATTATATAATGTTGATTATCATATATCTTTATCTATTTGTACTTGTTTGATTCTGTTATATTTTGCCAAAAATCTGACAAAGTAACTCAGTGATATTTTAAACGCGTGTTTGCTTTAGAAAATATGCTGTTCATAAGAGTGCAATATTTATTTACGTTTCGTGAGCATAGTTTGCATCAGGATCCGCTTTACTTGTTTCCATTCTCTTCCTGATAACGCCAAACCCACCACTGATGGCAGGCACAATCTTCCTCTAACTGATACGAAATCATTAAAGACGATCTTCTGAACCAAATAATTGATCATCTGTTTTTAAGCGATTAGCATCGTCTGGGAGAGCAATACGAATGAGAACGCATGCGCTTCTATTTTATTGCGATTAAGTAGTACACGTGGTCGATTGACTACTTCTCTTTCTTTTTCTTATTCCTCTGAACGTCCTCCTCCTTCTGCTTTTCCTCCGCCATCCCTTTCTTCTTATTATTCGTCTCCTCTTCTCCCCCCTTCTTCTGCTTCTTGCCCTCCTCTTCATCTACCATCTGCTTTTCATCCTCCTCCTTCTTCTGATTCTTTTACTCCTCTTCCTCCTCTATTTTCTTCTTCTTCTTCTTCTTCTTCTTCTTCTCCTTCTTCTTCTTCTTCTTCTTCTTCTTCTTCTTCTTCTTCGACCCCATCTTCTCATCCTCCTCATGTTTATTCTTCTTTTTCTTGTCCTCCACCTTCTTTTTCTTCTTCTATTTGCAATTATTGTCCTCGTCCTCATCCTCGCCCTTCTTCTTTTTCTTCTTCTTGTCTTCATTCCTCTTTTTCTTTTTCATTTTATTTGCACATTCTTCTTCTTCTTCTTCTTCTTCTTCTTCTTCTTCTTCTTCTTCTTCTTCTTCTTCTTCATCTTCTTCTTCTTCTTCTTGTCCTCTTTATATTTCTTCTTCATTTTCATCTTGTTTGCACCTTCTCATTATTCTTATTCTTCGAGAAAAAATGCAAAAGTTTTTCTCTTACTCTGTTCGTATTTATTTGTGTTAGCTTAACACAGATAATATTTGGAGGTGAATCAAAGAAAAGAATTGTGGAACACTCTACAAAACATTTCAAGATATTTCGAGATGTTTCTATCAAATTTGTCAATCAGATAAAATTTTATTTATTTATTTTTTATTTTTTGTTCGCTTATTCAATTTTAACTTTATAGATTCTTAGCTTGATGTTCCAAAACTCTTTCTGCCGCATTTTAAATTTAAACTTTTTCTGGATCAAAATCACGATTCCTTCATTTTCTCATGCACTCAATTACCTTTCTCCTCCGAGAAAACAGAAATTTATTTCCGCATTTCTCTTTAGTGAGATTTGTGTTTGCTTTGTTTTTTCGATTTTTTTGTCTCATATTTCATGCAGACTTGAAATTAAATTTCAAGGATTCACCTAAATAAAAGGAAATGAAAACATCTTTGCCTAAGTCTCGGCCAGAATATATCCTAGTTTCTCTGTCAGGATTCTGCGACCAAAATTCAACACTGTTTATTTTTTCTTTCCTTCTTCTTGTGTTTAGGGTTTTAGTGAAGAGATTGTAGAGAAAAAAAAATCATTATCTTTTTGTAAAATATGGTTGAACTTTAATAAAAATTATTTTTCAGAAATTCCGAAGATATAAATTTCTTACTTCCGTTCAACTTCAGGACATTTTCTTCAAACAATTAAAAAAACTTTAAATTGATATGCCCAAAATATGAATAATTTCTTTCTGTTTAGAAACTTCATACTGAAAAAAAAACGATATACGTAGATATATTTTTTTTAATTAATCCACCCTTACCTATAATGCCACTAAAACGGAAGGAAAAGACTGGAAGTGAAAGAGAATGAAAAGTATTTAGAGTGAACCGGAAGCCCAATCCTAAATTGGAATTTATTAAATTTAGCTCATCACAGGTAAAATTTAAATGTGCGAACAGCAAGCCTTTCTTAAAACTAGGGTTTTACAATTTTGGACTTTAATGTCACTTAAATATATCCATATTCGCGAATTGGAAATACGATACTAATTCAAGGACAATGATACCTAAACAAACATTTAGAAATATATTGCTGTGGTAACGGGGCTTTCGTACGCAGTGTGAAGCTACTTCTTCCAGATAAACTTTGAACTATGGCACACATGGACACTAAGTTATAACGTTCTCGCTCGCTTTCCTTGTTTACAGAAGTGTTTGAAAATAAAGTGTATAAATTGTGATCGTCTCACAACATCTCCGAGGTTCCATCAGTGAACATGACTTATGCAGCAGTTTTTACCCAAGTCCAATATGTTTCAATATTCTTCAAATTTCGCCACTAACAACGTTTTCCTCTTTCCAAAGATCAAATCACGCTTGAAAAGAACAAGATTTCAAGACCTCGATGAAAATCAATGCGAATACGACGAGGCAGCTGGTCGTTATCTCAAAAACCGAGTAAGCAATGTTTCCATCAATGGGAAACACGTTGGATATAATGTATGTCATCAGAAGAGGACTAATTAAAAGGAGATTAAATACGGAATTGATAGGTGTTGTTGTTTTATTTTTGTGGGGTAAGGTCCTATAAATTTTTTATCAGCTTTTGTATATATATATATATATATATATATATATATATATATATATATATATATATATATATATATATATATATATATACTACAATAAATAATTTATGCAAAAAGTAAATTAATAAAGTTAATGATATAAAATGGCGACATCCCTTCGTTCACGAAATTTTAAAGATGCATTATTTTGTTTTTGTTAAAATTCAGTTAGCATTATATTTTTCTTCTCAGAATCTACCTGAATTGTGCCAAAAGCAAAATAATTTCCATGCCTGAAGATGACTGAATGCACACTCGAAAGTACTTGCGTATTTTAGAAAGAGATTATACAGCTCATATTTAAAACAAAACAAGGATAATAACATTCATCGAGTGGTTAGTAGGTTAATGCATCTTTAAAATTTCGCAATTTTATATCATTAATGTTACTAATTTACTTTTTGTATTGAACTACACCACATATTTGATATATATATATATATATATATATATATATAAATTGAAC
>OZ038489.1:99794378-99809378 GCA_964036315.1 Acanthosepion esculentum | reverse complement strand
GATTTAACATACATTTTCCGACTCCGGCTGCATAGTATCCTGCCATACGTAATTCAGCAACGCGCGCAACTCCAACTTTGCCGGAGAGAAAATTCAGCAAACAGATATTATAAGTCCAACTCACAAAGTTATTTGTATAAACCGCTCATGCATACATGCCTACCCTCAAAAGTATACCATTTACAAACTATTCTTTTGGAGAAATTATTCGCTTTCTTTCTTCTAAGATTTTATTCGTTTTCGCCGAATTGTTTATTTGTTAAACCTGTTTAATTCTTTCTCCGTTGATATCATCAAAAAGAACCAAACTCACTTTATTCATTTCACCTTTTCTTTCTCTATGCTAGATGTCTCTCTCTCTCTCTCTCTCTCTCTTTCTGTTTCTCTTTCTCTCTATCTTTCTCTCTCTCTTTCTCTCTGTCTCACTCTTTCTCTCTATCTTTCTCTCTCTCTTTCTTTCTCTCTCTCTTTCTCTCTCTTTCTCTCTTTCTCTATCTTTCTTTCTTTCTCTCTTTATCTCTCTCTCTTTCTCTCTCTCTTTCTCTTTCTCTCTCTTTCTCTCTCTCTTTCTCTTTCTCTCTCTCTTTCTCTCTCTCTTTCTCTCTCTTTCTCTCTCTCTTTTTCTCTCTCTCTTTCTCTCTCTCTCTCTCTCTCTGCGCAGCCTAAATTTTGCATAATATTTCTTGATAGCATTTAGATCAAAAGAGCTAATCTCTAACATAGCAGCAAAAAGCTTTTTCTTGCGATTCTTAAAGTAGCGACGATAGTAGCTTATGGGTAAAAGTTACTTTGGACCGGCACCTGGCCACAACAAAACCAGATATTTTAATGGCCATCGCCAACTTCAAGAACCGCACATTAATTATCTCTTCGGTATTTAAACATTTTTATTGTTAATCGAGAAAGTAAAGAAAAATGTTTTATACTGTTATGTCATGTCTACCCATGTATATGGCGGTGAAAACTGGAAACTTCTATTACAAACGGAAAAAAAGACATTGATGCAACCGGAATGTAGCAATGTCAGAAAGTTATAAAATACCAAGAAATAAGCCAGCGACAAAAGAAAAATCTCTGAAGAGAACCAGGAACATAAATGGTTGATAAGAATTAGAAAGAAAACAGCTGAAATATTTGTAGCAGTTAATGAGGAAAGAATGGTTGCATAATTTAAATCTCAAACGACATCGAAAACAATAGACGCGAAGGAAAACATAAATCTTCTTGATGAGTTTTGTGCATATGGATGGCAAAATATTTACCACACAGTAAAAGAGATATTTTAAAGTGGACGATAGTATTGCAGTGAACAACACAGACGAAGAAATCGCAGAGACCTATTATCATCTATATTCTGAAGAATCACGACGCATAGAGCGTGCTATATACCGTACCTATGGGCACTTGTGTACGTGGGGGCAATATGCTGCCTAAGCCAGCAGAGTGAGAGTCTCGTCCGGGGAGGTAGACAGATACCCGATCCCGTGTATGCGGGATCTACGGGCAATTCTTACCCGAGCCCATGGGGTTGGATTTCTCCATATTAAATTTGGCCTTGTGCCTCATCATGTGGTGGCGGGTAAATATCGTAATATGCTCTCTACATAGTCCACCACTAACAGTGGTTTACCTACTTGACGCCGCTGGCGAGTGTTGTATTTTATTAATGTGTTAAAGATTACTATTTAATTTCCATTATCCATTTTGGCTATTCCTCAATCAGCAACCTTATTCTAGGTTACAACGCAGATTGTTCTTTGGATTTTATCAAGAATCTCTCAATATATAGCACGCGCACCTACCCAAATGTAGAACAATATTCAAAGCTCGTTGGAATGAGAGACTGATAAATAAGTAATATAGATTCTTTAGACAAATGTATAACGACATGTTTATATGAATAAGAATACCAGCCTTGATTGAACTCATCCTATTTTATTATTTTTTCTAAAACGTCATCGTTGCTTACATGTTGCTAAATACAGTATCAATGAGCATTAATGGGCATGTCCCAATCCTTATAAATATATTGGACACTATTATAAGTGGTGGTAATATGCTGTCTAAGTAGTCCACCACTAAGAGTGGTTTACCTACTTGACGCCGCTGGCGAGTATTGTATTATGTTGATGTTATAAAGGATACCATTTCATTTTTTTCCTAGGTTACAAAAGAGAGACACAGACAAACAGACACAGGCGCTTATTGCAGAGTACCTTTGATGGTGAGTTAACCCTCCAGATACCCAGGTGGGTTTATGGAGCAATTATGAGAGTTGCTGCTGTGGTTTCCGTAACATGATTACTTTTTTAACGTGGTAGAGTTGCTAGCCCCATCTACAATCGGTTTTGGATCTAGAGTGGTCCTTCTCTTAGACCGGCTGCCAGCCAAATCTCGAGAACCCAGTTTAGAGAGAAGAGATGTATTGGCTAAAATTTACAACTCAACGAATCAATCCCACTTTCGTCCTCGGAGACTGTTCGTTTCATGACTGTACGATATTTTTATTATTATTATTATTATTATTATTATTATTATTATTATTATTATTATTTCCTTTGTTTTGTGGTGTATAACCATTTCTTTTCGGGTCCCGACCATAAACCTAATGTTAGAAATAGTATCATGGCCTTTTCCACAAAGCAGTTTTGAAAATAAATCGCATATATTTTATACAGATAAAGCTTTTCGTAAGGTGTGGCCTGTACTTGTGAATATAATTTTTTTTCTATTTTTTGTCAGTTATCTTCCCCAAAATAGTAACTTCTTCTTTTTCATATTCTTCTTCTTCTTATTATTATTATTAATAGTAGTAGTAGTAGTAGTAGTAGTAGTAGTAGTAGTAGTAGTAGTAGTAGTAGTAGTATGGCTGTTGCTTTATTTCCTTTGGTTTCTGGTGTATAACCATTTCTTTCCTTGTCCCGAAATAGAATCATGACATTTTCCACTGAGCAGTTTTGAAGAAAAAAAATCATACATAGATAATGTCCTTCGTAAGGTGTGGCCTGTACTTGTGAGTACAATTTTTTTCTGTTTCTTGTCAGTACGAATAATATTCTTCCGCAAAAATGTAACTTCTTCTTCTTATTCTTCTTCTTCTTCTTCTTCTTCTTCTTATTATTATTATTATTATTATTATTATTATTATTATTATTTCCTTTGATTTCTGGTGTATAACCATTTCTTTCCGGTTCCCGACCAGAGACCTAATGTTAGAAATACTATCATGGCCTTTTCCACAAAGCAGTTTTGAAAAAATAAATCACATATATTTTACATAGATAAAGCCCTTCGCAAAAAAAGAAAAAGTGTTTGATCAGGAATGAAAAGTATTCATTTAGAAGAAAATGCAATGAGAATGCGCTAATCTAACAATTCACTAAAATATAACCAAAACTAGGGTTATACATAATATCACCGAGCAACGCAAATGCAATAGTAGCACAATGTGGGATAGCATCTAATAGAGAGAGAAAAAATATATATGTATATCGTGTGTATAACATCAGACACTTTCTGATCTCTGTTTGTCTGAAAAAGTATTTTAATTCATTGCCCCGCTTACCATCAACAATCCCAATGCATTTTCTTGGCGCACAGTGATTTTTCTTTCATTCAGATGCAGCCGAGACCAACACGCGTCGTTTCAAAGCTTTCCTTACTTACCTCATCACCATGCCACTCTCTCACTATATATATATATATATATATATATATATATATATATATATATGCCTTATGCAGTGTTACATTAGAACATGCACCGTGATTACCCACCTGATGAGACGTCTAAAAAAAGTTTTTCCCCTATTTGACGTTGAAACAAAAATGTACAATTTTGTAGTGGATGTGTGCATGTTCTAATGTAACATCGCGTGAGATAAATAAATATTTACGGTTCTACTTTATGTATTGAGCACTATTTTTAAATTAATGTTTTGAACGCTGTAATTCTACTGTTCATTCTCCTAGAATTTGATATATATATATATATATATATATATATATATATATATATATATATATATATATAATTATTTATTTGAATATTACAACATAAATATGTTATAAAATCACGACAAAAATAGCCATTTTGTTTCAACACTTCTGGTGTCTTGTCAAGTGATGATATAGAATATAGAATAAATGATTTTAAAAGTTTCAAATTAATTAACGATCCTTAGCTAGGAGTAAACGCTGTTACATAAGCTAGAATGACCAATCAAAATACAAGTATAGGATGATTCGAAAATTTGACAACTAAGCAAGGTTATCATAGATATTAAAAGATTTATAAAATTTGAAATTAAAATTAAACTTATGAAAATATATATTAAACTTATTAAAATATATACCAATCCTAAAATTGGGTATATATATATATATATATATATATATATATATATATATATATATATATATATATATATATATAATGAAATGTATTAAGTCTGATAATTATTTAATATATTTTCTGTTTATACGTACATTTTTATAGATAGAATTTATTTAAGTAAATACTCTGTTTTTTAAGTAAACTGTGTTAATTACATTTACCGACCTGAACATTCGAGGAATTTTGTAGAAAATATGCGTTCTTCGACTGGAATTGAGCCTCTATTCCTATACTATAGGGAAACCGTCATTTGATCTGATGTGCTGTACCATTTAGCTACAGAGAGGCGTCTGATTAGCAAAGTCCAAATTACTGTTTATAAATACACAATCATCGACGATTTTTCTCGATCGATAATATCTGCTAACGAAACAGTATTAATTACGTTCAAATGACGTTCGACATTTACCATTAGGAAATAAAATGATATAGAATCATCGAAATCGTAAGCACTCTGTACTCTAGGTAATCTGAAACAAAAAACGAAAGTAAAAATAAGAATTTACTTTTGTTACTTACAAATATTTCCCCCAAAATGTTTCTTGTTAAGATTAATCACAAAACCGATTAAGTTCAGCCGGAATAGAAACCTACTCTCATCGACACCATTATACCAAAGAGCGAATATTTTTTCTAAACATAAATTTCGAAAACCCTTTAACCTGATGTATTTGCTGGGTAGACTGTCCCGCTAAAAAAAACAAAAAAAAAACCGTATTGTGGATTAGCGGAAGCGAGAGGTTATTTTAATTCCCGAACGATGTTTCTAAGCAGGCTGAATGTGAGACTTAGTTTGGCGCCGCAATTGATAATCTTGTCGTTAATCCGAATTCGCGACAAGTCCATACCTTCGCTAAGAGCACTTAGCGCCGGGAAACTTTAAGTGCCAGCCATGTCACTCCACACGACGCCATGTTAGATTATGCTATGTAAGCGGAAGATCTTCGTTCAATGTCATAAGCAGTTTACCTCCTTTGGAATAAATTCCTTCACAAAAACATTTATTTACATATCTTCTCTTTCTATTTCTTCCGCATGTCTCACTGTATCTATTTTTGTTTTTCTTCTTCTCTTCATTTTATCCTTCTCGTCATTGTTATTCCACTCATTCCCCAATCTAACAGTTATTCTTCTTCTTCTTCTTCTTCTTCTTCTTCTTCTTCTTCTTCTTCTTCTTCTTCTTCTTCTTTTACAAACCTCCTTCTAGTTTACTTTACATAGTTTTTTCTTGTACCTATTTTTTCTTCCGCTTTCTTCTTCCCCGCGTCACTTATTTTCTTCTGTATCCTTATCGGCTATTTTTCTTCATTTTCATACAATTTCCACATTTTAAATATTTCCAAATTTTAATTTTACCTTACTTTTATCCTTCAATCTCAGTGACTTTCACTTGTTCCATTCCCCATGTATAGCTGGCCATTTGTATTCGAGGATAGTCGTCTACTAAGGCGGTTAGCGAATCCCTATTGCAGACGCTTTCTCAGGAGAATTTATGCTTATTCAACACCCACAAAGTCCATCTGTTGTTTATACTGCAAGTGAGCTGAGCAGGCCAAAGATAGTTTCCAGTAAAGAGCGTGTTATCTAGCGTGATCAACAATTTGGACAAGGACAGCACGCTCAATCCCGCGACCACGATGACTTGTGACTTCGTGCTATATAAATATATAAATATATATATATATATATATATATATATATATGTATGTATGTATGTATGTATATATATATATATATATACGCATACATATATATATATGCGCATACATGTATATATATATATATATATATATATATATATATATATATATAAATTAACTAAATAAACAAATAAACAAACCACTTCTGACAAAATAACGGCCAGAATGGATTACCCACAATGCACCACTGACCTATATATATAGATAATGGAGAAAAATCCAATACTCGCGGCACTAATGATTGCGCCCAGCATGAAACATCATGTCGCCTCTGAGTGCTGACTTCCATGTTCACTTTTATATTTATATTTACATACGCTCTATCCCTGATATTGAGCACTTTATCCCATAAATATACCCCAACTTAAAACTATATTCCTTCATTATATATTTATATATATATAAAGGCTGATCAAAGGTTATCGGTACTGTTCCCATAAAAAGAAAACTACAACATCTATCATTTCAGTATTTAATCTTCTTCTAATTAGGCCCATTCTGAAGGCATATACTTTATCCAACGTGTTTAACATTTAGGGGAACTTTGCTGGAACACCTTTTTCATGAAAGCGACCCGCTGTCACATCGCATTCTCCTGGATTTCATTGGCGTCTTGATATCTTGTTCCTTTCAAGTGTGATTTGATTTTTGAAAAGCGGAAAACGTCGCTAGGAGCAAAAATCTGGTGAATATAGTGGTTGTCGGCCATGGAAAATATTGGGCTTGGGCAAAACTGTTGCACAAGCTATACTGACTGGTGGAACCTCGGTGGTGTCGTGAAACAAACAAGTTACATACATTTTCCTTCAAACACTGCTATGCACAAGGGAAGCAAGCAAGAACGTTATATCTTAGGGACCATACGCAACATAGTTCAGGGTCAATCTGGGTGAAGCAGCTACACTGTGGATACTTTAGATCCGTTACCATATATATATATATATATATATATATATATATATATGTATATATTCAGTTGTATGGATATGAGCTTGTTACCTTACGTTTCACGCTTTTGTGGTCATCAGACAAACACTGCTGATCGCAAAAGCGTGAAACCCATGGTTACAATCCATATCCATACAACTGAATATATATATATATATATATATATATATATGAAGAAATATAGTCTTAAAATGTGCTACATTTATGGGATAAAGTGCTCAAAATTAGAAATAGAGCGTGTTTAAATATAAAAGTGAACATAGAAGTCAACACCTAGAGGCGACAATCTGTTTCCTGTCTGACGATTGCATCTAGCATGAAACAGACTGTCGCCTCTAAGTGTTGACTTCTATGTTAAATTGTATATATATATATATATATATATATATATATATATATATATATATTCATTTCTATTGACATATATATATATATATATATATATATATATATATATATATATATATATATATATATATATATATATATATATTCAGTTGTATATATATACCCGCATATATAAATAGTGGAGAAAAATTCCAACACTTGAGGCCTAATAATTGCGTCTAGCATGAAACAGCTCTGAGTGTTGAGTTAAATGTTCACTTTTATATATATATATATATATATATATATATATATATATATATATATATATATATATATATATATATGGATATGGTTTGTGACCCTGGGTTTCACGCTTTTGCGATCATCAGTGATTGTCTGAGGATCACAAAAGCGTTAAACTCTGGGTCATAATCTCATATCCATACAACTGAATATGTCAGCTCTGTCACTGATATTCAGCACTTTCCACTAAGTACTATGCATATAAAATTATATATATATATATGTATGTATATATATAGAGAGAGAGAGTGGGGGGGAGAGATTGAGAGAAGAACACAAAACAAAATAAATATATAAAAAATAACCGAAATCGCTTGTCAGTCTTTTTTAACAAAACTTGTTTAAAAGAGGAATTGCTGCCCAGATACACAATTATTAAATTGCATGACTCGGTAGCCAACAGGGAAAGTACATACAGAAAAATTTGAACCATTTCTACTGCAATATATGATTGCTATTAAATAAAAATTTTAGCAACATTTGAAAGTACTTGGGAATAAATAAATAAATGGACCTTAGACAGTTGAGCGATTATATAAAACAATATATTCAGAAAATTCAAATCTAAAAATATCGGTAAACGGGACATGTCCATACTATTCAACAAAACTTGAGTGAAAGACTTTTGATGTCGAAATACATTTTAAAAACACACACACGCATCACACACACACACACACACACACACACACACACACACACACATTTTATTTTGTAAGTCATTCCGTTTAAGGAAGAAGTAATCTCTCTATCTCATCCTTCGTATGAGTTCCTCTGTTTTTTGCATTAATATAACGAAATAATACTTTTTGTTGGTATTAGGGATGTTCTTCAGAGAAATTCCGAATTTTTTTTTCTCCACATATGTTTCCTGTAAAAATAATGATTTAGAGTGCTCGACTTTGATTAGGAGCCAATGTTTACTTATATAAAGGAAAAAACCAACTGTACACTAATGCAGTTTGATATTGAAAATTATTACCAATCAATATCTAAAGAACTGTTCATGAATGCGTTGGACTTTGTTACCCAGTTCACCGATATTACAGAAGAAGAAAAGAACATTATTATATATGCGAAAAAAATCGGTACTGATACATAAAGGTGAGCAATGGATTAAAATTCATATGACCACTTTGACATCACAATGGGGTCACTAGACTCAGGTGAGTCTTCTGATCTCATCGTCTTTTTATTTTATACAATCTTACAGCGCACCGTGATATTAATATAACTGACATTGGTTTATACAGAGACGATGGACTTATGGTTTTTAAAAACTCTACTAACTTTAAAATAGATAGAATTAGAAAGATATTATACAAAGAAATTAAAAGCATGAACTTAAAAATTACGGTTAGCACTGAATTAAAAAAGATAACTTCCTTGATATAACATTAGATCTAAAGAAAAATACATGCACACCTTATAAAAAAAACAATACCAATGCTTTATATATACACCCTAAATCAAATCACCCGCTTCTATAATTAAGCATATACCTTTATCTATCCGAAAATGAATAAGTACAAATTCAGCAAATGAAAAGATTTTCGATGAACATATTAATTTCTATAATAAAGCTCTAAAAGATAGTGGCTACAAAAACCAAAAACTAACTTGTATAAAAAATGAGAATGGAAAGCACAGAAAAACAGAAGTAGAAAAATAATTTGGTATACGCCCCCATACAACCAAATGGTAAAGAACAAATTGGGACAAAAATTCCTCGCATTAATAGTCAAACACTTTCCTAGTGGAAATAAATTAAGTACTATTTTCAATAAAAATACACTAAAATTAAGTTACAGCTGTACTGAAAACTTAGAAAAAATTATTAAGAAACATAATGCTAATATCTTAAATAAACACTTAGACCAGAAACAAAATTTTAGACAATAGAAAAGTAAAAATGAAAATAGATGATGATAAACAAAAGATTTTCCTTAAATAATATTTTTTAAAAATTAAATTTAAAAAAAAATAAAAATAAAAATGTGACCTGGTAATATACATACTTATATTTGATATGGAAAAATAATTTTATATACTGTAAGTAATTCGATTACATTTACTTGTTTTAAAAAGAAATATAGTATATTAAAAAATTAAAAATGAAAATACTTTAAAATTGTAGTTAAATAAAACGTATTCTAACCTAAACACCCTCAAAAAATCTTTAAGTATACAAATAGAAAAAATGCCGAAATAATTTTTGCTTTAACTATAAAATTAAAAAAAACAACCCAGATGACATCCATTGAACGGATGTCAGAATTCGTTGAAAAATACATCCCCACCCATACCTAAACTGAACCCCTTTTTCGGACGTAACAAATAACTGATACAACAAAAGTTAATAAATATGATCACGCTACCACCCCTCGTCTGGATCATTGGCTTTCTCTTTATCCTTGGTAACCGTAAATTATGAATTTCCTTTACAGTTAAAACTCTGTAAATTTCAAAAATAAGTTACTCCAAAATTCGCTTGAGGATGAAATGGAATTAATGTTTTTTACAAAATTAAATTTGAAGATTTTGGCTTCCATTTTTGAAATATGGTTATTACTGTGTCGCGAAAAAACATATTTGAAATCAGTTAATTTATGGGGTGCGCAATTCTGTGCAATATAAGTTTTAGCTACCTGATTGGTTTATTATTCGTTTTCTTTGACCATATGACATGTTTTTCTGTTGAAATGTATTGGAAGGAGAAGACAAGACAAGACACAGCGCGTTTAGTTAAATATGGGTATCCTCAAGTTAACATTTACAACAGTAGGACATACTTATTTGCTTGTACCCAGCTTCCTCAGTCATTATACCAATAGGTATTTACAGACGAGGTTCTGTACCGTTTGCAACGGAATGGTCCTGCAATAGTTACGACTGCCACTTCACTCAAGCAAATATCTTGCATCAAATGCTGCGATGTGCTCGGCAAATCCTACACGGTGACCGTCGAAATTCTTCGTCGTTTTCCCTGAAGAAAATTTTAAATCGTCCTTGGAAGAGAAAATACCATCCGAAACCGTCGGCGGAAGTGCACAACTATAAGTATAACGATTCCGCAGTACTTCTCACATAATAACCCTTGCACATACATAGGACACACAACCACAACTCTGTCACGTCGGCTTACATAACAACCTATTGACACCAGCGCCATAAAGATCACCTTATAACAACTCACTGTAACACATTTAACAGATTCAAATCCTCCGAAATAAGAAAAATCCTAACCAACAATACCAAAATCTTTTTTCACAACTTAGAACCAAATATAAAAAAAATAATGTGCGAGAAAATCAGAAAAATACAGAAAAAAAAAGATTATTAAAAAGGAAAGTTTCGTAATCTTTAACAACACATGCATCAATATATATATATATATATATATATATATATATATATATATATATATATATATATATATATCATAAGAGTATAGATTTAAGTTATGCTATATTTATAGATAAAAGTTCAGACCTGACGATTGTGTCGAAGCATGAAACAGACTGTCACCGTTTCGTGCTGGTCTCAGTGTCCACAAAAACACAGATATACACAGACACACATATGTGTGTGTGTGTTTGTGTTTGTTTGTGCTTGTGGTTGTTGTTATGTTCTTGTTTGTGTTTGTGTTTGTGTGCGTGCTTGTGTGTGTGTGTGTATAAATATCAATCTGAATCCAAAATTAATGTAAATATATAGAATGACCTTATATTCTTAAGTATTTACCAAAACATACACACAAACACACACACACACACATACACACACACATACACACACACACACACACACACACACACACACATATATATATATATATATATATATATATATATATGTGTGTGTGTGTGTGTGTGTGTGTGTGTGTGTGTGTATGTGTATTTAGTCAGTAATCCTTCTTTCATGCACATTTCATTAAAAACGACTGACCAGGTGCTTTTATTTAGTTTTTTATATAATTTCTCGCTCTATCTAATAAAGTTTTTCTTTTCAGAGGATAAATTATATAAAAACTGTCCGAATGTTCTTTTTATCCCAGCGCATTCGGCTATACATTTAGCCATATTCAAGGATTATATTTCAACTGTTAGAATTAGAAATAGTTTGTTATATGTATGTTTTATAAAATGTTTCATTTTTTTTTGTTTCAAAACACGGTTAAGATATTATGTCGATGTTCAAAGTTAATATTATTAAGTGTTGGTTTGTTTGTTTTTATTAGTAAGGCTTCAATTATTTTTAGCATTTTTTTTGCAAGTAGATGATGCTATTATATTAGTGTTGTCGACAAGTATATTCCGAATAGTGTCCGCTAGGTCTCCATGAATATTTAAATGAGATCTAATTGAGCTATTGTCAGAAAGGTGTAGAGTTAGTCTGCGTGTTAAACAATTTGTAGTGTGGCCTATATAATTATTTACGAAAGTTCATTCTTGAGTAATACAATTCCTTAATGGGCATTTGAATTCGTAAATGATATTTGCTCTAGGAGGGGAATTATTATTTTTAACTATAAAGTTAGAAGTTTTAAATTTTTTTATAATAAATAATTAATCTAATTTTTTTGCTATTGTCAACTGGTGCTATGCATTTTTTATAATGTTATTAATTCTGCATTCATCCTGTTTATAATTTCTGTTGATCTAATTTTTATAAAAAATATTAATATTATTGTTTATGTTTCTATTCTCGCCGTTGCTATTAGTTACTTTGGACAAGAAACGCCTAATGTGGAAATCCAACAATTGATTTGGAAATCCGTTATTAATTAGCGTTTGCTTTATATTTTTTAATTCATTAAAGAAAAGCGTGCGAGAGGATGAGTTCTCGTGCGCACGTGTGAGGAAATTCTTCATAACACCTATTTTATATCTAAGAGGGCATTCGCTAGAGAAATTAAGATGACAAGGGTCTTTACTAGTTGTTTTTTTATAAACAGAAGTTTTAAAAGTATTATTACTAAAATCGACGAGAACATCTAAGAAAGGAAGTTTATTTTTTTCACTAATTTCATAAGTAAAATTTAGGTCAGAATTTTGTTGAAATGTAGTTTTCAGATTTTCTATTTCTTTCTTGTTTTCAGCCAAAATAAAAATATCGTCAACATAACGAACATATATTTTAGGTTTAACAACTTTAGTAAAAACCTTGTTTTCAACATAGGACATATAATAATTAGAGAAGCACGGCCCGAGAGGGCTTCCCATACTTACCCCATCTGTTTGTGTGTAAATAGTACCATTATGGCTATAAAAAGGTACTCTAGTGGTGCAAGCAAGCAGTAGTTTTCTTAAAATATTGGGTTGGATTGATGGAGGTGGAATTGAATTATTTTTATACACCGAATTAATGATAATATCAATAGTTTCGGAGACGGAAACATTAGTAAATACATTTTCTACGTCAAGTGACGCAAGAATGCCGTGGTTTGTTTTTAATTTTGTGCTTTGAAGTATTTGGAGGAATTGATGGGTAGATTTAATGCTATAGTTAGTAGGGAGATATGGGGTAGTAATATCATTGAGAAATTTTGATAGTTGGTATATGCATGTTTGAATCTGAGAAATAATAGGTCGTAATGGGTATCCAGGTTTGTGTATTTTGACATTACCATATAAGTAGCCAGGTTGGTAATCTCCAATAATTTTTTTTATTTTTAAGGATCCTGCAGCAGCATTGTTGGCTGTTGTTATAAGTTTATTAATATATTTCTTTAGAGGTTCAGTAGTGTTCTTATTCAATTTTGTAAATTTAATACGATCATCAATAAGATGCTGAAGTTTTTTGGGATAATCCAATTTATCCAAAATTACGTAAATATTGGATTTATCCGCCTTTCTGATTACTATATTAGGGTTGTTTTTTAATTCTGTAGCAGCAATTTTGAGTTTTGTTGGAATGTTCTTGTTTCTATTACGTGCAATATAATCTTTTAGACCTTCTAACTTGAGAAGATCTTTGAGGTTTGGATGGAGTATTATCAATTTGTCCTTTTCCAGTTGACATAATGATTGATGTAAGATTTCAATTTCAGTCTTCTTTTTGAGAAGGTCGAATTTAGGTTGGAGATGGCAATTTGGTCCTAGATTTAAAAAATCCTTTTGATCATCCGTTAATATGTGAGTTGATAGGTTTATGTATTTATCATGGTTGTTGGGAAGTAGAATATTTCTTTGGTATAAGTTGCACAGCTTTTTTGTAATTATTTGTCGCTGGTTAAGTTCATCCTTATTAATACTGATATTGATGTGGTATTGTGCTTCATTATATTCAGTTTCAGTTAAATCGTTTTTTAGTATTGTAATATGTTTTTGGATTTCATTATTTATATGTTGAGTTTCATTCTTAGCTTTCGTTATTTATCGCAAAACAAGATTTTTTCTGAAAGTTATAGTGTCGCTATCTTTGTTGGCTGCCATGTCATGCAATTTAAAATTTGTGTATTTAGGCAGCAATCCTTCTTTCATGCACATTTCATTAAAAACGACTGACTAGGTGCTTTTATTTAGTTTTTTATATAATTTCTCGTGCGATCTAATAATCTTTTTCTTTTCAGAGGATAAATTATATAAAAACTGTCCGAATGTTCTTTTCATCCAAGCGCTTTCGGCTATATATTTAGCCATTTACAAGGATTATATTTCAACATATATATATGTCAGTATGTATGTATAGTAGCTCAAACGTTAAAACATACACGCAAACACACACACACACACACACACACACACACACACACACACACACACATATATATATATATATATATATATATATATATATATATATATATATATATATGTCAGTATGTATGTATATTAGCTCAACCGTTACTATTATGGATACTCAGAAGTATATGTCCAATTTATTTATTATTTATTGTGTATTGCATCTATCGTCCTTAGAGAAATCTTAATTGAGAAAAAGTTTTCTCAGGAAGAGCTCGAACCTGTGTCTTAAATTGTAGGAAAAAATAAGGCTCGGCTTCAGGTAGTATCACAGTCCAGCAACGCTTTGTCTTCCCATTTGACATCGTTTTGGATTAATCAACCAACGATTTTATCTACTGGATCATGGGTCCATTGAACATCTTAATAACGATGACCACGACAGTCCGAACGGCATAAATAGTATATATAGTTACAATATCTGCCTAAGATTGTTCACTGGAAAAAATAGTGCCCATTACCCTAAACAATGACAGAACTTTAACATAAATTAAATCGAATTATAAGTGGGCAGTGACCAACCAAGCGCTTTCACGCAATCTTCATAAAATTTTAGATAAACATCTAAGAGAGATCA
>OZ038489.1:99744378-99789378 GCA_964036315.1 Acanthosepion esculentum | reverse complement strand
TTTAAGAGTGAATTCACACTTAAATGTAAAATATCCTAAAGAGAGCGGACGAGAGTTCATCCTCACGCCCCCTTTTCGTCAAAGAACTCAATAATGTAAAACAGACGATAGTTAACAATGGTTTTCTGAACTGCCTCATCGACCACCAGATTAGATTATTTCTTTCTAAAGTAACTAAGAGCGATACTGAATATACAGATAAAAACAATAACAGTAAATTATTCTACAAAAGCTAAATAGACGTCAACTATAAGCAAGAATTCTCTCTTAGAAATATCATAAAGAAATACACAACCCATGTCGACATGAACAAGAAAATCAAATTATCTATTACAAAATATTTAAGACAGCTAAACTTATCAAAAATGACAACACACCCCATAAACGAACACTACGAAGACCCAACACAATTTACGAGTTTGAATGATTCTTAGGGAACTGTGTTTCTGATCAAACCAAACTCGTAAATAATTACATTGGTCATAACTATTGCATGCCTATCTAGACTTCTTACGTTACACCTACCCAACTATCGCTCAATTGCGACTCATTTGAAAACAGACAAAAACTACCAACCTCCATCAGAAACATACTAGTAGAAAATAGAAATTTAATAGCCGGATCCACATTTTAAAATACTTAAATGTTACCAAAGCCCTAATAATAAAAAAAAGGAAAAGCCAACATTCAATAACATTAACTATGAATACGGCCACAATCTGCTGACCGCCTTTGAAAAATAGAAAATTCCTATAACTTCAGACACATACATAAAATATCCACACATTGAGTTAAAAATAAAAAATAAAAATCGGTTTTAATAATGACTAAAGGAATAACCAATGCGATTGTATATGTAGCACTTTTGGGCAGCTTTTACACACACTCTATGTCCACATTGTACGAACACAAGATAAATTAAATAAAAAAGCTTAATCGCAGTACCTAGACGGTTGTTTTTAACAAAACATGTATAAAAGAGGGATTACTACCCACAATTATATATATATATATATATATATATATATATATATTTATATCACTTCATATGTGTACCTCTGCTAAATATAACTATCAGAATTCAGTAGTCATATTAAAGGAATCGATTACTCAAGTATGAATTTAGTTATTGTGACAGATTAGGACAAAAAATTCAATGCCAGTATCGTCCTATGAGGTAATTATCTTTCTACTATATCCACAGGATTTAAAATATGACCTTTGAGTCGGGCCAGAAAAAGAAGACAATTGAATGTAATCCATCAAATTTTATACAAAATTCTGATACATCAATAGAATATGCATGATGGCTTCTAAAATTAACCACCAACAAAAGGCTACATAGAATGCTTCTTACTGCCATCTTCCTTCAGGATATAGGACCGCCACACACTTCTTATTTTATCATCTAGGAATTGCCAAGTATTCTTGGAAAAATATTGGAATTATTTCCCGTTGCTTTCGACACGGACAGGAATTCATTGTCTTCATTCCCTTAGGCTAGTTGATTTACCCAACAAGGCTTTAGTTCACTTTCTAACTTACTATTTCATCAATATCTGAGTGGCGAGAATAAAGGGATTGTAAAAGTTGCCAGGGATCGTTATGCGGGAGCATACGTAACAGACAAGAGGGTAATTCGAACTCGGTTCGCCAGTTACACTTTCGCATCGATATTTGTTGCAGCATATTGCCTGTTAACTGTATAATGACGAGTGTTGTTCTTGTTTGGTTACAAACGGATATCTCCTTTTAACTGAGATAATTTCGAGGGCCACGTGACTGATGTCAGAAGATAGAGTGACGAAGAGAAGTTGCGATGTTGAAACGAATGACGTCCCTTTCCCACATCGGTAGGTCTTATAGGAAAATCCAAATGGCTTAACAAAGTTCGTAGAGTAAAACGCCGTAACTCCAGTTTTCGCTTCGGGAAATATAAAAAGTAAGGTTCTCTTTTTCAAACACACCGTTTGTTGTTGCATATATATTATAATATATCTGCTTGTGACACTTGTATAACTAATTTTGTGTATGACGTAGCATTATAAACCTGTCTGAGAACAAAGCATGGTTGTCATTCTTTTTCTATTCAGCTATTCCGTCCGTGAAATATCAGTGCTGTTATATCATGGATCTAACAATGTCCGTAACTGAAGAAACGTAAATAGGAGAATAAATCTTTATTCTAAGCACACTCATTACATTCTTATTGGTTTTCCTTCGCCGTAAATTGGTTCCCTTCACGCATAAGTCAACATGCCAAGTCCTCCTTGCTATTTGACCCGTACATAGTGGGAGGGGGTAAAGGATTAGTGACTTTGCCATGGATATTTGTGTGACAGTGAACGCAACAGATTATCCGATATCCATTCGCTAGTGAAAGGCGAACAAGTTTACAGTAGGAAAAAACAGGCTTATTTATTTGTTCTTGATGACATGTGCATCGAATGACGTGCGTCCTTGACACCGACTAAATCGATGCCTTGGAAACGGTGGTCAAGATATATATCATCGTCTTAATAGACTATATTCATGTTTTAGTAAAACTGCGATCTCCAGGTCAAAATTGTGATCCCAAAATTCGGCAATATGTATGTTCAATATAAGGAAATGTGAGTTAGGATCACTGAGGATATGTATGGGTCAGGGTTATCAATCAATCTATCTTATCTCGTCCATGGCCAGACTCAGGAAATTGTTTGTATGTTTGAATGTTTGTTTATATTACATATATATATATAGTTATAGTTATAGTTAAAGGGATAGATAAATCAAACGACCAGACACGTATATGTACTAATTAATATATATCTATATATATATATATATATATATATATATATATATATATATATTAGTACATATACGTGTATGTATATATATATATATATATATATATATATATATATATATATATATATATATATATGTCATTCACAGACAGCTTCACTTGGTAGAGTTACACAACCAAATCTAGCGTATTGTTTTTACAAAAGTAAACAAATGCCAATCAGCCAGTGCTCCATTCATTTTACTGAAGAGCTTTGCATTAGTGCAGGTGGCTGTTGTTTATAGAATTAGCTTATCACTCAACAGTGCTCAATTGAAATGTATTTTCAAGAGCTAAATTATGTCATTCACAGAACATAAACAAACACGCATGTACGTAGAAGCCCATTTCAGAATTACAGGAACATGTTAATAGATTTAAATGAAAACACATTTTTTTCTACAAAACTGGCTCAAGCCGAAAGTAACTCAACAGGCGACCCTGTATGAGACGCGCCGTATTATTTAAATTAGCAGACGAAAAAGTGTCTCTTAGAATTTAATTTTAGAATCTCATTACATATGATTGACAATATTTTCCCTCCTTAAAAACGATATTATAAATTGGGAATATATTTTTTAACCAATAAGCTTGATTTTAATAAATCTAAATGTTGCTATCTTGCGGTACCTATTATTTTATTAGAAATATGATCAATTTTTCTTCTCTAGTAGTCTTTCAGTGAATCTTTGACCAGGCTGTTTGTTTGTTTTATTGTTTATTACACGAACAAAACTGAAATTCTCATACTTACTAATAATTACTCACACTTATTCGTATATTTATTCGAGTATATATTACAAAAATAATGCGATACTGCCATCTAAAAGGAAATCATAAATGCTAAGTTTTGTTTACGAGCGTCAACAGCTTGCCCTGCCTTCTTTCATGCGTTCGACCACTATAATTTATACACATAGTGAAAACAACGCGAAATCGTGTCACATACGTACGCACGCATGTAAACGTTTTCTTTTTATCCTATACGAACGCAATTCACTCGTTTGAAACTGTAAAAAATAGAAGAAAATATTTGTGTGATGTTCGTAAAAAAATCTTTGTAATTCATTTCCTTCTGTTTGAAATGAAAATAATACTGAAATAAATGAAAATTATTGAAATTTGCAGATCCGTTGAAGATTCTTAATTCTTCGTGTCTGCACGCATATTCCACGCACGCACACACACACACACACACGCACACACACACCAACACACACACACACACACATATATATATATATATATATATATATATGTATGTATATATATATATATATATATATATATATATAGCCGATACCAGAAACACTTTGAAAAATCCTGCGAATGTTAAAATTAAAATTCGTAGATGAAAATGATCATTTAATAAATGTATCGTAATTTCAGTTGTAAAATAAATTTGCTCTGTTTATTGTGAATAAACATAGAGCGCTATTTTGTGAGTCAGTTTTAACATATTTCAAATTCTATGCTGTGTTAATAGGACTCACTTGGATTATACCAACGGATTACTACATATATATATATATATATATATACATAAAAGTGAACGCTTTCATATTTACATACACTCTATATCTGATATTGAGCACTTTATCCCATAAATATAGCACACCTTAAAACTATATATATATATATATATATATATATATATATATATATATATATATATATATATATATATATTATAAATACAGATTTGTCTTATTTTCATTCTAACCTGTTAACAAATCGCTCCCGCTGAAATAACCTTTAAAACTAATATAAATAAGCATAAATAAGCAAAAACAAGTAAAAATAATACATCCAAATAAATAAATTAAAAACTGTCGCCCGCCAAAATAACAGAATAGACTAGGGTAAGCAATCTAAACATTGAACGAATAAAAAGCCTTAATTATCTTCCCAGTTCAAGACTAACTATTAAATAAGTGGCTTAAGCAAATCCCCCACCATTTGTTAACTACATTAATAAAACATCAACAACCGAAAAGAATAATTAATACAAAATGAAAATGAAAAACAAATAAATTAACCAAAACAAACAAATAATTAAACAAACAAGCCACTACCGCAAAAATAACTGCCAGAATAGATTACCCACAATGCACAAATAATCGAGGTAAAATCAAACATTCGCGGCCTGACGATTGCGTCTAGCAGGAAACATCCTGTCGCCTCTGAGTGCAGATTAAATGTTCACTTTTATATTCATATTTACATACGCTCTATCTCTGATGTTGAGAACTTTATCCCATATTTATCCCACCTTAAAACTATATTTCTTTATATATATATATATATATATATATATATATATATATATATATATATATATATATATATATATATATATATATATACAAGATATTACTGTATTTGAAGTTTTAGTAAATTGTCAATATATCTATTTCCCATCTAGAGTTAACCACTCTAAAATAGCATATATACTCCATTTATTAAAACTGGTGGCTATCAGTATAGGCGATGTTGTTTGTCGTGTCGCGGTCATCATATCATCAAAACGGTGAGTTATATTTGCACGTAAACACGTTAAAATTATCGAGGAGACCTGCATTTATATTGTTCTGAAGTGATAAATCTATACTGTCTTGAAAGTACGCAGACTTTACAGATTAGCACCCACACCTAAATTCGTATAATAATATGAGCACTAGCGCAAGGCGACGCATATGCTAATGGAAAAACACCAATCCACAAACGTAGACACGTTTAGTTCTTTCAATCTACCCACATTAAGGCCTTCACGTTTAGAAACACTCATCGATAACCTTTTCTTGATATTGCTGCCATTGTAATCATTTCTTTTCAAACGTTTCCTTTAACCAACCAACCAGATTTGCAATTGCTTCTTTTGACCAATCATATCCGATTTATTCACGCATGCGTGTTATTAACTTCCAAATCGCTCGCTCCCTTCTATTTTTTTCTATTCTTGTTTCCTTCATCTCTTTCCTCTCACGCCCGACCGCTCATCATTTTGTCTAATCAAACGGCGTCAGTATTAACTACAAAAGAGTCAATATCGACACCAATCAAGTATTTATTATCAGGGGAAATAACTTTGTGCTAAAAGCAGCCCGTATTTATTGGTGGGGGCGCTAAAAGATCCATATTCTTGGAATTATTAGCATTGAATTAAATCCTTAGCAATTCAAGATTTTCAGCTGCAAGGTTCGTCCTTCTTTTTTGGTCGGACATCTTCCCACATCACCCATCCCCACCGTTTACATGGTTCCTCTCGTTAGCCGGTGTTTTCTGTCTTTCTCCGATTTTCGATGTAAAGAGGTGTTCCCAGCATCGAAAGCCTATTTATATGACTAGTCTTTTATTTATTCAGGGTTTGTAAGTTTGTAGCGCTGCCTCGAGGTGCTTCGCAACGAGATTGATTGTACGACTCACTGATGTTAACTGCGTTTTTACTTGTTCACTTCCTCAGATGATGACAATTTGAGGAAACCTCAGGCTACAAGTCAAAAAATTACTCGAGGGTCAGACACGATCTACTTTCAAGCCAATCACTTAGACTGCGCATAGCTTTAATGAAAGCCATGTTCATCCCCTCGACAAGCAAGCTGAACCCCTAATACGAGATTTATCCTGGAAGCTAGGAATATATTGCTGGAAGCATGTCTGACAATATTCTCTGTCCTTTTTTAGCAAATAAACTTGTCACTACTGTTAACCAGTGCCTCAATTTAATTTCAGCACAATGTTTCTGTTATTACAGATTGTCAGTACTTTTAGCTTAACGACTATTTTCTGCTATATACTTAAAATGGTAAATATATTGATTGATTCTTTCTTGTCAGCCCTTGCAGGTTATTTAACCACTTCCTTGACTATTATTTTGGGTAAAACGTTTCATTTTCAGACGATTTCTTTATTTGTTTTTAAAATATAACTAAGAATATGAGGCACCTTGAAGTGCCCAATCGGTGGCCATCGCTTCTACCAGACGTATGATTTTACAATTGGACTCATTTCAAGCTCAAAAGGGCATAAAAAGAACTAACACGCCTATAGCTGATTTTCGAACAGTGTTTTTGACGTGTTTATTCGTCAGTGTCTGAAAAAGACACTTTCGGTTAAAAACAAAGTATATACCCGTCTACACCGAGGTGAGAGTTAAAGCCATTATTTTATTTTTAGTCTGTAATATATATTTTTAGATAATATCATTGTTTTTAAATGATACACGTTCTACTCATTAAATGCATCGCTGGGGGAGATGAAGAAATGAACTCATATCTTTCCCAAGAGATTTACATGTAAATGAATATTAAAAAAAAAAACTACTTCAATTGGAAGTCGGTTCTCCTATTTAGAATTTAGAACCGTTCGGTTAATAATTACGCCACCCACATATCCAAGCTTACAGCACCTGGTATTCCCAAGTTCTCAACCATCTAAGTACTGACCAGGCTCAACCTTGCTTAATTTCGGTGATCTTACGAGAACCGGTCTTTCAACTTGTTATAATCATAAGCCTCGTAAATATACTATGGTCATTCAATAAATAAGGTGAATCTTTCGGTATAAGAACTTCTAATACAGATAGAAGCTTACTTTTCTTTTTTCTTTTATTTTCAACGTAGTCTCCCAGCACTGTCACACACTTTTCCCATCTGTGCACAAGCTTCCGTATTCTCTCAGGGTAAAAATCTTTGGACTGATGTCTCAGCCAGTCGCTCACAACACTTTTGACTTCATCGTCACTTTTAAACGTCGTGCCTCTCGTGAACGCTTTCAAGGGACCAAACAGGTGAAAGTCTGAAGGGGCAAGTTCTGGGCTGTAAGAGGGATGAGGGAGCAGTTCCCAGCCCAGCTCGTTGATGGTCTGCACGGATTGAGCTGCTGTGTGAGGTCTTGCGTTGTCATGATTCAAGATGACTCCTTCTGACTGATGACCCCTGCGTTTGTCCCAACAGATAAGCAAGCTCAAAATCCTTGCAATATCATCCACTGTCACCCTTCTGTCAGAGTAAATGAGGTCATTGACTGATTCGATCACCTCAGGGGGCCTCACTTCTGTAGGCCTCCCAGGCCTGTCTTCATCCTCAACATGCTCCGTCCTTCTTTAAACAATTTAGCCCATTTGTAGGCATTTCTTTGGCTGGAATATGTGGCATCATACACAGTTGACATTCTCCTATGAATTTCAACTTGTTTGCGCCCTTCAGCAACCAAAAGTTTTGATAACCGACCGCTGTTCAATCCTGGAGCATGCTTCTTGGTCGGCCATCTTTGTTAATCGCCAAAACTCTCAAAGTTTTTTTTTAAACTGCAAATAAATTAAATCCATGTGAAAAAGAAGTAAAACAAAATTAAAAAATAGAGTAAGCTTCTATCTGTATTAGAAGTCCTTATACCGAAAAATTCAACTCATTTATTGAATGACCCTCGTATTTCATTTTGAATAGCTTTTATGTTGACGAGTTTCGCCGATCAATCCGCGTCATCAGAGAATATCTAAATCTAAACTAGAACGTGATGTATGTTAATCTTATAAACGCTTAACTGTTTACCTTAATTGTGTCGTTAATTAAATTAGAATTTCCTAATTTCGACTCAGTTGTTTTTGTTATAATAATTTTGAACCCAATTTGATTTATCGCCAGTTTAATAAGTAAAAATGGCGAAATCACGGATGATAAAAGAAAAAAAAAAGAAAAATGAATTGAAATTAGAAACAGGTGAAATATTAATAATGGAAGAAGTTAATGTAAAAACAAAATCAGACGTTCTTATGCTTAACGTAAAAGGCGTTATCTCACGATATTGTAGATTTAGTTGAAATCAAATCTATTTTTTTCTAATGACACGGTTTGATCGGCATAACACGTTAGCATAAAAGTTATCGAAAATGTTTGATCAACGAATCATTTCAATATAAAAGTTTTTCAAATCGTCACATATTTAAAATTCGTTCAGTTTCTCAGAGTTAAATCACTTTTACAAATCTATTTTTCACACCCCTCTGAAAAGAAAAAAAAACAAGAAAACTACACCGAGTGAGTCATAAATGGTTGAAATATTTTGGTTTCGATGTTTCAAAATGATTATAAACACTCTAAATATAAACAAAGAAATATTATCTGATTATATTTAAATCGGTTGTTATTTCTCAAAAGTTATTCTCTCTTTTCTATCCCTTGTCTTGAAAGTAACCCTTTCAGATAATTATCACTCCATGTTACCTCAAGATGACTTCAACACTATTGTAATTGTAATGAGATTGACAAACAAAATTTTACCTATTTGCCTATATTGGTTATAGGAGAAATAAAGTATAGAGTAAAGAACCAGACGAAAGTAAAATGACTACAATCACGTGTTATAGAATAATACTATACAACAATATGGCGTCGCTGATAGGATGTTGAAGTCGTTTGGACGAACTAGAATTTGTCGAGACTTGGATTCGCTGTCTTGCCGCCCAGGCTAGGGCTAAACAATTGGAAAACAAGAGGGAGAAGTAAATGAAATAAACGACCTCTTCCTAGCTTCGGCAAGTTGTGAAGCTATAATAAAAAATTGTTGACTTTCCTCCAAATTTCAGAAATAATAAAAAGGAAATTACGACCTAGGTATAAATTAGTCATAGTTGAAAGAACTAAATTTCAATTCATTAAACAGAAACAAAATGAATCAATTATACAGCATCTTTACTGATTAAGATAAGCTAGCAAATTCTACAAAATTTGAGAAAATGGAAACTCGAGGTTTTAGATGATAAATTGCTTCAATTACAGTTGACGAGATGTATGTCTGATATATCTCATAAAAATAAGATAGTGCAACAATTAAAATTGAATAATTTATCTTTTACTAGATGAGTGGAAATTATACCACAGCTGGAATTAATTCAATAGTATAATTCTTCTGAGGACAATGTTGAAACGTACAGTATAAAAAAAGAGCTTCATGTATGAGCTGAAATTAATGGGAGAAAAGTGTCCCGCTCTTGGAACAGTGCGCCATAACTGCAGAAGAAAATATAATTTTCACTTTGTATGCAAAGTTAAAAAGAAAATAGACAGTATAGAAAGATTGGAAAAAATGAATAGATGATGTCTATTAAACAGAAAGCCCGAAGGAAATGGATTATTTTTTAAAAAAATGAAATTAAATCCCATGGTTTTTCTAATGCAAGTGCATACAAGGAGTGAGGTAAATCTAATCTCATTAAATCTCTGGGAACAAATGAGTAAACAGAAATTGAGAAAATGTCATCTGGAATTGAGACAATTTGATGAAACATTTATACGAACTTTGGGCTACTTCAATAGAACTTTTGAAACCTGACACCGATTTTAAATTATTCCTATTCCAATAGTGGAATGTAAAATGATTTATGGACTAATAGGGTAGATGTTCTAATGGTGGATACGTCGAAATAAATCAATACTGTAAAATCAGAAAAAGTAAAAATAGGAGTGTTAAAGGGGTACAAAGCGATCATACAATTAAATGAAAATGGTAACCCCTCCTATTTTGAATCCTGTAAATTACCTATTCACCTCCTAACTTTACTGGTTTCCAAGTTTAAGAATATGGTAGAGGAGCGAATTTTGATGAATACTTCTGTATGTGGATGTAAATGAGCCTCTACCATTGTAGTTCTGCGAAAATTAGATGGAGACTTAAGAATATGCGGTGATTTTAAAATAGGCATAAATCATAAAATATGCACGGATTCGTTTAATATTACCAATATCTGAACCGGTATAGACAAATTATCAGTCATTTTTTTTTACGAAAATGGATTTAAGTCCTGCCTGTAACCAAATACAGATTGGTGATATATTCTTTGAATTACCACAATAAATACTCCCATATGATTAGTAAGATGGATGAGAATATCTTTTGGAGTGAAAACGGCAAGTGACACTATAGACGAATAAAAAAAAAACAGAACATGTCTTAAACATGTTTAAAAAATGCTGGGATGACAATAAACTCATACACATGTGAATTTCATAGCGATACAATATCATATTTAAGCTTCCAGATTTCAAAAGATGCTATTTGCAGCAGATCCTTAGTTAATTAAGAAAGTTTCAGGGGCAACTATACTTACTAATAAAAAGAGCTAGAATCCTTTTTAGGATTGGTTCATTTGTATAACAGATGCCTACCAAAATGCAACGACCTAATACAACCAGCTCTCCAAGTTTTTGGTTAACCACTGGCATTGAACGTCCAACCTCTTGGGTCTAGTCACTGGATCTAACCAACGTCTTTATCCACTGGGTCAAGTGTCCTCAGGAGTTAAAGTGAAATAACTGAGACATCCAGAAGAGGCATGACACGTGCAAGTAGGAAAAGCTAACCTGGTGGACGAAATAAAGGGTTCGGTTCAAAATTCCAAACACCTGAAGAAAGCCGAAACATACAACGGCCGAAATGTTGTGAATATGGCAATGAACATGAGGATAAGACGCCGAATAATATAAATAATGTAAGTAATAATAATATCTCATCTCAGAGATATAGACAGATAATAATTTTCTCAAGTACAGTAGCTGTTATTGCTCTTTCCAGCATTGATGGAGCCTTTCTTCTTGACTTTCATTTAAAATAAGGTGGAACGTCAACATCTTGATTATATCATAATTTTCTTGTCGAGACATTTCAGTTGTTGAAAGACTGTAAGAGATTTGGTTGATGCGATTTGGGTGCAGTTCCTGATTGGTGATTCTACAGCTCCACTTGACTAGAACCGAACTCTCTACCTACTGGTAACGCTCAACGAGTCGGGATTACTAGCCATTATCCAATACAGGGATGAATAAATCTACTGTTATTAGTATTCCAATTTCTAGTGTCTGCGTGTTATATTAATTTCGAGAATGTATGATTTCCTTATGAGTTTTTTTTTAATATCCCATAATTTTGCGAAACCGATTTCACTTAAAGATAGCGTTCATTAATTCTGAAAATGAAACGTCCTAGATGTAAACAACTTATTTCGTGTTGAATGTGTGACGTCGGTAAATAACGATTTCTGCTTCTGCGAAGGCAAATAATGCATATAGCCACAAGACAGATAAAAGTGAATTTTAATTGACATTCATCCGAAATTATTAAAATATTAATGTTTCGCAAAGACCTTACATAGATAAATATATCCGTATATACTATCAAATATCACAAAGGTTACGAATAGCAGATCAGTTTTTATCGCAGGGAAGGTTGGAATGGATCACAACACACAGCACATATATTATGTGCAGTTGCTTCGGTATACCAGATGATGTAAGCCTGGATGTGGGGTTGGAGATAACAGTGATAACAGCTCGGAGTTTGCAAATCAGAGAGCAGTCTCCAATTCCAGTTGGGTTTGTGGCGGACTTCATCACATTAATTTAACTTTAGATTAGGAAACAAGATTGACGCAGAAAAGGTATAAAAAAGATATCGTTACACATAAAATATGTATTTAACAAGATGTACAATATCAAACAACGATGTGAAAGAATGCATGCGTTTAAGTAAAAAAAGGTTGAATAAAAAAGAGTTATCTCTCTTTAACTGTATTTTTAGTATTTCAAAGTTCACTGGAAGAATGTTTATGAGACTTTTTTATAATGACTCTTCTCAGAAGATTTTGCTTTGTAAGAAAACATTATGTGAGTGTATAAGTAATGTTCAGCGTGTGCGTGCGATATAGATCGACACAGGTTCGTTATATTCACTTACACTTACTCTTGGAAAAGGTATGAATCCACTTGTTCGCATTCAGCTATGGGTTAACTAAGGTCCTGTATCAGTAAATGATTAATATCACAAAATATTTTACAATCTAAAAATATATTCTGGCTTTAAATAACCTGCAGACGATTGATAAGCCGTAGAAAACAAATCAATCTGGAAATCTTATCGGTCAGAAATAGAATGTTGGAATTCTACGGTCTTGTCGAACAAAAAGCGATACCAATTTATGGAAATGACTTAAGTACAGTAACTTTTCATCATCGCCAAGTTGACCCTAAATTCCGTCGAGGAATGGTTGCATTCTCAAATAGCATCATTGTGTGTCTACTGAGAATCAAATTCACTTCAGACCTAAAGGGGAACTTAAATATGCGATTATTCGCTAAGGACAATGAAAAAACAGTTCGAAATCTGATCATCATTTTAGGCGATCATTTATTATCAACAATCCAACCTTTTTCCTACAGCTTTAACTAATCTATCCCTATTTACATGGAAGCTGATGGGCAATATTCCCTAGTTCCACCATTTCAATCGCCACTTCTACTCCATCAGTTTCTTTCTTTCGTACTTACCGCCTGTGGAACTACCCTTCCATTTACTTGCTTCCCTGATAACTAAAATCTTCAAAAATTAAATGCAACGTCAATCGTCATCTTCTATTTTCATGAATCCCGTTTATTTTTGTCCTTTCCTCAATCCTCCCTATACTCAGGATTTCGTACATTTTAATTCCCTGTAACCCGTTGCGTACTAGTGGAATTTCTAACTTTGTTGGGATGATATGATTTCAAAAAGACATTCACACTAGCTATGACAATTAAACAAGGCAAACCATATACATTCCTTTGGATGAGATGGAAGTTCTATCCAGAAAGTTTCTTACCATCTGCCATTGCTTTAATGAACCGCTCCAGAGAGGATGCTTCACCAATCACTGCAATCGTAACATTTTCAGTCTATCTATCCTGCTTATCCTTATAATCTACAAATGTTAGGTCTATAAACAATCTCATTCAATAAATGTCTCTTGGATTTTGTATTGGGGCAACAATAGCATAAAAGATTGATTCGTTTTCTACGGTTTTGCAAATTATTTAAAGCTATAAAATATTTTTAGATTGTAAGACATTTTTAGATAATAAGAATTTAGCGATACAGGTCTTACTAATTAAATCATTATTGGGGGAGGAAAGGTGAATTCATATCTCTCCCAAACGTATTCGAATCTAGGTGAATATAAAGAATGCAACTGTAATTGGAACCCCAGTTCTCCCATTTTTTGTTATTTTGTTTTTTGTATTACATAACTTGTATTAGCGTATTTATTGAACAAAGTAACTGATAATAACAAAACAAAAGTCATTGAAACAAAGCAAGTTCAGTCGACCAATGATGACAATTCCAGAACAACGTAACAATTATTTCTATCCTCTGCCAGCCGCTATGATGGAGAAAACATTACCTCGATCCGTCGCCAGTGAGACACGCTGCAAGAGCTACTCCGTTTCGCGACGCTCGTTCCTTAATCGAGACGCAATCGCGCCAATCCTTCGAAGGAACGCCATCGAACGAGGGCCAACAACCCCTGAAGTCTCCACTGCCACAGGAGTAAACAAAAAATCTATCAGCAAGAGAAGAATATTTAGCTATTTTTTTTATCTCTGCGTCTCGGGCGACGAACAATTCTGAGCCATTATCCATTACACCACCTGCACATCTAAGCTTACAGCAATTGGTATTCCCAAGTTGTCACCCATCTAGGTATTGATCAGGGTCAACGTTGCTTAACTTAAGGGAACCGAATAGCGAACCAGAAAAATTGCAATGGCCCTATATTAGGATACAACCGACAGGATATTTTTCAAATATAGATCAAGCGATTATAACAATGTTTTCGCAGATACAAAGGACATTCAAAAGGATTGACAAAACATTGTGTGTTCTCATAGGAAACAGATAAAAACAATTATTAGGAATCAAATGCATTGATACGAGTTAAAGTCATTGTGTAGCATGAGACATGTATTCATGCACATTACCTATTAAAGCGTTGTATGACAGTGTAACCCTACCTTGATCCTGATCAACGGTCACTAATACTATAGCCCTATTCCCCGCGTTGGTCTTCAAGTTCCTTCAGACTACTGTGGTTACCATCTAGTTGACTCGTCATACGTTAAAGCGTGGCTCGTTTGTCGCTGGTATCGTGATGTTGGGAACGGTTCCACCCGACTAAGTTGGCGTTTGTCGGTACACTACCATTTACTCCTCTGCCACGTTGTACATTTTTTATCCCAGGGGATAAGAAAATAGCTGATGAAACCAACTGAAGTGAAGAGGTTCGACAACTGGGAGCTACACACAAAAGAAGAATACTTTGGAATAAAGAATTCACTCGGGTTAAAACAGTAGCAACGATTTAGTTTATATATGATTTGTTGTATGCAGCGATTTTAATACTTCCCACTTATTGTTATAATCGAACGACACTGAAACCCACTTTGGAGACTGAAGGTCTTGTTCTGGAGGTCTCGGCGAATGATCTCGATTCCAGCAGCAATAATATGGGAACTCTCTACAAGTTGTCCAAACCTCCGGCTTATATGGAGTCCTGATTCCGGCTCAGGTGGGATTGACGAGGATTTGAGTTCGATTGTCTTCTACCCTTAGCATTGACCTTTTTCTAAAATTCCATATTCTCAAAATACATTTACTCAACATGTTTTCCAAATTTTGTGTTGTCCAGCCTGATTTTTGAGAGTGGTGACAGGAATCAACCCACCCCTTAAAATAGCATCCAGTTAGTAGACTCTTTCCTCTTCCTACTTGCTTTCATTCTCTCTCATTTTTTTTATCAATCTCTGGAGATCCCAGTATCACACAGGAGGTTCTGAAGAATGCAGATAAATCTTCCAAATGTAGATACTGAGAAAAACAGTAAATCAGGAAGTTAAAGATATAAAGAAACTTATTTAAAATATTTGCATATGGAATAACTTCATCATTTTTATTATCATGACGTTTCTGTCGTAGTGCCTTTCGGCCTTTTTCAGGTGTGCTGTCGCTCCTGATAGCCAATAGAGGGGATAAGGAAATTCAATATAGACTAGGCTGCACTAGAGGACGTGTCAGCCAACACTGCATATTGTTAAAAAACAAAAATATTAACCTGATAATTCTAGCAATGTTCTTAAATAGCCTCGTCAAAGTTAGTCTTTCATATTATTGTCATCCGTGTTGCTGGCCTGTTATTGAAATATCTAAATCGTCAGCTGTATACATCCGATTTCAGAGAACATTCTTTAAAAATAGCTTTGACTGAATAAAGCCCGTGTTTATTGACGAAGACCATCCTTGTTCGGAACATGTGGACTACCGCTACATAAAGAAAGGAATATACCAGATAACAGAAACTACATTTCTTGGTCACTTTCAACAGCAACAACTATGCATATATGTAACTGAAATAAAAAATAATAACATAAACAAGATGTTGACATCCCACCTTGCTTTGAATAAAAGCTTAGGAATGAAAAACCCATCAATACCGAACAGAGTCATAACAGCTACTGGATTGAGAAACTTATTTTCCTGAAAATTGTTTCAAGTGAGACTTTTTAAAAAAAAATGTCAACCGACAGCTGTATTGGCTGCGTAGTCAATGAATGCTGAATATTTCCTTATATGGACGCGTGTCATATTGATATTTATGGATTTTCAAACTGATAACTCAATTTAATCTACTTAATTTCATTTGATTTGGTTTGGTTTGGGTTGGTTTGGTTTGGTTTACAGTATATCAGCCATAATGGATTATTTAATACCGACAATTTTTATTGCTGGTAATATTTTTCTTTATAAATGTATTGCTGTAATATATTTTTCCTTCAATAATGTATTGCTGGTAATATTTGTTTTCATAAATGCATTGCTGATAATATTTTGTCCTTCAAAAATGTATATCTAGTAATATTTATTTTTCTTCAAAAGTCTATTTCTGGTAATATTTTTTCTTCAGAGATGTATCGCTGGTAATATTTGTTTTCATAAATGCATTGCTGATAATATTTTATCCTTCAAAAATGTATATCTAGTAATATTTATTTTTCTTCAAAAGTCTATTTCTGGTAATATTTTTTCTTCAGAGATGTATCGCTGGTAATATTTGTTTTCTTAAATGCATTGCTGATAATATTTTGTCCTTCAAAAATGTATATCTAGTAATATTTATTTTTCTTCAAAAGTCTATTTCTGGTAATATTTTTTCTTCAGAGATGTATCGCTGGTAATATTTGTTTTCATAAATGCATTGCTGATAATATTTTGTCCTTCAAAAATGTATATCTAGTAATATTTATTTTTCTTCAAAAGTCTACTTCTGGTAATATTTTTTCTTCAGAGATGTATCGCTGGTAATATTTGTTTTCTTAAATGCATTGCTGATAATATTTTGTCCTTCAAAAATGTATATCTAGTAATATTTATTTTTCTTCAAAAGTCTATTTCTGGTAATATTTTTTCTTCAGAGATGTATCGCTGGTAATATTTGTTTTCATAAATGCGTTGCTGATAATATTTTGTCCTTCAAAAATGTATATCTAGTAATATTTATTTTTCTTCAAAAGTCTATTTCTGGTAATATTTTTTCTTCAGAGATGTATTGCTGGTAATATTTGTTTTCATAAATGCATTGCTGATAATATTTTGTCCTTCAAAAATGTATATCTAGTAATATTTATTTTTCTTCAAAAGTCTATTTCTGGTAATATTTTTTCTTCAAAAATATATTGCTGGTAATATTTTTTCAAAATGTATAGCTGGTAATTATTTTCAAAAAATGTATAGCTGGTACTATTTTTTTTTTTTTTTTTTAAATATATAGTTTGGTTTAGTGTATTTTGTTTTATGACATATCAAACTCAAAGGGTTATTTAATGCCGACAAGATGTTTATTGGTGTTAATATTTTTTCTTAAAAATGTATTGCTGGGATTTTTAAGAAAATTATAACTGGTAATATTTTTGTTCTCAATGTATTGCTGGTAATAATGTATTGCTGGTAATAATTTCTCCTCAGGAATTTATTGCTGGTAAACACTTTCATAATGTTTTGACCCCAGTTTGCGGTTAACTGTTTACACATAACTGGGATCCTAACAGGTGTTACCACCTCGGGTCAGGGTACCTGGTAACACCAACAATTAAGTGGTGGTTCCACGCTCCTCAAATCCTCCTAATCAAAGGCCTTGCTGTTTGATGTAGTTTATCGTCTAACCAAGGAACTGGATGTAGTTTATCGTCTTACCCAGGACGCTGGTTTGTTTTGTTTTGCTGCATATCAACCTCAATGGGTTATTTAATGCCGACAAGATTTTAATTTTCCAAAAATGTATTGTTGGTGATAATTTTTTTACAAAAATGTATTAATGGTAATATTTTTCTTTTCTAAAATGTACTGCTGGTAGTAATTTTTCCAGAAAAGTATTGCTTGTATTAAAAACTATTTTTATACTTTCAGTGTTTTGACCACTTTAGGGGGTAACTATTTGCCCATAAATGTAACCCTGACAGGTGCTACCATATTGGGTCATGGTGGACCTGGGAACACCAGCAATTAAGAGGTGTTTCCATGCTCCTCAAAACATCCTAATCAAAGGTCTTGCTGTCGGATGTAGTTTTTCCGTCTAACCAAGGATGTGGATGTAGTTTACATTTTTTTAATATACAGTAGAATCCCTCATATCTAGAATCCCTCATATCCGGAATCCCTCATATCCGGAGTGCCTCATATCCGGAATCCCGCAAATCCGGACATGATTTTGATGTGTATATTTGAACTATTTGGAACTGATTTGAAATTTCTGTTTTTCAGGAAATTTACTTTGGATAATTGTTTCACCCTAATGGCGTCTGTTGGTGCAAAAGATGATGGGAATAAGAGGAAAGGATGACAACGAGACACATCTGCAACAAGATCGCACCACTGTGAGGAAACATAGACCGAAATTGAAAAAGTTATTGAAAAGATTGTCAGTTTTATGGAAAAAATGCCAGCATTCAGCTGTCATTCAGTTATGTGCCATTCCCATCATCTTTTGCACCAACAGACGCCATTAGGGTGAAACAATTATCCAAAGTATACGCTTAGGCGTTCGTAAATATTTCGATACGTGACTGACGAGGCAGAATTTTTCCCGCAGTAGGTTGCCATTTCTTTCTGCAGTAGACCAGTTACCATCCAAGGCTATAGGACCCGGTTTGTCCTGCTATTTACCTATAACTGGGGATAAGAAGAGAATGTATACCTTTCCGAAGGCTATTAGCACGTAAGTGAATGTAACGGATTCGACTGAAATTCGAACTCGGCTCTCCTATTCCTGAATCCGAGCCGCTATACATTACTTCACCTTGCAATAACGCACCCAGAGTTAAAAAGTGTCATTTGTTTAAAAACTTTCAAGGACAAAAGCAAAACGAAATGCGGAAAATTTGAGAGAGACATTAGAAGAGAAAGAATCATCATGCAACAGCGATTAAAAAATCCTCGTTACATTATTTGTTTTGCATACGTAGCAGACTTAATTTAATGAATTTTCATTAACATTACATAATTTATTTCTTTTACCTTAAAATCAATTCCGTTATATTTCTCTCGCCATTAGCTTATTTTGTTTACTATGAAAGATTGAAAATAAATGTTAAACCTGATTTCTGTTCTTTTATTTTAATCTAAATATAACCCCTCATATCCGGAATTTGTAACCAAATCCTAATATCCGGAAGGCCTTCTTAGTCTAGTTGTCAGGGATTCTACTGTAATTTATTTTCTCACACTTCTTAGCTGTGCAACTTTTTTTTAAGGATTTATTGCTTCCTTACCATCTACAATCTTCAAAAGTTGAAATACAACGTCAATCGTCATCTTCTGTCTAACTGAACCTTGTTCATTTAATGTCCTTTCCTCACTCCTCTATATAAAATCGCCACAGTCTCTTTAACTCCCTGATACTCTCTGCGTTTTGGTAGCATTGACGCCTTACTTTGGTTGGGGGTGAAACGATTATTTTAAAAATTCTTCATTCTAAATTTTCAGATGAAAAGAAGAATCTTGAAATATAATTTAACTGTCAATAAGAACATTCTGATAGATCGATATATTGATAAAGATTAACATTTAAAATAATTAATACATCATATATTTAATCTATAAATAACTCGTGTATGTGTGTCAATATGGCGGGACCATCATTTTTGCGCATGTGTATTTTTATGTGCCAATATGTCAAGATAGCCTCGCTGTGGATTTAGTATTATGTACAAATAGCTAAGATTCTAGTGCATGCACAACTGTCCTTGCGAAATCTTTATTTAATGTAGATATAAGCAGATTCAATTTATAGAGGGAGGCAAGAAAGTTTTGCTGCTGTCAATTCATTACTGACCCGCTGTTCTTTGTCACCCCATGTAAATCTCTTCTTCACACTCGGCGCTCACGTGATCCGATGAAACATCATGTCTCCTTCTTCTGCCCTCCCCCCCTGGAGGGTGCCATGTCGCGTCGGGCCCAACGGCCAGGTTGAAAGCGTGCCTCAACGGCACGCGCCGAAGTCGTATTGTTAGCGAAGAATATAATGAAAAGGCTGCTGTAAATTTGATACGACTCTTCACAATGAAGAATGACGGACAGCAAAGTTACGTTTGAAGGAGGCCAGTAGGAGCGCAGTCTTTTGGCTCCGATGAGAGGTGAACGTTTTCCCCTTTCTTTAGCCTGTTCAATTCACTGATTCGTATATCTGTCATTCTTTATCTCCACCTACAACCTCAACGTGTGTTTGTTTGTGCTGCTGCCTGAAATGTGTGTATCCCCGTCAATACATTCTTTACATTCAATCAATATTGCTCATTCTTCCTTTATCTACCTATTTTTCTCAATCTGGTGGTTGCTACGGTAGCGAGATTTCACCGATGTCTGACGCCATTTTGAACTAGCAAACTGAATAGTGACTGTTAACCTAGATAACCCCGTTACTCGAGTAAAGCCTGCTACAAAATAATTCCACTCCACAAAAGATTCGATCAATTTTACCATAACATTTAGATATTTTTAATCGGTTTCACCCCATGCAAGGCATTAAAGCCACTAAGACGGAAGAGGTTAATCGGTGTGGAAGAATTAAGAACAAAAACATTAATAATGAGCGGATAAAGAAAAGTCTAATCAGAAAGACTGTAGATAGCGATTGACATTGCATTAAATTTTTTGTAGATTAAAGTTGGCTAGAAAGCATGGAACCGGAAGGGAGTTCAACAAACGAGTATTGTGGGAAAAGTAACTGTTAGCATAGAATTTACAGTTACATCTTGCCAGCTCAACTGATGGGATCTCTACGACAGTCAGGTACTGCACTTGAATTCATGAAGTCTAAGTATCATAGCGAATTCCTCATACGAACAATTACCATGAAAGTGTTTATAGAAAAGACACAGAAACAAACTAATGGCGGTGAGAAAGTGAATGAAGCCGACACACCAGATCAGCACCGATAATATTGATGATTCTTCTTTGGGTTATATCTAGAAGCTCAAGGTAAATAGCAGGGGCGCATGACCATACGTAGCAGCAATATTCTAAACATGGACGAATGACAGACTTATAGATATGTATGAGAGATTCTGGAGAGGAAAATTGTCTCACACGACGCGCTGAACCCACTTTCTTAACTGCTAACGTAATAATAGATTCAATATAGTCTTTCACTTCATGTCAGCTTAGAACGTTAGCCCGAGAACGCGCAACGGGTCACTTTCCTCGAGGTTAGCATCAGACATACTGATGGAAGGCATAGAGGAATCTCTCAGATGATTAATGGAGAAAAGTTAACAACGGCATTGTCCTTACTATTGTAGCGTTACGCCTAACCCCAAATTTTGATAGAAAAATAGCCGCGCGTTTTGAATAAGAAAATACAAAACGGGCGAATCGAGTAAAATAATATATCTCACTTGAATCTGCTACACAAGATAACAGTATAATCCAGAACACGGGACAGCTTGAGTGCTGGAATGTCGTCAGATTGCGAAAAAAAGGATGGCAACTACTCATGTTAATTATGAATGAAACGTCTTGATACGTTACATTTTATTTACACCTGGCGCACGGACGTACCTTTAAACCAGAATTTCTTAACAGAAACATTATCGCCTCTATTTGAATATGTGCTACTTTATGAGTATAAAATTTCTAACGTTCAGTAATTATACATATTTAAATGATGAAAACTTGCAGGTTAATAATTTTTGCTTTAATTTCAGCTCAAAGCCGGAGAATGCTGACTACTGGCTCCTCATAACCAGTTGTTTCTGGAAGCTAGAGCTAGTGATCCCGGGTAGGCAATCCATTTAGAGGGAAAATGAAAATCTTGATTTTAAACATTCGCTCCCTTGAGGTTATATCCAAATAGGGAAAAGGCTATGGAAAAGGCTATGGAATTAAATACAGGCAGAAATCCAGAATAGAATCCTAAAGGTGGTTTGCTATCAACACTGACTACTACTATTGTTTTTAATGCGATGTAAATGATATCATGCTTGTAAATTATATGTTAACTAGCAGCATGACCCGGCGTTGCCCGTGGTTGATTCAAAAATCGTACGACTCATACAGCAATCGCTATCACTTGACTTAAAATATTTTTGCCCTTCATTGCCTTTAAAGAAGTGCCCTTTGCCGTGCTTATGTTGCTACATGCCTTACTTCTTGCCTATCTCACACTGCGAATTTTTTTCTAAACTCTATACTAAACATTAAATCTGTTACGAAAAAAAGAACTAAACAAAATAAACACAAAACGATCATTAAATAAGGACTCGTAACTGGAAAAACCGAATGAAAAAAGAATGTTAACCACAAATATTTTTTCACACCCAACCCAGTTCTGCAGAAACAGAATCAACGTTGAGTTTACGCCAGCGAATGAGCCAATTGGAGTAAAGTGCCATGCAGATTTAAATTTTTCCCACTTGTGACGAATGCAGATATCGATTTCTTTTGCATGCTAACTTGCTAGTTAAAATTCGTGTCAGTCAGCTGTTGGCTCTCACGCTAGCCAATAGAATCTTCTTGCCTATTCGTGGCAGCTTGCTATAGGCCCCTCACTCTGGCCAGTGGAAAATGACCGCAAACTACATGAAAACTACCGTAGAAGCATGAAATAATCGATTATTTCCACTATCGATGGGAGTTGGGAAAGGCAAAGTCGGTCTTTGCCTTCCCGCTAACTTGGAGCATGTGCATGTAAATCTTGGTGCAAATCCTTCGAAAATTGCGGCCGTGCATTCGTTAAACACGCACAAACACATCCTGCCTTTTTTAGATAGAGATTAAATATTATTTTTACTTGGTATTCATTTAGTAGGAATATCGAAATGTATTCACGATTTTCTATATATGTTTTTTCCTATTCACAATCACATATTTATTTCAATTTAAAAAAAAACGCTTTAAAATTCCAGTGGATGCTGGGAAATCTCTTGACAGAGGAAAAAGATACTTGAAGCAACAGAAAAGTGGTTCTACAGAAGGATAGTGAGGATACCATGGGACAAACTGTTGAGCAACGACGAAGTTTTACTGAAAATGGAAACAAATAAGGAAACATATTTAACATCAGAAGGCTTGTAAAATCTGATACTCACAGATTGAAGACAAAATAAAGAGAGGAAAACAACGTATAAGCTTGAGTAAATGGATGGTGGAACAAGGTTTAGGGGAGATAACAAAAAGAAAAAATATTAAGAGCTACAAATGACAGGAAATTGTGAAGACCCATTATCGACTACATCCTGAAGGGACACGGCAATTAAAAGAAACCGTACATTACTATCGTCAATTCTGTACGAAAAAAACTTCTTCTTCTTCTTCTTCTTCTTCTTCTTCTTCTTCTTCTTCTTCTTCTTCTTCTTCTTCTTCTTCTTCTTCTTCTTCTTCTTCTTCTTCTTCTTCTTCTTCTTCTTCTTCTTCTTCTTCTTCTTCTTCTTCTTCTTCTTCTTCTTCTTCTTCTTCTTCTTCTTCTTCTTCTTCTTCTTCTTCTTCTTCTTCTTCTTCTTCTTCTTCTTCTTCTTCTTCTTCTTCTTCTTCTTCTTCTTCTTCTTCTTCTTCTTCTTCTTCTTCTTCTTCTTCTTCTTCTTCTTCTTCTTCTTCTTCTTCTTCTTCTTCTTCTTCTTCTTCTTCTTCTTCTTCTTCTTCTTCTTCTTCTTCTTCTTCTTCTTCTTCTTCTTCTTCTTCTTCTTCTTCTTCTTCTTCTTCTTCTTCTTCTTCTTCTTCTTCTTCTTCTTCTTCTTCTTCTTCTTCTTCTTCTTCTTCTTCTTCTTCTTCTTCTTCTTCTTCTTCTTCTTCTTCTTCTTCTTCTTCTTCTTCTTCTTCTTCTTCTTCTTCTTCTTCTTCTTCTTCTTCTTCTTCTTCTTCTTCTTCTTCTTCTTCTTCTTCTTCTTCTTCTTCTTCTTCTTCTTCTTCTTCTTCTTCTTCTTCTTCTTCTTCTTCTTCTTCTTCTTCTTCTTCTTCTTCTTCCATAATTATTATATTAACAGTGTAATAAAATATTTAACTGACCGATAAACGCCAAGACACAAATATTGAATTTCCATTCGACACACTACTGCTAATAGGCCGCAAACGAGTTAACAGCAAACATAATATCTAACCTACATTCCCTCTCTCTGAAAACAATCACATAAACGAAAAGCAAAAGATTTCTTAGTTTGATTCTCATTTCAGTGCCACACTCCTGGCCAATTGACATTACCACTGGCCTCTCACGTTCCTTTTATTAGACCAATTTATTTGTCGCTGTGTTCCTGTTATTCTCTTCCTGTTACCAGTAAATTGCTGATGAATTAAGTCGCTAGCTCGAGTTACAGAACCACGCCATCGGGCAGGTTGATAGATGTTTATTCAGACCTTAAAACTTGCCACTCTGATATTAATTAGGAACGGACAGATGACAGAAAGAAATGAAATATCTTTAAGACTACAGTGTTTATAATGTTATCTAGCTTTTCAGTCACTATCGCATTGCCTTTCAAATTCACCAGTCATTGCTCTGTTAACTGATTACATTCGTTACATGCAATGTTTATACACTATAAGATTACTGACAAAATACACAAGACAGCTTTCGATTGAGAAACGATAGGGTAGAATTTTATTGGAGCTGCAGACGTTTGTTCATTAAGTTACTTTCTTAAAATGACTGCTTTATTGCCAAACGACTGAGGTTAATGAGAAGTAATACGCGGCCGAATCGTGTAAGAGACGACAGTATAAAGCCCCTCTCATAAGACGCTGTTAATCATTGAAATGTTATTCTCTCCCTCTGAATCGTGATTAAAGAACATTAAAACGGGAGGAATTTTTTATGGCGACACCGATTGGATTGTACTTTTATCAAACTTGAATCAGGTGATACCAATGTATCGTAATAATTATTTAGACGTTTGAAAACGTCTGAATATTTAAAGTAGCATTCGCTCTGATTTTCAGAATACAGAGAGCCAAAAAGAAATATTTCTATTATATTTTATTTAGAAAAGAAAAAAATGTCGTTATTTTAACTAACATTGATAGGACACTCAAATCTCTTTATGTTTCCCATTGTTAATCGAGACATTACGACCGAGTCATTCTTCAGCCTCCGTCGGGTTTAATCTGAGTGAACAAGGAGTATAGTGTTTTTAGTCTCCGAACAGTAAAAAAATATATATATGAGAGATATTCTAAAACACATTAGCTATTGCTGTAGGTAGGGTCTAGAATGCGCCGAATGATTCCATTTGAAAGACAAGTGAGCACCCCCAAATAAACTAAAAAGTTTTTATACTCAAATATACACGACCAATTCTTACCTACTCCTAAACCAAATAAACGCTTAGGGATTCACATATACAGATCCAATATTTACTTATCCCCAAACAAAATAAATGAATATAAACTCAAATATAAACGAACAGACACCGAAACAAATAAATGGAGACATACTTGACACCTAACTGAATTAGGTTATGGCACAAAATCAGTTTTAACATGGGGACCCGAATGCTTTAATTCGGGTCGCTGGTCTAAGCTGGTCTTAGCAGGTCACAGCTTGTCCAAGCTGATTATAGCTCGTCTAAGCACGTTATAGCTGGTCATATCTTGTCCAAGCAGGTCAGAGCTCATCTAACGTTCAGGCCAGTCAGAGCCGTGACACCACCTGCATCAGTGACATATCCCTGTGTCAGGTAAGTATCCCGAAACAATTAAATATGTATAAACTATTTTAATATGTAGTAATATATACCTGTGTGTGAAACTAAATTAATGCTTACCGAATTATAGACACACATAATAATTAAAATATTGATGTCAACATTAAATAATGCAACAAAATTGGAAATGAGGTAAAATCAAATAACTCAAATAACTCTAAATTGCTTGATAAATTTTGAGGTTACAATTACAAAGCGGAATATTGCGGGTACAGGTAATAAAAACAATGACACGAAACTACTTCTTATAAAGATGATGGCGACTGAGAGTTTAGTTATCACTTGTCATAATCCCCCTGTTCGACTAATTTAATTCTCCACCCATTCCCCCTTTTTATTCCACAGAGATTAGGTAGGCGCGTGACGATGAATTTCTAAGAGTAGTTATGGCACAAGACCGAAAGTATAAGAAACCGAGCAAGGACTAAACTCAGTCGTAGTTTTTCTAGCGAGATAAGAGCTTGCTACCCACATGTCAAGACGCCCATCTGGTAGGTGTGGACTTAATTTAGATTTCAAATCTGTTTGATAATATTATCGTATTTGGATATTGTGTGTTTGATAATTTTTATCGTGTTTGTATATTGTGTGTTTGATAATTTTTATCGTGTTTGTATATTGTGTGTTTGATAATCCTTATCGTGTTTATATATTGTGTGTTTGATAATTCTTATCGTGTTTGTATATTGTGTCTTTGATAATTCTTATCGTGTTTGGATATTGTGTGTTTGATAATTCTTATCGTGTTTGGATATTGTGTCTTTGATAATTCTTATCGTGTTTGTATATTGTGTCTTTGATAATTCTTATCGTGTTTGGATATTGTGTGTTTGATAATTCTTATCGTGTTTGTATATTGTGTGTTTGATAATTCTTATCGTGTTTGGATATTGTGTGTTTGATAATTCTTATCGTGTTTGTATATTGTGTGTTTGATAATTCTTATCGTGTTTGGATATTGTGTGTTTGATAATTCTTATCGTGTTTGTATATTGTGTGTTTGATAATTTTTATCGTGTTTGTATATTGTCAGTTTGATAATTCTTATCGTTTTGGATATTGTGTGTTTGATAATTCTTATCGTGTTTATATATTGTGTGTTTGGTAATTTTTATCGTGTTTGTATATTGTGTGTTTGATAATTCTTATCGTTTTTGTATATTGTGTGTTTGATACTTCTTATCGTGTTTTGTATATTGTGTTTTTGATAATTCTTATCGTGTTTGTATATTGTGTGTTTGATAATTTTTATCGTGTTTGGATATTGTGTGTTTGATAATTCTTATCGTGTTTGGATATTGTGTGTTTGATAATTCTTATCGTGTTTTTGAATATTGTGTGTTTGATAATTCTTATTGTGTTTGGATATTTATATTTTATTCTTGTCAGAGTGAATGATTTAATTTTTATTCAATTCAATATATGTTCAGCCCCGTAATTTTTATTTATGCCAGAATTAATACGACGAAGGGAGGGCTTCCATTACTAAAAATGTGTTGTTTTTTTAATCATTGTAAATATTCTTGAGATGATTTTAATCTTTTTCTATTGTTATCACACGAGCACCACTAAGACTGTATATATGATAACTAGTGAGGTCTTCTAACAGAAGAATCTGGTGTACATAACAGATAACGTGTAAATGCGAGGTTTCGCTGCCTGTCACAATATTTGAGTTATTTGTTCAGTGATTGTAAAAGGCTTTTTTCTTTTCTTTCCAATCATATCATCCCAAGAAAGGCAACAAAGTCACTAAGACGCAGTCAGTTACTGAGCAGGAATAAAGAATAAAAGAAAAAATAAGTAGAGTGAACAATAAAAGAGCTGGAATTAAGAAAACATTAAAATAACAATCAAAGTTGACTGGAAAGCTAACCGAAAGAGAGTTCCCCAATCCAAAATGCAAGAAAGAAACTGTTAGCATAAAATATCGAGTAAAATGACGTACAGACGAAGTTTGCAGGAGCAACCGAAACGTTGTCTTCCTATTTATTATCTTCCTATATGCCAACTAAATAAAAATATGGAAAATATTTTAGTCATACACCATTTATATATGGAATATATATAAATGTATAATATATATAGATAGATAATGAAATGAACTAAGTCCTACAATTATTTTAATATATTTCATTGTTATACGTTATGTATATAGACACAAATATTTACATAAATGAACCGTCAAATAGCCTGACGTGCCTTAACCGATTTAGCCACAGAGGAGCGTTTCAGTTAGCAAGGTCGATTTTACTGTTTTTTAAATTACAATTCGCCACGATTTTCTCTCGTACATTCATATCTGCTCGATGCGTATCCAAATGTAAACAAATGACGTCACACATTATGAAATGGACAAAGTCCGACAATTATTTTAATATATTTTATTGTCATACGTTATGTATATAGACACAAATATTTCAGTAAATGCTCTGTTTGTAATAAACCGTATTAACATTTACCCTCCTGAATGTCCGAGAAATTTCATAGAAAATATGCGTCCTCTCACAGGAATCGAATCTGTATCCTATACGGAACTGTCTTATAGCTATATGACAGTGTCCGTGTAGGATACTAAATATCAGTTGCAAGAATACAGAAAGCATGGTTGTCAGCAAAAGGAACAGGCAAATTACAGTATCTGTCCATATTTCTGGATGAGGTATTATGTACACTATTTACATTGTTCGGGCTATCATCCTCAACTTTGTTGCCATATTTATCACAGCGTTTCGGCCGTTGTACGCTCCGGCCATCTTCAGGTGCTTGGAATGTCGAACTGAACCCTTGCTCGAGTAGACTGTTCTAGTTCCCCGTGTCATATCTAGTGGATGTCATCAGTTATCTTCTGTTAATTCCCTTCAAGTTCTCCACCGCCATAACCAGGTATTGAACTCACACTCTCTGGGTAAATAAATAAAGGTTTCATTTCGACATTTCAACCACCTGAAAAAGGCCAGAGCGTACAACGGCCGAAACGTTGTGAGAAATATGGCAATATATTGGAGTCTGGAAGTCCGAACAATGTAAATAGTATGCCAATTACATATTGAAGATACCAAATTCAAATTAGTCGAACAATTTAAATATCTGAATCGCGTCACTAAAATTCGATGTTGCACTAGGATATCGAAAATTTACTTCCAGAACCTAAGCAAAGTATTAAGAAACAAGTAAATTTCGTTAAGAACAAAAAAGACGGAGCACTGAACTGATACATAACATTATACCAATGTGGCATTGAATGGTGAAAAATCTCCTCCCAGATGATAAATAAACTTGAAGCAAAAGAAATGTACTTTTACAAAATGATGCTGAAAATACAATGGCGTGGACTGACCACAGTGAAAACATTTCCTTTTTTATGTTGTTTAAATCCTTTTTTTCTAATCGACTTTATTAGCAAACATCATTATTCAGAACTCTCAGCCAACATTCACTATAAGCTAATATATTTTGACCATCTGAGATAATATATAGATAAGAATTTCCCCCCTACAACTGTACTTTTAATTGTAATACGCAATTAAAGGCTTATTCTTTAAATCCCCGCCATTGTATATCGCTATTACCGCTATGTTACGTGCACATCCAAAAAATAAATACAGGGTGTCCATAAAGTTCGTGTGCACTTTAAAAAAATGTATAACTTTATTTGAATTTGCGATAGAAATAATCCGTAAAAATGTTATAAAGTTCCATATACCTAGTTTTAAGTATAGCCACAATAACTAATGCGATTTCAGGCATTACTGTAAATCAGTTGGCAAATGTTTTCCGTGAACTGCAAAATCGTATTACCCTTTGTATTGCTAATGATGGAGGACATGTGGAAACTTAAATAAAATTTCAGTAAAACCTTGAAAAATATAGATTTACTTCATTCTAATCCTTTTTACAAATTAATTCTATTGCAAATACAAATAAAGTTATAAATTTTTTAAAGTGCACACGAACTTTATAGACATTCTGTATATATATGTACATATTTTTTTTTATTTTACTTTATGTTCGTCTGTTCTTGACGACTTTTATATAAATGTTTTTCTAATTCTATGCTTTTATATAATGCGCAACGCGTATCGCCATTTTATACATCGAATTACGGCGTACCCAAACAAACTACACTTCTGATATACGCAATAGTGACTATACCTTAAACAGAAAAAACGAGTTAACACGATCAGAGATACAATAAACATATAAGTATTAAACAATATGAATGCATCTAATCAGAAAACATTGTTCAAATGAAATCTGTAAATGACATCTTTAAAATATATCACTCCAAATTTACCAAATTAAAAAAAATGTAAATTTAAGTCAGTGGTAATCTCACTGAATATGTCTTTTCGAATATGGCATATAAATCATACAAGTGAAGTTAGATATAAAATAATGAATTCAACCAACCCCTTTTACCGAATAATATCTTTTTTCTGATCCTTGTCTTAGTGGAAACTCATTTTTCCTTGTTATTCCCGACCATAGATTTTTCCTAACACGATTTATTACCCATATGCATATCGCGATAAATTACCCATATTTTACTCCATAAATTGCATCATATAAACAAAACATTGTGAATTTATGGCCACGGTCCTGTGCTGATCTTATCTCTTCCACTTTGTCCAGGTCCTGGCATGATTTCCTGCGAAAATCCCATAGGAAAAGATTATTGCCCATTTTAATATAACCATAGGTCGCCAAGGTTAATTTTCGTACAAATCACTAAGTGGCCAACTTAATCATGAAATTTCGATTTTCCTAATGGCGAAATATCGGACACAGTGAAATATAGTCATGAGGACATATTTTCAAAATTCGACATTCTGTATACGTTTGGAAGGACATTTATAAACGAACGAAAGAGAGACGCCGAGAATTTTAAATTTTAAATTATTTTTTAAACATAAACGAAGAAAAAGTATTTTAATAGCATCGGCTAGATGATATTAACAAAACAGATACTTTTATTAAACATCGTGGGAAAAAATCACAATAACTGGAAAAAAGAATATATTCACAAACTCACGCGTGAAACACTTTTCAGTATAGTTAGTAACTCAGTAAGACCTATTTTCCGGCATGTCTAAAATAGAGTAAGAGAAATTCTGTTGCGTATTCAGTGACAATGAAAATCTAATATCTGATATATATAGAGCATTCAGAAAGTAAGTAGCCTCTAGTGAACAGAGTCGGAACATTACAAAATATATGCTTTATATCAGAAATGTTGAAATGATCCACTTCGAAAGCCGATATTCATCGATTGTCCTTCAAATGTGGTTTTGTTCTAGACAAATATAAGGAAGATCTCGATAAAAAAAGAGTAGCTCGACATGCTTCGTCGTTGTATTTCGATAATTTTAAATATTTAAATAAATAAAGTCGTTATATTTCTTATTTTATTAGCTGAATGTCTTTTGTGATGAGCAATTTTGTCAGCTCTCTTCCTCGTGATATAGCAGACATTTATATCTTTTTATTCTGTTTGCATTATAGTTGAGAATTAATTTCAGAACGAAATCCTGCGACCAGTTATGAGAAGAAGCTTAAAGAATAAGAAAGACAAGAGAAAAATAGTTGCTTTCACAACCGACTGCAATGAATGGTTAATATAAAAATAACACCAAGTTACTGACAGCGTTCTTAACATTGATTTTTTTTATCTTGTTTTAAAATTTGAGAATTGTTTTAATCAGTTATAATATAATTTTTTTTTAAAATATAGTGTATACTTAAACGTTTCATTTGGTAAAAGAGATCCAACTATCGTTCCGGCTGCATAAAGATTTAGAACAATCAGTGAAATCGAAAAAATAAAAATGGACATAATTCCGAACAATAGGCCAATTATAGAAGATAATTCTCTCAGTAAATTCACTTAGCCGCAGGTTCGAATAAAAGCTGGTTCAGATGAATATTTCAATATCGCCCCGAGTCTGCTGAAGTGGGGAAGAAAATAATAGCCGAAAGACATCCGCAAAATTACCATTTCCATTAAATTGTTCTGGTCGAAAATAAGATGAGTATAATCAGAGATTGGCATTAACTCTTTAAGACAACCAATAAAAGTTATATTACAAATGTTTTTACTCCTACAGTTTTTAATACTAATGATCAGAAAATACAAGGCTCAAGAGCCGATCAAAGTAGAGTGATACGGAATGATGTATGTAATATAAACCTAATATAACATGAGGATAAATAAGGATTAACCCTGAACGTGTATAGAATAAGATTTAGTGTATCTGGGTAGCAGAAGTTTGAAAATACAGATATTACGCCAAGCCTAAGACCTTAACCAAAAACTGTTTCTATTCTATTCTATGCAGTTATGACAAAGAATATATGAACGTGAACCTAGCCGCCCATAAAATTAAGGATGGATTAATATTTAAAAAATCTGTACCGTATTTGACGCGTATAAGACGCATGTGTGTATAAAAAGCACCCCAATTTCAACACTTTAAGATTATTAATAAATGGTACAACCTAGGCTATATTTATGAGGTATTACTTTGGTTAAACAAGCCATGATTCCAATTAAACGAAAAATAATAGGAAAAAAGAACACGAGCCTATAAAAATTTATTATATCCTTTATATGATCTGAACAACCTGCGTCTTGTAAATTTGTTATTGGAATAATTACGACATAAAAAATCTGATTGTATTTATGCCTATGCAACCGGGAGTTATCGCAAGAAAAATATTAATGAAACAAATATATTTTACAAATATATAATTTGAATTTATTGCATATAATTTTAGTAAAACAAAGTACTAATAATAAACGTGATGAAATTAATATAATGATTATTATCAATGATAACATTTTTAATCTGCATAATAACCTTTTAAATAATGACAATAGGTATGTAAAGTTACTCTAAAGTATAAGCTAATCGGCTATACATTTAGGCATTTTCAAGGATTATATTTTAACTGTTAGAATTAGAAATAGCTTGTTATATGTATGCTTTATAAAATGTTTCATTTTTCTGTCTCAAAACACGGTCAAGATATTATGTCCATGTTCAAAGTTAATATTATTAAGTGTTGCTTTGTTTGTTTTTATTAATAAGCCGAAAGCGCTCGAATAAAAAGAACATTCGGACAGTTTTTATATAATTTATCATCCGAAGAGAAAAACATTATTAGATCGCATGGGAAATTGTATAAAAAACTAAATAAAAGCGCCTTGTCAGTCGTTTTTAATGAAATGTGCATGAAAGAAGGATTGCTGCCTAAATATATATATATGTGAATATATATATAAATATATATATACATATATATAAAAACAGACCACTTTAAGGTTCCATGTAATAAATTATTTCACCACAGCCCTTTTAAAGGACCGCGGATCATCAGACTTTACTTCCAAAGATTGAAACGAAAAATGAAAAGAAATTTACACATTTTGACGGGCAGTACTAAGCATATGTAAATTAATATTGATCTCTCTGGATTTTATCCTCCTTGGGTCTATCTATACGGATTACGTAGTTTTTCGTAAACTAAATATATATATATATGAAGAAATATAGTCTTAAAGTGTACTATATTTATGGGATAAAGTGCTCAATATCAGAGATAGAGCGTGTGTAAATATAAAAGTGAACATAGAAGTCAACACTTAGAGGCGACAGTCTGTTTCATGCTAGATGCAATCGTCAGGCCACGAGTGCTGCTATTTTCTCGATATATAAATAGCCGAGAAAAATAACAGCACTCGTGGCCTGACGATTGCATCTAGCATGAAACAGACTGTCGCCTCTAAGTGTTGACTTCTATGTTCACTTTTATATTTATATTTATATATATATATATACATATATATATATATATATATATATATATATATATATATATACAAATGAGAGAAAGAACAAATGGATTTAAAATTCACAGTTCGAAGCATTTACTTTTTAAAAGTTTGCACAATACAAGGTAGAGGAAAATAAAATTATTATATTTTTACTATAAGAGATTATAATAAAAACATTTTTAAATCGCTACACAAAAGCATTCATGCTTCAATACTATGATTGTACTTCCTCAGGCAATGGTAGGTAACAGTTTATAAAATGATTCCTTAGGCAATTTAAAAAAGAAAATCGTTACCTCTTTTCATAAAGAGGGTCAGAAATTATTTTTCTATCTGAACTTATTTTTCTTTTAGCGTAGATCTGACATTTAATTGGCTAATCCAAACATACCCACAAGTCTACATATACCCGTCCTCGTGGTAAGTTTGCAAGGTTTGTCGCCGTAGGCTATGGTGCTATTCACAGTTGGTCGCATCGTCTTTGGGTTTGCATTGTGCTTCCTGGTGAGAAGAAAGATTATTTACTTTATTCCGTTCCTCTTGAGCCGTGAGGTTTTATTCAGGATCAATCAGTTGTGTTCCATGGTATTACACGCGTAGGCGATCATATATCATTCCATGACTGACGAGGCAGATTTTTTCCCCGAAGTATGTTGCCATTTCTTTTTGCAGTAGACTAGTTTCTATCCAAGGCTATAGCTGGAGATAGAAGAAGAGGATTCACACCTTTATCAAGGTATTAGCACGTAAGTGAATGTAATGGATTTGACTGGAATTCGAACTCCGATTCCTCATTTCGTCACTCCACCATGCCTACATTTGTCAGGATACTGGATGAATACTGTCTTCATAGGAATCGGCGATTCGGCGGGTGGAATTATCTTCATCAATAAAGATTTATTAAAAACAAACAACGGAAAATGCCCGGTGGAACTAGTTTTTTTTTCTTTACGGTAGAAACCATTATCCCTCTATACCTACTAGTAGGTACAGAAGGTAAAGAATAAGGGTATTGTTACATACCTTTCTTTAATTCAGTCGTCTAAGCAATCAAATATGAGGCCTATTCTAAAATCTAAACCAACTGTAAAAAATTATATAGGTCATAAGATGAAGTTGATTGGTTAGTCAGGTCAAACCCACAAGCCTCATTTTAATTCTGTTTTTATCTTCTTTTTTTTTTCGTTTTCGCTTTCTATTTAAAAAAAGAAGATTAAGTATTTTGCCTTTAAAATCACTCACCAGTCATTTACAATCGCCCGAGGAGACACATTTGTAGTGTTGAAACACGATTGCTATTGTATAGTGATTTATAACATGTTTTCCCTTTAATCCCTGGTAATATATATATATATATATATATATATATATATATATATATATATATATATATATATATATATTTCTTCATTAACGATCTTCCTGACCTCATAGGTTCCCAAGTAGGCATCTATGCGGACGACGCTACTATTTACTCCTGCCTCAAAAACAAATCTAGTGTCGCCGACAAAACTAACCTGGCCGTTTGTCTTGAAAAGGACCTCCAATCGGTTGTGGGCTGGGGCAGATATTGGCGGGTTAACTTTAATGCATCAAAAACAAAACTGCTCTCTATTACTCACCAGAGAGAACAATTTCTCTCACCGGAGTCGATCCTTCAAATCCACACACCAACCATTCGCCCTTGTATGGTGTATTGCTGCCATATATGGTCTGGAGCCCTATCTAATTGTCTCAAAGTCCTTGATAAATTCCAAAGACGGATATGCAATGTAATTGGCCCTGATCTGGCATCTCGTCTGCAGCCGCTCTCTCACAGTTGCCTCCTTCTGTCTTTTTTACAAATACTTTCATGGTAACTGCTCTGATGCGTTGCATTCGCTGGTTCCCAGACTTCGTTAATTTAAGCGCTCAACTAGGCTGGCATCTCGCTCTCACCCTTTCACTGTCGAAACTGTTAAATGTAGCCGTCTCTTCTACTCCAATAGCTTCATGTCTCTCACTTCTCGCCTGTGGAACTCCCACTTCTTGTTTTCCTGATAGCTATAATCTCCAACTATTCAAATGTAACGTCAATCAACGGCTCCATGTGCCCTGATCTATCCCCTAAACGTCTCTTCATCCTTTCCTCTGTCAATCCTCTTTGTTCTCGCTCCAACTCTTTAAACCGTTGCGTGCTAGTGGCTTCCCACCTTGCTTGGGGTTGAATGCTTAAAATAGATAGATAATTTCGGGCTACCCAATCCTAAATAGAGATCCCCACTGTGGTTTTTACTAAAAACTAGGAAAATAGTTACACTTTCTAAAACTGACTGCATACTCTGGCGTGATCAACTGTTTCCACTAAGCCATTATGCTGAAAATGGCGCTCACCATTATCTGTATATACATATCCATATGCATACATAAATATATATGTGTAAAGAGGGATTAAAAACCTTTATCCTCACAGGAAAGATTGAAAGCAAGTGAGATAGAGGAAAACAACCTATAACCTACATACAGAGCTTGAGTAAATAGGCAGCGGAACAATATTTAAGAGATAATAAAAAGACAATATTTATTAAAAACTAGAAATGACAGGAAGTTGTGGAGAGCCATGATCGACAGCGTCCTGAAAGAACACTGCTTATAAAACAAGATACATCGTCAGTATTTCTTGATGACTTCAACGTAATCACTGTGAAAATCAAGTTGAAGTTCATAAAAAAGTATAAAAAGAAATATGCCTTAAATTCAGCCGTCTTTAAATATAATGGGAAATGGGTTTTAGAGAAGAAAATATGCTCAAGAACTGTTTATAAGGCATCTCTATTAAAATGTAGAAGAACCTGAATATGGGCCAAGAGGTCACACTCATTACTGACTTTAATAGAGTATCAAAGACGTTCACTTTCTGTAAGAAATCTAACCTTTGGTAATTGAAGGGCTTTGAACGTTTTTGGAATTGGTAAATTAAATTGACAAATGAAAGTGTTTCCTTTGTTAAAAAAATAATTGATCAATAAATCAAAGAGGAATATTGTTATTCTTAGTTACCGTGCTTGAAACAAGAACTATTAGTGCCATCTTGATTGTGAGGACTGAGATTTTTCTTATATTTCACCCACCGACTTGCGAATGGACGTTGGCCCTGAAGGGGTCAGGTGTTCTAAATCCAATAATGATTCAGTCTAACGCATAACATTTTCAGAATGCACCTGCCTAAAAATAAAACCTGGAAAATTAACGGGGTGACAAAAATCATTTTAGAAAATCCTTTTAATGTGTCTCTCAAAAATAATATATTGAATTTTTTTTTTTTGAAGTCCAAAACAGAAAATGTTCTAAATGCATTTACTTTAAAATAAAACGAATGCACCTTGCTTGAAAAAAAGTAAGAATTTTGGAAAATTGATTTTCAGAAAAGCTTATCCAAAAGCTAAAGAAAGTACAGTGTAACCCGGATATAAGAGAGTTGTCGGGACCGGAGAAGAAGTCTCTTATATCCGAGTTTCTCTTATATCCGGGTTTATCTTATATCCGGGTTTGGTCTATGATATATGCATTAACACAGGCTCTAGTTTGGGACCAGAGAAAACCTCTCTTATATCAGGGTTTCTCTTATATCCGAGTCTCTTATATCCGGGTTACACTGTAGTAAGTAAAAGGTAAATGCCTTTAGAAACAAAGACAAGGGTGCTATATAGCTGTGTAATATTAATGTTTAACAGTTGGAAACACACTTCCATTGTTGTCTTTTTTCCTCAAATACACTCTCCTCTTACTATCGAATGTTCAAATTAGGACTCGTCTGTCCAAAAAAGATTCTTTTACCAATAACAGTCCTCACTTTTAAGCATGGTGGTAGGACTGTTGTGGCGTGTGGGGGTGGAGAAAGGAGAGCTGGAGATTTGATTCGGGCCAAAAAAGGAAAAATAGAACAGTATTATTCGATTTTGCAAAGTTATGATATGTCAAGGAAACACGGTGGAGTAATGGATAGGGGCTGGAATTGAGGTTATGGTTAACATCTTTCTAAATATACACTTGCATAGAGATCTAACATCTCGACTCGAATGATTTTAATACTAAGAAAATATTTATAATAGAGCTACCTTCAAATAAAAGTATTTCACTTTTTTTAAAAAAGTTAAAGATAAAATAAAATGTACAAAACATTTTTTTAAAAACCAAAATATTTACAGAAAAAATATGTTTCCAAATCTGAAAAAAAAATTTTAAGAAACAGGAACATTTTGTTAGAAACAAAGAAAAAGATTGCTAAAATGCTATGTGATATTAGTCCTTCTATAAAGTTATATTTACCAGAGTCTCCCCACTGAGACAATGTGATACAAGGTCCGGTTTATTATGGGGAACCCGAACGAATATACCCGGGCCAGGGACAAAAATTGACCGGCCCCCGCAAAAATGACTGCAAAAACACACCCTCCCCAAATTTATAGACAAAATGTAATTGATTTAGCAAAATCAAATTTTGCTAAATCATTTACGTTCACTTATTGGAAAAGGTATTAATCCTTCCCTTCTTCTCCTCCCATCTCTGGATAAATAGCAGAACAGGCCGGGTTCTATAGTCTTGAATGGCAATTGCTCTACCGCTGAAAGAAATGGCAAACTACTGCGTGAAAAAATCTGAATTGTCAGTCATGATGGCCTCAGCGTGTATCACGCATGGCACATAACTGACTGACTGATGCTATACCATCTGTTTCACTCATAACTGGAATAAAGTTAATCTTTCAAAAAAAAAAAAACAACGATCCAAAACACTATGTCAAAATAGGAACAAGATTTTGGAAATTAAGACTTGTCCGCCTTAATCTCCTGACCTCTCTCCCATTGTTTAGTACGTGATTAATTGGATAAGGTGAGAGCCGCTTTTTCAATGCTTGAGGTCAGCCATTTACTTTTTTTTTCAATTTGGAAAGAATGCCAAACATTTATAAAGCATTAAGACAGGCGATGGTGTTATTGATAAAAACAAAATGTATGATAACTTTTATAGTATCTATTTTTTTTTTTGTCAAAATGAAACCAAATACACTGGAGTTACTAAAATTTTACGTAAGTCTCATGAAACCTACTAGCAGCCTATCTTATTGTCTAGGAATAACAATTCTAGCATGCATTTGTGTGTTTTGTCTATTAATTTGGGGAGGGCGTCTTTTTGCAGTCATTCCCCAATGTATTGCAACCAACATTTAGTTTTAAAAAATATAAAAAATAATTCTAAGATGTTTATTAAAGAAATGCAGGGTGGACCCCAAACATTTTTATGTTGTCTACATGGGTTCTTCAGCGTGGGATAATGGTATGCAAGATGCCATATCAGGAGTTAAATCTTCTCTGAATGCCCCATACTAAAGGAAATTTAGTAAATTAAATAAGAGCCTCACTGTAGTGTTATGATCAACAAGCTCAACATTAGTATTGTGTTCTGTTCTCACTGTGGCTGACTTATGTGTAATCTTTGTGACAAACTAACTTTCGTAAATGACAGTGACATCTCAGCAGTGAGTGCTGATTAACGAGCTAATCATGTTGATCATTAATTGTGAATAGCGAGTCCAATCTTCATTGGTGCTCCATAATTTCGGCCTTGTATCAAAGTATGCTGGTCTTACTATTAAAATTGTCACTATTCTCGAGCACGCGTCTCTGCGTGTGAAAAACATTTCTTGTTAATTCTATGAAAAAAACAAATTCCAAATCTCATAGTATCGGGGAGCTTGCCAAAACTGATTCTCATTCTTCTGGTCACTAAGAATTATGAAGTCGATATTAGGTTCGTTCAAGATGATTGACCGATACATTTGGCAGCTGCAACAGTGCCGCACAATTAAAAGAGAACTTCTTTTTACGAATTTACTCAAAACTTCTTCGTTTCTCACATGATCTGTTTATTGTATTCTCAGCGTCCTTTTGAAGAAACCTGTCTTTGTTGGCTCCAATCAGCCCTTCGTTTGTATGAAGACCGTCCAACATTCATTACCATACATTAGTATAACCTTTCGCGGCCGATGCCGGGTAATGTTATCATCTCTCAGTTGTGCCTCTGTCATCAGGCAGAGTGCAACTCAGTCGTGTCTCCGGACAGAGATTCAGCTGGGGAATAAATACTATGAGGTGGCCGGTCCCGGAGAACAGCTGCCTGGTCCCGAAGAACACCCTCCGGTCCCGGGAAAGAGCTGACTGCAGCTGTACTCCGGTCATTGCACGAGAGATGAGGACAGGTAGTGATACCGATGTCGGCGCAACCAAAGTTTGCGGGGGCTGGGCAATTTTTGTCCCTGGCCCGGGTGTATTTGCTCGGGTTCCCCATATTAAACCCGACCTTGTATCACATCGTCTCAGAAGGATTAATATCACATAGCATTTTAGCACTCTTTTTCTTTTTTTCTAACAAAATGTTCCTGTTTCTTAATAAATTTTCGGTTTTAGAAATAAAAGGTTTTGTACATTTTATTTTATTTTTAACTTTTTTTTTAAAAAGTGAAATGCTTTTATTTTAAGGTACTATAAATATTTTCTTAATATTAAAATCATTCGATTCGGGATATTAAATCTCTATGCAAGTGTATATTTAGAAAGACGTTAGCCATAACTATTCTGCGTTATTATTTTATTCATCTTGTTATTGAACCATGGAAATTTAACTTGAAATATTTTATAGAATTTAAACCGTATGTCTGTATTTGGTTTATATATTAAAATGATTTCTTTGGAATTTAGAAATTTCATTTTAACCCAAAATTAGGATAGGTTGATTTTCAACATTTTTTAATATCAGAAAGTATCGAGCGAAGAAAGTTGGGGATTGGTATAAGTACTGATAATATCAACTGGGGACAGTTGTGTATTGGTATGATAAGTAGTGATAAATATCAACTGGGGACAGTTAGGTATTGCCATGATAAGTACTGATGAGTATCACCCCGGGACACTTTGGTATTGGTATGATAAGTACTGATAAGTATCAACCGGGGAACAGTTGGGTATTGGTATAATAAGTACTGATAAGTATTAACCGGGGACAGTTGGGTATTGGTATGATAAGTACTGATGAGTATCAACCGGGAACAGTTGAGTATTGGTATGATAAGTACTGATAAGTATTAACAGGGGAGAGTTGGATATTGGTATATGTACTGATAAGTATCAAACGGGGAAAGTTGGGTATTGGTATGATAAGTACTGATACCAAAATGTAGATTAGTAACTTTTTAGATTAAAATATCGTCTAATGTGAAGCACCGGAAAATCCTTGTTTTTGTTGCATTTCTATAGGAAATTGCTTAAATAATTTATAATTTAAATCCAGAAAAGTTTGTCAATTTATTTTATTAAAATAAATTGAATACAATATATCAAAAGTCGCAATTAAATTGAAATTATGAACCCCTATCTCAACCCCAACATCTTAGATAAGCTGCATTTTGTCTCTTTCATTGAGATACGTCAGTAATAATATTGCAAGATATTGTAAAACTATTATTTTTTTCTGTAATCCATGAACGAAAATCAAACAAGTATGAACTCCGCTAGGAACAAATTAAGGGATGATGATTAGAAAGAATACTACCATTGTAATTAGAACACCCTCTAAAAATCTCCTGGTTACTAATAGTGGGTCTTTTAAGTTTCGATTTTATATAATAATTGTAAGGCATAAAGTTATAAAGGATATGACAAAAAAACATGGATGTTGTGAGAATAATAGCAATTTCTATTATTGCGTCATATTAAACGGCTCTACATAAGAGCCGTTTAATGCAAAGTAAGACCTCATTTGATGACATAAAACTTTTGTAATCATGTCTTTATGCCCTGCTTCAATTTCAAAGACTGGTTGGGAAGCCGTAGTTGTTAATTTTACTGTCCTCCGAACTTTGTGAGTGCGAGGGCAAATCAGGCAACTCTAATTTTGTTCCAATTATTGATTACTCCATAAGTTCATAATCTGAAAATACTTCTATGAAAACAGGCTCACAAACTCCATTTTGGAACAGGTCGATAATGTGAGACCAATGTGTTGCATCAAAATTTATCTTGGATATTTGTTAGCCTCTTGTTGGTTGGCTCCCCACTCCTGAAAAAAATTAAAAAAATAAATTAAATTAAAATAAAATTTTAACCTTACTTGTCTGAATTAGGATAGTACTTTAAAATGAAACTATAAATCGATGAAATCATTTAATCAATAATATGAGAATTACTAACCTAATGGCTAAAATTATTTTTATAGCTTCTTCTCTCACTTCCAGTTCATCTGATATTGCATACAACATATTTTCTGGTTGGAGACCAAAAGCATTTTGCTTAATATCGCCTTATCCAGTTAATCTCGTACTAATCCACTGGGAGGGAGGTCAGGAGATTAAGACGGGCATGTCTTAATTTCCAAAATCTTGATCCTTTTTTTGACATAGTGTTTTGGATCGTTTTTTTTTTTTTTTTTTTTGAAAGATTAACTTTATTCCAGTTATGAGTGAAACAGATGGCACGGCATCAGCCAGTCAGTTATGTGCCATACGTGATACACGGTTAGGAGATCATGACTGACGAGTCAGACATTTTTCTGCCGTAGGTTGACTTTCAGGTGGTAGCTCCTTAATTCTTTGCCGCATATTGAAAATATACGGTTGCTTGTTATGAAATTTATTGTGCCTTTTACTTTCAATAGAAATTTCTAAAAATTGGTATGCCAAGACTCCGCCAAGAGGAAACCTCTTCGTTAAGCCAAATGTTTGTGTATAAAAAGTGTTATTGCAGTTGAAAAAGGCATTGATTAGTGATTACTGGGTATATTTTTATGATCTTCTGTGAAAGGAGAGGTAATTGCATTTTTGTTTTTGTCAAAATTTTAAAAAAATATACGTTATATATATATATGTGTGTGTGTGTGTGTGTGTGTGTGTGTGTGTGTGTGTGTGTGTGTGTGTGTGTGTAGATTTGTGCTTTTGCTTGAGCGGATGCATGCAAGTATGAATATTTGTGCTTATATTAACTATTAAGCTGTCAATTTCACACACCTTTCATATTCGAAATTTTTCGAATTTCGAAAATTGTTGGTATTTTGCAGATAAACACACAGGAAATTAATTTAAATATATATATTTTTTTTACCGTCAATCTAGCTTCAGGACTTTAACCATCATGGGTCTCCGTTATCTCCTCTCCTTTGTAGCGCCTCGTGAAATTTGTATTTTTTCTACCTCTACTAAACACTGTTCAGCCAACCGTTTACAGGAATTCGTTATGCAGTTTATACGCTACTTTCCCATGTTCCGTCTTGTCTTAATGAATAAATGCCTGTCTTTTATCGTCCTTTCCTTTCACTGTTTCTTTGTCTGGCACAATCGCCCAATAGGAGGACAGATGACGTCGGCAAGTTAAGAGTGGTACAAATAAATTTACATCCTTTAAGACGGTTTATTAAGATAGTTGACAAATAACTTTCTTCTGGATAAATGTTACAAGGAAAACTCTCTGGTTTAAGATTTTGAACAACATTAACGGGCATAACATGTGTCTGTAAAGTGCCATACACGATACACAGTTGGGCGATCATATGTCGATTCTAGACTAAAATCTAAGACTAAATCTTAGACTAAATCTTCCCACAATAGGTTGCCGTTTGTTTCTACGGTAGACTAGTTGCCAACAAAAGTTATAGTACCCAGTATGTCCTACTATTGAACCTACAGCGAGAAGATAGATTCCTTGCTTTCCCAAGGGCATTTGCACGAAAATGAATGTAACTAACCCGACTGGAATTCGATCTCTAATCTCCGATTTCTCATTCCGTGAGTATAAGTACGTTTATTATTTTACACATGGAAGTGATTTGGTCATATTGTGTGAAAGAGGAAAGGAACCATATCCATTTTAGGTACAATATTTACCTCATTGAGACGTGATGTGGTACGAGGTTAGGTTTATTGGGGGAAACTCGTGCGCGTAGACTCGGTCCAATGATAAACATTCCCCAAGCCACCACACCTATCCCTCTTTCTATTGGCAGAGTTCACTCAGGGGCGAATCTGTCAAAAGACAGAGTAGCAATTGAGGAAAATTATACTGAGAGGTGCCCAGCCCTGGGGAACAGCTTCCCGAATGCCGCGCTCTCTTATTCCACGAGAGAGAGGGATATGTCCTCGCACCGAGGCCAGCGCAACCGACGGTTGCGTGTGCTGCGGGCAATTTTTGTTTCTTGTGTCCTCACCTTAGAAAAAGAACTTGTGTCACAACTCGTCTTTGTGGGGAGCCAAAGTAAATACCTAGTAACGCCGTTGAACAATACTGGTGCCAAACGCCTTCGAATAACACTCTCACTAATAGTACTTGCTCGATAATACTCGGTCGAATAGTACTCCGTATTATGATCCGAACAGAGAAATAGTATAGTGAATAGAGTAAAGAATAATGGTCCGTATAGTAATAGAGGATAGACTAGAAATGGAGATCGTTTAGACGTCACGCTACTTTCTACTTATGAGTTTCTCCCATGGTCGAGTGATCAAATTAATTCAATAATGGGATCACCTGTGTTTGTTCAATAGCGTTCTGTTGTGCTAAACCCTCCTACAATAGAATGAACTCTCCCTCCTCTCATAAATACTGTTGTGTCGTGGCACAATAGTAAAAAGAAGAAAATCAAGTCGAGGTTGGTTTAAGAAACAAGTGTATTTAACATCACAGATACAAAGGTGGGAAACGGGTACTACTCAGCTAGGCAGTTGTAGTACTGTCGCTGCTTACACCCCGGGTAGGTATTACTGGCACTATATATAGTGAAAACCGGTGTAATTCCCTTGTGTTAGAAAGGCCGGTGTAACAAATACAAACTGCGAGAGTCAGTTGAGCGGCGGGTTTTCGGCACTACGGTGCCAAACCGTTCATGACAGTCAAACTCTACGCCTCGGCGGAGAGGCACTTGAACGAGGCTTTGTCGTAGGACAAAGTTTCGTCCGGGGAGGTAGACAGGCCCTAACCCCCTTTTTTACGGGTTCAAATGGAATATTTTTGGCCGAACCTACGGGCTCGGAGAACCCACGATAAACCGGCCTTGTGCCACATACGACCCACGTGGGTGTGGGGCGTTAAATACAGCGGGTTTTGGGCAGTAGTAGACGCAGTGCTAATCTACCATTCGGGCGTACACCGCTAGCTACTTATTACTAACACTATTGTTTTGTATATATCTTCAATATACTTGTTCAACCTACCTTCGTCTTCCGTGTCTTCCTTTCTGGCCCCTAAATAGGCCACAACAACTT